>CM028129.1:1259012500-1259322500 GCA_016271365.2 Neoceratodus forsteri | reverse complement strand
ATAGTTCTGTATATCAAAAGCCTGTTTTAATATGTATAATGTGCTACAGCTGCATATTAGGTAAACGGGTGCGAGTGTGAGTGTGTGTGCGCGTGCGTGCGTGCGTGTGAGTGTGTAACAATAAATAATCTACTCAGTATTAAGTAGTTAAAGAACCGGACATCATTTTGGTTGTTTTAAAACATACTTCTGTGCGCCAATGATGTTATTTCTAACATTCTGCCATAGGAACGGAGGCTCTTGTTCCATAGAAAGCAACGTCCCACATTGTTGCAGCTTAAAACAATTATCAAAACTTTGACTATCATACTACAAGCATTTCTGGATACAAAACATAGCCTTTTGGCGTTCGTGTTTTACATTCAGTGGTCCACAGCATAATTTTAGCACTTTTAATATACACGTACACTACACCCATCTAAACGGGTCTGACAAGTTATCATCCACCGAATCCGGCTTATGAATGTGTAGAGAAATTAACGCCTCAAAAATGTACCCGGGGGTATGGGTACAACTTAACACGTCCCAGATGTGTTTTTTTGTTGGATTCATGTAATCACTATCATCACAATTATGCATGAGTCTTTAACACGGAAGGTAGATTCTTGAAACGCATGTAGTAATTGCTGATACCCCCAAAAAATTAAAAGATGTACAGCAACAACACAGGTAATGAATGCCGAGTATATGTACCATATGTTCACTGGTGCAGTACAAAGGGGATGTCACTGAATTGAAACTAAAATCTGAACTTCTTTATGTAAACAGATTTTTGGCAGAGGTACTATACATATAAATGTGATCGTCTTTGTACATTCACCTGCACCATATGTTCATCTATGTATGTATCCCCCAATGTGTAACCCTAAACAGAATAAAGCAGAATATTGTTTTTGTAATGTGGAACTACAAATAAAAGCTCCATTCGTACGCCACTGAGATCTGGAACCTGAAAAATAAACTGAAAGACATGAGTTTAAATGGGTATGCGCGACCAGAGGGTCCCATCTGTCACTTACCCTCTTCTTATTTAAGAGACTATAGGCCATGTAGCCTTTGTCTTGCCTTTCTCCTTTATCAACACGCGCTGCTGAAAGTAACCTGAGCGTTCAGGACTATATTTCCGTAAGAGTTTAAATAAACCGTCTATAGTCCACGGTCTAAGTATAGGGAGCAACAGATTAAGCATGAAACATCTTAGGAAAATATATGATTGACAGATCGACTGGGAAGAGCAACTAATACAAAAGTCAGGTCTTTTATAAAACAAAACAATTTTATTTTCAGAGCTGATTTTTAAGCTGTGTAACTGTGAATATATAACACAAATAGCAAGTTTAGTCAATCACAGAAATGGCATATGCCTTTACTTGAAAAAAAGCACAACCAAGATGATAAAACTTTCAATCGACAAGAAATAATTGTAAAATGGCTAAAAGGACCAATCCATTTTGGTGGAGGAACATACATAATTTAAATAGCAAATACTCAATGGAAAGAAAAAAATCAACACTGATCGACTGAAACAGTCTTCCTAGGTCAGAACTAATTAGCAGGGATTACCTTATCCCAAGAATGTTGGCCAATTTTACGAGAGCAATAATACAAACCAGGGTGTTGTATTTACAGTATATACGGTATTTAGGGCTATCGTCACCTCTTGGGTGATCGAAGCAACTAAGCTTTGCCTTGTGCCTTACACACCCAAGATGTGACGATATCCAGTGACAGACCACAGCCTGGAATTTAATTATTGCTTAACTGTCGGTGACTGCAGATACACCCAAACTAAGAAATGACAGATAATAAAGCAAGTGTGCTACAGCTTGATCATTCACTTATTACTGGATAGGTGCAGTTACATGATATTCTCCATGTGGGGCAATAGCGCAAGGTTTATATAAATTGCACTAAAGTTTAAGTGCTCTGATCTACAAAAATGTCCTGTAATATAAGCCTATCGTCATAAATGACACATAATGCTTTTAAATTGATCAAAGAAGGGTAGAAAGTGAGAAAAATATTCTGAACACTGAACGTCACCTGTGCTTTCATTGGTTTCAAGCAGACATGTTGTTGGAAATAAAGACTATGTATGTGCACACAAATGTCACGTAAATTAACGTTTTAATATACAAACTTTGTTAGTCTGCAGTCTGAACAGGTTGGACTAGAAAGATAAAGGGAGTTAGCTTCCCCTGCTAAATATAATCTTGAACCACAGGTAACTTTGAACAGTTCGTATTTATACCCTAGCAGATGAAATTGTATGTTTAATTAATGTAATTAACCCAGATAATAGAAAAGCGGTGTCTATATCATTTAATACGTAAACACTTTTTGTTTTGAATTAAAACTCAGTGCAATTAAAGCAAGCGAGCAGTTTAGACAGGGTTCTTATTGTAATTATTTTTTTTTAATTAACACTCTGATTAAGATATGCACAGAGCTGTAAAGCAGCCTTGCAGTTTAGCTAATTTATGTTTTGCTTAATATCTGGGTATTAATCCTTACTGTTTGTGGGCCCCGACAGACCACGTAGTTATGATTACATTGTGCACTAAAGCACGACTTCTCCTTTCAACTTGTCATAAATAAAAAAGTAAACTGATGATACACAGTCTGATGGGGATTTAAAGGACCAGCGTCACGTTTTAGTTGACATTTCAGTGTTATAATAAGCTACTAAAATAACATTTCCTATTTGTATAATTTTGTATTTCACTACTCAGAGAATTGCAAAATGGATGTGTAATCATCCAGCTGCAAATTACCCAAACCCTAATATTATATACCGCTTTTACTAGAAAGACTTGCTTCTTATGGCCACAGTATGGCAAATTTGACATTCGTGATACCCAGCAGATAGAAAAGGCACAATGACATATTTAACAATCACTCGTGATAAAACCCTATAGTTGTTCATGTATAATAATACAGTATGACCTTTTTTTACTGTTGACCACAGAGGTTACAGACGCATATTAACATCTGAATTAAGGTATTTTTGTTCGGAACAAAGACACCAAAGACGCCATCCAGTCTGTGGAAAGACAAGATTCATTAGACCTACAGATAATCAGAGAACATAATATGTGTTTTAACAAAAGCCTGAAAGACAGACGGAAATTCTGAATATAAAATATTACTGTGTGGTCAAACTCTTAACTGCATATTGTGGTTTCCCAATCCACAAGTGGCTAGTGTCTGAGATGTTGCTAATGACCTTTACATTTAGTTAAGCATATTGTTCTGGGAAATGCTGTAATAAAACACACCAGAGGAGTATCTATTTTATTCCATGCAGCAGAAAAAAAAGAGTTCTAAAGTTATTGTAGGCAGTGTGTGTGTGTGTGTGTGTGGGTGGGAAGGTAATACATGGTACTTAAAATCTGATTAAATTTTCCAGCATCAAAATGTATCCACGAAAATACTGATTGCAGCCCAAATACATCTGGCCTTTTAAACTGTATTTCTTGTAAGAGCGATACGAGATGTTTCCCGGTGTGTGAACGTTCTCAGACTCAAGAGTGTAGTGTAATCTGAAAAGCAGATTCCCTCTATAGTCAGATGTAGATACGCTCTGCCTGTGCAGGGAAGATAGTTTGCACCTAGTTGGTTTTTAGAAAACAAGAGTCGCCGGATAGTTTTCCACATTTTATTGGAACAGCATATGTCTTGTGCAAAGATGGCATATGCACAAGCATTCAGGGCCCGGTCCGATAGAATTAATCAAACTATCCAGTGACTGTCCTTGTAGGGGAAATAGCCCAGTTACTCAAGTATAACACAGCCTATATCGGTTCAGGGTGAATATCCAGTTTCATTCATAAGATTTGGGTGGGTAGGCTCCCAGCCCCACCCCCACCACACACACACACACACACACACACACACATTCATTTTGTTAAATAAACATTTCATTCACAATAACTCCACCGAGTTTTTAAGGCAGGCTAATCAAGTTATACACAAACATATTATTAAACGACAAAGGTCAAAGGCCAGGAAAGCCAATACACTAACTTGGAAAGAGAATCTATCAAACGCATGTGGAAAGGGCACGCCAGGGGGTTAGAGGAGCTTTATCAATGTAATGCAGCACTATCTCACAATTCCGACATGAAATGCTTCGTCCACGTTTACAAGTAAAAAGTTAATATGCTGCAACAGATGTGTACAGAAGGATCCAATCAATGTACTGCATAAATAATGACAACCGCAAGCAGGTGTCCATATGTCTGTGTACTTTGTTGGTGTGTATTTAAACAGGATGCACAGACTGCTTGTTTATATGTTCTTGCCATTAATTTGCTTTTCTGAAAATGGCTCTGGGTTTGTTTGTCCACTGCGGCATCGTGTAGGCCCTTGAGATATATTTCTTCTAAGTGGAGAAAACTGGCATGTTATCCAGTTTGGAATAGGCAGTTCACCAGCGGGCTTTAAACCTACATTTACACTGTACAGGTCCATAGCTTTGCCTTTCATGTCTAATCCATCCATCCTTCCATCCATCTGTCCGTCCATTTATCTTGTCTGTTCGTTATTATAACAGGCAAGTCTATACTAGCAACAGTTCTTGTTATCTAAGAAAATGCTTTACCATACACTTTATGAGAAGCAAATGTGTTCATCTTATATTCTCTGATGCAATACTCCAGTGACAGTGATCTATTTGTAGAATTGTTATTGGTTCTGTAACTGGTGTGGATCTATACTAAATATGGTATCCACAAAGGATTTTGAACATCCCCTGCCTCTTCATCTGTGAAAGCTGTGTTCATAATGTGGACACGTGAATATAGAGCAAGCACAAGTCCACGACAATGGACAGCATATACTGCCTAGTGATTTATCAGGATGAGCCTGCAAGGGAACATGGATTTGGCAAAATTCAAACCCAACACATTGCCTTGGGAATAAATTAAAATGCAGAGAAACATTAGTATCTGAGATTTTTGTTCAAACTGCTGAAGTTATTTCATTTTTGGCATCATGCACTGCTGCATTAAAGGTGTAATCGTTTTGCATTCGGCATATTGCAACATAAGAGTGTATGGACAATTTTGGTATGCAAGATTTCTAGTAATACATTGGACACACACACACACACACACACACAGCTGTACTAAAGACATATAGTATAATGAGCAGATAAGTACATTTTAATTAAGTATATGTGAAATTACTGAGCACTGAGTGGGAAGTTTCAAAATGTTAAGGTTATGGTGTAGGTTAAGTGTAACAGTCTATTGGGGCGGTTCTTCTGACCCCTTCTTTGTAAGTTTGATACTGGAGATTAGCAGCTAAGACAACATGCCGGTTTAATAACTAGAAGGGTTAAAGGGTATCATACATCAAGTATGAAGACCTGCTGTAATCAGAGAAGACTTGTGCATATAGTTGCTTTAAAGTTTAAATAACCAACCTGCCATTATTTATTATGGAGTCCAGTCCATCTAGGATTCGGATCTTGATAGAAGCATACTGCCTATGATGGGACTCAGACGATTGATTGATATCTCTACTATTAATATTTAAAACAATTAAACTGTGATCAGTCTCCTTTGCCAAACTATACCACTGGAAGCTCTGAAGATTAAATAGAATACGGTAAATTCTCTAACAGGACTGTTGTACAGTGTTTCCTTGACATTAAATACCCTGTGTAACTTGCAGGGACCTTTATTTTTGCTCAGAATATAGCATCTACATGCCTCAGGTTCATAGTGTTGCAGATATGTCACCAGGCTATGCCGCAAACATGCTTGTTTAATCCGTGCTGAAAACTTTACTCATGAAAGAGGTTAAACATAAAGGCCCTTTGAGAAGGTTTTCTTTGTGAAAATAATGGCACTGTGACTTTAAGATATGCAGTGTGCTGTAGGATTGTATTCCCAGCCAGTATCCTAACATTCAAGCCCATAGCAAAAAAAAAAAAAAAAAAAGAAAAAACCTCCAGCAGTTTACTTTTGGAGCAGGCTGGCGAATAATTTTTAGGTTAAAACTTACAGAGCCGTGTCATATAAAAAAGCAAACCCTCTCTCCTGGAGGGCTCAGTGCTAGATTGCCACATAAATCACAGCGGTCTAATTCAGTGGAAGTTTAATAAACGCTCCTATTGAAAATGAATGTTCTCCATTTAACAGTTGTATCAGCACCATATAAAATCATGACCCCAATAAATTTAATTTTAGAGGCAGATCAATCCACTCTTTTTCTATTGATCCGCGCTGGCTCTATACATTTAGATCCTCTTCTCCAGCCATTTTCTGGATGAAAATAGCATTTCGATTAGACCCTTTATTAGGAAAAGATTGCTCCAAGAGGAACAGTGTGGCCTGAAAATTAAACGGTGACATTTTAATTACTGGACATTGATAAAAGAATCCTGGTAATGGCTGTTTACAGGCCTGGCACACTTTGTCTGACCTGATGTGCTAATCAAGTTGGATGGGTTGGCAAAGGTCACAGGCTCAGGCAAATAGACTTAGAGACACTTATAGTAATTTCGACCCTGGGTCAATAATTTTCTAGTATATTGTTAAGGGCCGGCTAGGGTGTCATCAACATGCATACACACTTACATTTGGACTGCTGATACAGTTACACCCCAAATATACACCTGCTGTTAAAAATTATGTAACAAAAACAAACCAAAAAAAACCCAAAAAACTCCTGAAGTAAAACCGGCTTCATAGCTTGGATTATTTGCCGTTAAATGTACACACTGTATGTTGAATCCATATACAGCATTGTTACTGGAACACTAACATAAAATGTATATGTATAGTACACACAACCCCATAACGCAAAGCATCGTGGGAAGTATATGCAAATCACCATTAAATACTTGGTTAAGAATCAGAATTATGTGTAATTTACATTACACACACACACACACACACACACACACACACACACACTAGTATGGTGAAATATATACTATTCAGTTTCCAAACACGAAGTGTTTTCAACTTGCTTAGTGGCAAATTTATGGAAACAAACCCAGACCTGCTAACAGTATTGCAAAGCAGAAGCCAAACACAGTTGCAACTTTACGCACAACTTCGTATCACATTGGTTAAATGATGGGTGCCTTTCTTACTCTAAATCTGCCTAATTTCTATCAATCGGCGGTGTTGTTTGGTAGTAAGTAGGCTTGCAAAATGAAATGTAAGCGATCAATGGACAAGAGTTTATTGATTAGGTTAAAGCACTGTCTTCCAGACCTTAACAACCCAAGTGAAGTGAAAATGAGGTAACAAACAATTAACTCGTGCTTTGCTATCTCTCACAGAGAGGAGGAGTCAATCTAAAGGGAAGAAGACTGAATAGAAAGAAAAGACTAAAAGGTAGATGAAGAACTCAAGCATCTGCGAAGATACTGCGACTAAGGAAGAAAAGGGAAACAAAAACAGGAAAGTGAATTAAACATGGAAAAGAACGATTCTTCACCAGAAGCACCTAGCGATGGAATCCCCTTTTCATTGCCTGGTGTAACAGTTTAGGGAACACATTCATATCACTAAAGAACTGATAAAAAAACGACTGAATTTCAGTTTACTCACCTGATTTACATAGTCGCTGTTTGACTTCCCCGTGCAAAAAGGAGTTGGGTTTATCGCTGCATGTGTCACTAAGGACCCACTTTCTCTCTTAAAAGCCCAGACCACGTCCCATTAGAAATCTCTAGGGTTGACCATCTACTCGTAAACCTTGAACCTTCACCACATGATTCCAGAGATAGATCCTTGATAGTATTAAGGGACTGGGGTGAAAGAAAGGGCTAACTGCGACAATACATCTATAAATTCTCACCTTAGTACCCTCTCTTAGCTTCACAGTGACACACTGATATTAAAACATTTAAGCATTGTCATTCCAAAGTTCAGACACATTTTAGATATCCATTTTGTAAATACTAATCCTTGTTAATATTTTTATTGCTGTTTTTTATATCCCTTTTGCAAATACTAATCCTCGTTGATATTTTTTTGCTGTTATTATTTCAGATATTTAACTTTGTCAATCAGACAGGAAAGTTAAAATGTCTATTTATTCAAAGTCTGCAAAATCAGACTGAATGTTGAAATGTCACAACTGGGTGCACATACTTTTAGAACCACAAAGTGTCTAAATTTGTTAACTGATTTTCCAGTCAGGGTAGGTATATTGTTCCCTAACCCTTTATTCAGTGTTGTAACCTTGAGCTTTCACCGACACAGGTTTTATACATTTAAATAAATTCAACTTTTCTGTCTCCCCAGGACTCCTGTTCACTCGCACCTAATAGTATTGCACACCACAGAGAGCCCTGTGTCTAAAAAGGCTGTAAAGTAATTTTAATACAATAATTCCTTCTCTGTAATTGACATCACATCACCAAACGTTTCCTGCCTAACAAACTGTATAAGACATAAAACAGTAACTCAGTAGCATAACAACATGATAATTTAAGGTAAGAAGGGACTGTAAGTCCAGCATGTCCAACCACTCTCCACACTTAGCATGTACTGATGAAAAAGATGTGCTGTGCAAACACTAATTTACACAGATTCCTTACCTACTCTTCTACACAGGGTACCCAGTGATTTCCTTGTTAAAGATGATAAGAAACCATTTTTTACACCTCTAGATGCCCTCCTGTTGTCTATCTGATATTCTGATATATTTTTGATAATTTTTATCAAATTAATAATTTAATTTTGTTGCCTTTGTAACTACCCTGAATCCCTCACTCCTCAGCAGCTGCTGCTCTCTCTCTCTCTCTCTTTTCGTACTGCCTGAATATTGTATGGCATCAGCAACTCTGTTCTAGGCCATTCAGATAAATAGTATGGAATGCTGTTACTGATGTCATGGAATGTCTTAAAAATACACAAACATAATGAACATATGAAGAAGCCAACAGAAAAAGGCCATTTGGTCTATGTAGTCTGCTTGTGTTGCAGGGACCTCAGCTTAAGCTACTGACTCTATCCGCCTCCCCAGCCCACCCATCCCTTGACCCTTATTTTCCCCAACTCTACCCCAGCATCTCTTGAAGCTAGGTATGCAAAGAAGGAGCAGTAGATTGTGAGGAGAGTGGAACCCTATGTAGATCTGAGGGTACCACCAAAGCTAGATTATTATCAAAAATTGTTCAGAGTATATCCGAATACATAACTGACATGGACTTAGATGGAAAGGCAGTTAACTATATAAAAATAATTTGTCCAGGCTTACCTTGAAGGCATAAATGTCTACATGTCCACTGTCTCCATTGGTAAGCAGTTCCATAGAATCACCAACTTCTGGAAGAAAAAGTGCCTGTTAATAGTCCCCCTGATTTTACCATCCCTTATCTTCAGGGCCTGCCCCCATGTCTTACTGCAGGACAGCAGATTAAATGTCTCTGACTGTTCGATCTTCTCAGTTCCCTTGAGTATGCAAAAGACTGAGATCCTATCCCCTCAGCCTCCTTTTATCCTGGGAGAAATGAAAGTTACACTCTTACCAAAACTATTGATATTCCTAAATATCCTCTCCACAGATTGCCACTAATGGATCTGTGCTGGAGGTGCTAGGACCCCAAGGGAGCCAGAACATTTCTGGAGGGCTGGTGGCATGAGTAGGCCCCACACACGTCACACCATACACCCACTTGTATACAGTGGAGCCAGCCCCCAACCACCTCAGTACCTTTTTTGTTGAGGAGGTGAGCAGTAGGAACCTAATGAGTCACCTATGCATTTAATGAAAGGGCATAAGATAGCCCTGGTGGCCTGTGTAAGAAGGGTCACCAAATCCAGTAACACAGTGTCTTCACAGCCCAAACCAAGTACAAAGGGGTGAAGACCAACATAATACTGGAGTGAGCCCATGGGATGGTGAGCAGGTATGGTAATCTAAGGAAAAGATAGAACAATCAGTAGTTACAGTAAGTATGAAGCTTTCATAGCTTCCAAGAATCAGTCTTCTTGATAGATTCCCACTAATGGATCAGAATACCTAGCTCACAGAAATTCCCCCAGATAAAGGAGGCTGAGCTCAGGACTGCCTGGCCTGGATATCCAGGGTATAGTGTTTGGTAAAGATATGTACTGTGCTCCAAGTTGCAGCTCTACAAATTTCTCCAATAGGTACGAACATATTTCTGCCAAGGAAGTGGCAACTGCTCTGGTGGAGTGGGTATGTATCTTGCCCTCCAATTTAACCTGAGTCATAGCACAGAAGTGACGAAGGCAGTTTATACAATCCAGGCTGAAATGCACTTGATTGTGACAGGCTGTCCCTTTCGATTAGGCTAGGAGACAAAGAGCTATTTTGACTGTATGAAGTCCTTGGTCCTGTCCAGGTAAAACTTAGGGAACCTCTTAACATCCAGTGAGTGGAGAGTCTTTTCTTCCTCATTCTGAAAGTTGGCAAAGTAGGTAGGCAAGATTATAACCTGATTAAGATGGAACTCTGACGCCACCTTAAGTTGAAACTTGGGGTGTGTACAGAGAACTACTTTATCTTTGTACAAAACAGTATGTGGAGGATCTGTGATCAAAGCATGAATTTCAGCTACTCTGTGTACAGAGGTGCCACCTACCAGAAATGTTGCTTTCCAAGTTAGAAACTGTAAGTCACAAGTTGTAATAGACTCAAAGGACTTGTGAGTGAGCATATACTAAGGTTCATACTAAGATAGTGAGGAGCATGAAAGGTGGTGCGCCCTAATTTGCTTCTTTCTTTTACCCATAATACGTCAGTGTGCTCCCTTCCGAAATATACGCATCAAGTCTTCTTTTAAATTATTGCCTATTTTGACTTATTATGACTTGCAATGGTAGCTGATTCCAAGGTTTCACCACCCTCTGGGTAAAAAAGGCCTTCCTTTTATTAGTATTATATTTTTTGTGTCTTAACTGTAGTGGATGCCTGCGAGTGCATGTTCTGTTGTTTTTCAATTCCATGCTTAGCTCATTTAGCAAGTAGTTGTCCCTCATTATATCATAGCACAACAGCAGATCACCTCTTGTTCTTCTTGTTTATAGCATCATTAGGTTTAATGCTTGTAGGCGATCGCTATATGATCTAATATTTAGATTATGTACTATTTTTGTGGTGTTTCTCTGGATTTTTTTGATCTAATCAATGCTGCCTCTTTTTATTGGCCCCCATACTGGACTACCATAGTCCAACAGCAGTCTCACATATGACCTATACAGTGGCATTATGACTTGCTCATCTCTGCTTCTAAGGTTCTCCTTATGGCGCCTAATATCTTGTTTGCCTTAACTATTTGCTTATCACAATGTGTGTCATATGTGAGATCATTATTTATTGTTATTCCCAGATCCATTTCTTCATTTGATGCCCTTAGAGTCTGTCCATTCAAATAATATACACATTTTTCATTATGTTTCCCAAGATGTATGACACAACATTTATCCATATTAAAACTCACCCCTCTGAATAAGGCCCATTTCTGGATATTGACCAGGTCATTTTGTATTGCTGCTATGTTAGCACTAGTTCTGGCTATACCTGCAAGTTTAGTATCATCTGCATGTTTACTTAATCAGCTTGTAGTGTTTTTCCCCCCCATACTTGCCATAAAAATCTGAAACAACACAGGCCCCAGGACCGAACCCTGCGGCACACCACTTGTGACTGGCACAGGGGTAGCATAATAGCCATTTATGCAGACTCTCTGGGTCCTCCCCTCCAGCCACCCTACTATTCATCTTGTGATTCTATGTCTATTTGTATATCATATAGGCTTTTTAAAATGTCCCCATGCGGGACCTTAACAAATGCCTTCGCAAAATTTGAGTATATACAGTCCACCGCCCCCCTCATCCAAAGCCGCAGATATCTTTTCATAAAAACACAGCAGATTAGTCACACATGATCTACCCAATACAAAACCATGTTGATCAGTATCACAATGGCCCTGAAAATCCATGTGAGAGTTTATTAAGTCTTTAAGTATTGACTCCATTATATTCCCTGGCACCGAGATCAGGCTAATAGGTCTGTAGTTTGTGTAGTCTTCCCTATTGCCATTTTTGTGTATAGGCACCACATTCGCTGACAACCAGTCTGGTGGAACCTCTTTATCTGTTAGTGATTTCTGAAATAGTATATGCAGTGGGTCAGCTATATTGGGCGACAGTAGTTTTAGCATTTTGGGGAAAATATTATCAGATCCTGCAGAGTATGTATTTTTTAGTCTGTCTATTTTCTCAAAGATACTTTCTTTTGTGATAGCTATTTTAGTTTCAGGTTGTATGATATGATTCAGCACATAGTGTGTTCATTTTGAGAAAACAGATCCAAAGTAGGAATTAAATTTGTTTGCCATAGTTTGATTAGTTAGTTGGTTATCTGCCATAATAGAACACAGCCCTGAGTTTGATTTTCATAATGAATTTACATAACTATAGAATTGTTGTATGTTATATTTGTTTGCTGTGCTAGCTATCATTTTCTCCATTTTCTGTTTATTTATCTTGATCGTGTTTTTACATTTTTTTAAAGAGACTTATATTGTTCCCATATGGTATTAGAGACAGTTTTTTTTAAATTTAAAGTATACCCTCTGCTTTTTTATGTTTCTTTATGGAACTGGTGAGCCATTTAGGTTTGATGCCTCTATTATCATATTTCTTGACCATCTTTATATGTTTATCACATATTTTGAAAATGTGTTTCTTTATTGTGTTCCTCATTTCATGGGTGGATTTGTGTTTTAAGATTTCATCATAGTTTATTTTATTAAGATCCTCCTCAATAAGGGCTTTATTTGCTGTATTAAAATCATAAATCACTTTTCAACCCTTAGTTATTGGAGCATGATCTTTTAGGGTGAATTGGATACTATTGTGGTCTTATTTCCCATTGGTTTAATCACTTCACAGTCTGTGACATTTATGTCATTTGATGTTAAGACTACATCTAGTATTTTGTTAAGCCTTGTTGGTTCCCAAACATTTTGTGTAAACCCTAGTTGCTTCACTGTCTTTAGGAAGGTAGTACTCTTTTTTTGTTACTTTAAGTAAATTCCAATCAGTGTCAGGGAAGTTTAGATCTCCCCGCAAGACAACTCTACCTAGTTCAGAAGCTTTTTCCAGTTCCTTATTTATCTGCTCTGTAACATCTCCTTCAGTTCCAGGGGGTCTGTAGCACACTCCAACTAGTATATTACTATTCCTCTCCATGTTAATTCTGATCCATATAGATTCAACCTTATTATCTTTGGTTTTGACTCTGTCTAACATATTAGTAGATTTAAATGTATTTGATGTATATGCTGCCCTCTCCCCTTTTCTGTTCTCTGTCTAGACTGTATAGTGAGTATCCTGGAATTTCTCTACCCCAGTCCTCCTCTCCCATCCACCAGGTCTCATTTATGAATACCATATCAGTTTCATTAGGGGGGCCAGGATTGCCTCCAGCTCACATTTTTTTTTGTTCTGGAGACTCCCAACATTTGTTAAATAACCTTGAACTTCATCTATCCTACTTTTTTTATTTTGTATTGGTTTGTTTATTCTTTGGGGCATGGTATTTTGTCCATACCCCCCCCCCCCGAGTCAGTTTAAATGTTCAGTAAGTATTGTATTTTTGATTATTGTAGCTAATGTACATGTATCCATTACACTCAGGTGTAGCCCATCTTTGGCATAAAGTTTCTTTTTTGGTAAAAATGGCCAGCAGGGGCCAATAGGATCATCTTGCCTCTGTGCCTCTCCAAGTTGAACAGCACTCTCTAGATGAGAGGGACTGGAGGAAATGCATACAGAAACATATTCTGCTATGCCAGTCGGAATGCATCCTGACAGAAAACACCATGTTCTGGATTTCTGGAGATGGACTGAGGTAGTTTGACATTAAGTGGTGATGCAAAAAGGTTCACATATGGGGTAGCCCACTCGTTGAATAGCGATCTCACGACATCTTGGTTCTGCTGACCACTCACGAGGATCTGCCCCTGCTTGACTTAACTTGACTGCCAGAGTGTTCTGGACTCCTGACAGATAGATTGCTTGGAGCAAGATCTCCTGTTACAAGCACCATTCCCACATTCTCATTGTCTCCTTGCACAGAGGATAAGAGTGTGTGCCTCTTCCTTGTTGATGTAGAACATGACAGACTTGTTGTCCATCTGGAGGAGAACTGTTTTTTGGCTAACCAAGTCCACTAGGGCTCCCAGGCCATATAAAACTGCACACATCTCCTGCACATTGATGTGGAGATGTATTTCTTTTTTTTGCATTATTGTATTTATTCGCCCTGTCATGCTCGGTGACCCCCACTCCTTCAGGCTCTGCAATTTCCCTCCAAGCCCCACTGTCCTTACCCAAGCCTCTCTGACTTCTCATATTGCAGCCAGTCCTTGGGATATCCCAGATGTATCCCTTCACCAGGCGGTCCCCCTCCTCTGAGGGGGAAGGCACCGGGGGAGGACAGCCCAGCACACTATTCATAGGCCCAGGGATGTTGCTGAGGAGAAGGAGGCCCTGGGAAGGCACCGGAGGTGTTGGGGACAGAAAGACATCATCAGCGGCCAGCGAGCGGTATTTCCGATTTTCTAGGTTCCTCTGTGTGCCACTTGTGTAGTGCCGCCAGTCTCCACTGGGAACCACTACTGAGCGAGGCCATCCCCAAACCCACCCCAGGATAGGAGAGCAGTCCTCCAGATGTTCAATCCTATCCTCCCCCTGCCGACCCCTAGCAACCCGAATCTGTTCCCAAACCCGGGTTGCCGACATGGGTCGAGGTAAGGTGCCAGCACCTCAGCCCTCTACACCACCAGGCCAGCTGGAGATGTATTTCTGATGAGTCTTAGACATCTTGTGTCTGGAGACTCTCTCAGCGGGCTCTCCACCCTAGATGGGAGGCATATGCGATGAGAGTCACCTCTGGCTTGAGTGGGAAGCAGGGGAAGTTCTGGAGGAAGTTTTCCTCTACTAACCACCAAATCAGGGACCTTACCTGGGGTTTGGTCACCTGAATGGGATCGTTTTTGAGGATGCAATGCTTGTGATCTCTGGGCACTGAGCATTCACTGAGTTGTCCTCATGTGCAGCTTTGCCAAAGGCACTGTGAAAACTGAGGAGGCAATTAAGCTTAGTATGTATTGCACGGAGTAGGCTAGCAGTCTTGTGTTCCATGATATAGCATGCCCTTTGTAAGATTGCCTATTGTCTGCTGCCTGGGAGGAAGGCTAAGCCTGAGTTATAGTCAGAACAGCTCCTATAAACAACAGTTACTGGTAGGGCTCCAGCTGAGACTTTGCTGGGTTCAGCAGGACTCCCATGGATGCGAGGAATGCAGAGGCTGTGGCCATGGCCTGCTCTGTCTCCTATCTGGATGGGCTAGAAATTAACCAGTCGTCCAGGTACAGGAAGACTTGGAGTCCTAGCTTTCTGAGGTGCTGCGAGTACTACAAAACACTTTGCCAGTGTCAGTGGCTCAGCAGGTTGCACACTTGCCTCTGAAGCCGGAAGATCAGCAGGTTGTGGCTTTAAGCCCCACAGCAGGCACTTGGGGTAAAATCCCAGTGCTGACACTGTAGTGCATCATGAGGGAGATGCTGCACTCCTGAGGTGCTGTCTTTTGGATGAGACATTAAACTGAAGTCCCGTCTGCCTATTCTGGCGGTTGCTCAGGTGGATGTTCAAAATCCCATGGCACTTCTCAAAAAGAGTAGGGGATTTCCCCGGCGTCCTGGCAAAATTTCCCCCATTCATTAAAAATACCACCAATAGCTTAATCTGATTCAATTTCAATTGGTTTCCATCTGTATCCCTTCCCCCCAGATGAGACTGAAAATAGGCAGAATTGTCTAGCCCTCTTTTCTCAGTCAACAAAAACTAACTAACTAAATAAATAAATACTCATGACACTGAGGAAAGCCCAAAGGGTAGGATTCTGAACTGGTAGTGTTGTCTTGCCATGCAGAGCCAAAGATACTTGTGGTGCTTGGGGTACACCAGTATGTGCTGGTATGCATCCTACATATCCACTAATGCTAGCCAATCCTAATGTTTCAGGTAGGGTAGCAAGGATCCCAGAGAAATCACTTTAAAGTTTTCCCAATCCATTTATTTGTTCAGATTCCTGAGGTCGAGAATGGGGCTCATATCCCTTGATTTCTTTGGTACCAGGAAGTAGTGGGAGTAGAACCCTGTGTTGTGTTCTGTCTCTGGTACTATTTCTACTGCCCTGTTTCTCAGAAGGCCCACAAGCTCCTCTGCCTGAAGCTCTGACATATAAGGTGACAAGGGGAGTTGCCTTCTGGGAGATTTTCCAGGGGAGAGTCTGTAACAATTTGAATGAGTACCACTCTCAGATTATCCTGAGAACCCATTTATCCATCAAGATGGATTCCCACTAATGGTAAAACTGGGTTATGTGTCCCACTACTGGGGAGGAGTGGTCCGTCTCAGGCAGTTGAAGCGGACCTAGGGGCGAGAGCCTTAAATGATGGCACTGAGCACTTTAGTGCCTGTACCATCAGCTGTGCTTTCTTCTGGGCCTTGGGAGGCTGGGGTTTATTGTTTTGGGCCACCTCTGCCCCTACTATGAAAGGTCTGCTTGCTGTGATATGAGCCATGTCCCCTACTCCTCTTTGGGTTATTGGGAGTGGGCCTGGAGGTCTTGACAGTTGTTCTCATTTCCTTAGATTCTTTAAGAGGCTGATTGCTTCTGTTCTTACCTCCTTGTTTCTTTTGTCCGTGCTTCTTCTTTTCAGCAGGAGATGGGCCCAGCCACCCACCCCCCATTCCCAACCACCCCACACTACACTCCTTTTATAGGGTAGCACAGTCGTGACATTCCCTGTAGCAAAACAGGAAGGGGTGGATCAGAAGAGTATCCACACAGTGAACTAATTTACAGGGGCACTAGTAATTTAACTTGTTATAACAAGTTATACAAAAACAAACAAACAAAACAAAAAATCAAACATTTGCTTTCATTTTCTTCCTTCTAATTACTCTGACCAGGTTATAAACCCAGCAACTTATCTGGAATGGATATCATTAACTGCAGGTGCTGCAGAACACTTTTCAGGAGGGCAGTTATACAGGATTTAGGAAGCTGTCCTACATGCTGGGCCATTGGAGATCTAAGGGTTCAGCTTCAGGCAGCATGGGCAGAGATTGCACATCTCAAATTGCATATTTAAGAGGAAATATATTATAAGAACTGCCCGCCATTTCCCCAACATCCAACAGAAGCACCTCGACCGTAGAGGGTAGTTGGTCCGGGAAGTTGGCAGGTAGTTAGGAGGAGCAAATTGGGTGCCCCATCACTCGGTACTGTTCAAAATATCACCTCCACAAACCATATAAAAACTACAAACAGGTATCTGCCTCTATCTCCGAAATCAAACAAAGGGGCAGAGGACACTGCAGAGCAGGATACTGCAGCACAGGAGCTAGCATAACAAAACTCCCAAAACAGGGACCAAAACAAAAAAAGCAAAAAGAAATCCAAAAAACTTCTGCTCATAGTAGACTCTGTGATTCGGGGAGTTGATACCTATCTCCAGGCAGGGGTAATGGTCAGATGTCTCCCAGGCACATCAGCGTGAAGAGACACTGACCGCATTGCTAAAATTGTTCAGGAAGCAGGAGAAAACATTGATGTCCTGGTACACATAAGGACTAACGATCTCGCCAGACAGTCAGTAGTGGAGACCAAGGAACACCTGACCAGGCTGGGTGACAAACTAGCATTCATTTTGTCTGGCATCTCCTCCTCCTCTGAGATCCTGCCAGTCTGGGAGAGGGGTGCAGATGGACGGAAGGTCAGAGAAGGGGAGATAGGGGACATAAACATGTGGCTCAAGGGCTGGTGCCAGGAAAAAAGACACAAATTTGTAGGGAACTGGCAACAGTTTTGGGAGTGAAAGTTCTTTAAATTTGATGGACTGCATCTGACTAACAAGGGAGTCAGCGCATTGGGGCAGAAGTTTGACGTCTTTGCAGAATATTTAAACTAGCTAATGGGGAGAGGAGTGCAGCACCCCATACATCGAATGGGAAGAACACCCCTCCCTCCTCAGCTAGTGGTCAAACAGTAGTTCAGCATGTTTGTAGTTCATTTGAATTACCAGGGAAGCAAAAAGTTCTAGCTCCCCATACAATGCACAGGGGAAATGCCAGACCTCTCCCAAGAACTAATACACTGAAATCTGGCCAATGGAAAATCATGTACACAAATGCTTGCAGTCTGGGAAACAAGATCCCAGACCTGCAGGCAATAATGACAGAGGTTAAACTGGACATAGTAGCCATTAGCGAGACATGGTTTACCAGTAACCACACTTGGGAGACTTCAGTACCTGGCTATGTACTGTTCAGAAGAGACCGAGGTGCAAAAAGGGTGGGGGGTGGCCCTTTGTGTCAATGAAAATATCAAAGTTACAGAAATTCAAAATACATATAAGGAGCCAGAAGAACTGTGGGTCACCCTGGAAACAGGAAATGGGACAGCCATATGAACTGGGGTTGTCTACAGGCCTCTAGACCAGGGGGAGGACATAGACACATTACTGTTAGAAGATGTAGAAAACATGACAGCTAAAGGGGAGGTTCTGATAATGGGAGACTTCAACATGCCAGATACAGATTGGTCAATACCAGCAGCAACATCTGCCAGAACTAGACACATGGTGGATTTCCTGCAGGGGAAGGGTGTCAAACAACTGGTACAACAACCCACAAGAGACAGGGCTATCCTAGATCTAGTACTGGCTAACAGGGAAAGGATCACAGATCTCCAGGTAGAAGGTCACTTAGGGGCCAGTGACCATCACATGGTATGGTTCAATTTGGCCACTAGAACTAAATAATTTCATTCCAATGCAAAAATATGGGACTTCAGAGGAGCTGACTTTGATAAGATGGCCAACAGAGTTAAGCTAGCCCTGGCAAAAAGAAATACAGGTGAGGGGGTAAAGGCAAAGTGGACAAGCATTAAGGAAGCAATACTTGAAGCAACATCCCATTGTGTTAGAGCGAAAAGGAAGTGCAAAAGAAGAAGGAAACAACTTTGGTTTTCAAAAACAGTAGCAGAAAAGGTCAGAGCCAAAAGGCTGGCCTTCAGGAAATATAAGGGAACACAGTGGGATGAAGATAGGGAGGCATACCAAACTTCCCTAAGGGAAGCAGGCAAGGCAATAAGGCAGGCAAAGGCCCAAAACGAGGAAACACTAGCACAAACAGTAAAAGAAGGTGACAAGACTTTCTATAGATACATTAGTGAAAGGAGACAGTCCAGAGGGGGTATTGCTAAGATCAAAGGGGATAAGAGGGCATGTGAGGAGGAGGACCATGTAAAAGCATCTATCCTAAATAGATATTTCTGCTCAATATTTACTGAACAGAAGGTAGGGCAGGGCCCACAGCTCAGAACCATGGACACAGGGGGGAAGGAGGTGTGCATTAGTCCCTTCACAAAGGAAAGGGTCATACAAGAGCTCGATAAGCTCAGGGTGGACAAGGCAATGGGACCTGATGGCATACATCCCAGGGTACTAAACGAGCTAAGGGTGTAACTAGCAGAGCCATTATCAGAACTGTTTAGTGAGTCTCTGAGCACAAGAGAGGTCCCAGAAGACTGCAGAAGGGCTCATGTGATCCTGTTCCACAAAAGTGGTAGCAGGGAGGAGGCAGGGAACTACAGACCAGTTAGTCTTACCTCAGTAGTGGGCAAGATTATGGAGGCACTCCTTAAGGAAAGGATAGTGCAACACTTGGAATCCATAGGAGCACAGGATCCAAGACAGCATGGGTTTACAAAAGGAAGGTCCTGTCAAACTAATCTCATAGATTTCTCTGACTGGGTAAACAGAGTGGTGGACCAATGGGGAGCAGTTGATGTCACCTACCTTGACTTCAGCAAAGCTTTCAATACTGTTCCACATAGAAGATTGATTAATAAGCTGTGTAGGCTCAGGGTGGGTCAGAAGTTGGTTAACTGGATGGCAAACTGGTTGACGGGCAGAAAACAGAGGAGTGGTGGTAAACAGTATACAGTTAGAAGAGATGCAAGTCACAAGTGGGGTACCTCAGGGATCAGTCCTGGGCCAGTCCTCTTCAATATCTTCATCAGTGACATTGCAGATAGACTGGAGGGTAAGGTTTGTCTGTTTGCAGATGACACCAAGATCTGCGGCAGAGTAGATGATCCAGATGGGGTGGGCAGAATGAGAAGAGATCTGGATAAACTAGCTAAATGGTTGGAAGAGTGGCAACTGGGGTTTAACGCAAAGAAGTGCAAGATCATGCACATAGGGAAGAGAAACCCTGAAGCTGCCTATAGGCTAGGAGGGGAGTGTCTGGCAGTCGTAAGGGGAAGAAAGAGGTTTGGGCATCATCATCACCGATGACCTGAAATCATCCAAGCAGACCACTAAAGCAGTATGTAAGGTTAGAGGGATGTTGGAGTGTATTAGCAGGGGTATCACAAGTCAGGAGAGGGAGGTAATAATCCCTCTTTACAAAAAACTGGTTAGGCCCCATCTGGAGTACTGCATGCAGTGCTGGAGGCCACACCTTCACAAGGACATTAACAAAATTGAGGCAGTCCAGAGAAGGGCAACCAAAATGGTGCAGGGACTGCATCAGAAAACATATGAGGGCAGATTAACGGAGCTCAAAATGTATACACTAGAGCAAAGGAGGGAGAGAGGTGATATGATCGAAACATTCAAACACCTTAATTGCATTAACAAGGTGAAAGAGTCTAACATGTTTCAATGTAAGAAAAATAGCAGGACAAGAGGACACAGCATGAGATTAGAGGGAGGCAGATTAAGGGGTAATGTGAGGAAGTTTTTCACAGAAAGGGTGGTGGATGCATGGAACAGCCTACCTCAGGAAGTGGTGGATATGAACACAGTGCAGGGCTTCAATCAGGCATGGGATAGGCATAAGGGAGCAATACAGATGAGTATGAATAGATAGGTCATTGACAGAGCAAAGGCCGATGGCACATTCATAAGGTAGAAAAAGAAATGAGCTGACTGGATGGGCCTTGCGGTCCTTATCTGCTATCAACTTCTATGTTTCTATGCTCCACCTGTTGTCCAAACAGGTAAGTGCCTTTGGAGGGCACATTGGTGATCTATTACTGGAAGTCTGGGGTGAAGCCAGCAGTCTGCGGCCACGAGTGCCATCTGATACAAATAGCTGCAGCTGCGGAGCAAGCTGCTACATCAGAGACCATGACCTGCTAGCTATTAGATGCAGTACCTTGTTTAACAGCAAGCAGCATGCCTTTTTTGCCTCTGTCTGGCAGGGCCTCTGCCAGAGACTTAGGGTTTGTTCACATTGGGCTACTTAAAACGTTTTATTGATCGTAAAACATTTTAAGTACCCAGAAGCACGGTTTGCTTTTGCACTGAACACGACTCCTGAAATGTTTTTGTCAACCATGTTCAAACCCTGATTCCAGGTCAGCTTGAGCACAGTTTAAAAAACGGTTCAGGATTAAATCCAAGCTTACCGACAGTGTGGACAGGATAGCACAACGTCATGCAGCTCGATCCTCCATTCCTCCATGATGCAATGGAGCTCAATCCCATCATGCCACAGCACAGATATTTGCACATGTGTGGTTCCTCAAGATGTGGTGGAAAATTTGACTGACGTGATTCGAGGTGGATGGTGATCGAAGGGGCTTGTAATTTCCTTCAGCTATAGTCTGTTCTGCTGTTCAAAACTGTCATAGGATTTTAATGCTGTCCTAGTAGCAAATGTGTGTGTTCTGTGAGGAAAGGAGGTGAAAGGCAATATTCAAGGTGTCACATAAGATTTACTTGTGCACTGTTGTCTTTCTGCACTGTACTTAACCTGGCATTAGCATCACAGTTGAAAACGTCTGGTGACAGAGCAGAAAGTTGGAACGATCATTCCATCAAGGCCGTAATAGACTGCTGGCTCACTGAAACAGTTCAAAATGAGTTGAACAGTGTGCACAGGAATGCCAAGGTGTATGAACGTGTTTCTCATCACCTAGCTGAACTTGATATAGAAGGGACTGCCAAACAGTGCAGAGAAAAAAATCAAGCAATTAAAGTTGAAATATCATCATGTGAAGGACAAAAATAAAGTGGCAGGTGCCAAACATACAGTGTGCCCCTTCTTTGATGAGCTTGACAAAATTCTGGGTACCAGACCAACCACAGAGCCCAGTCTTGTAGTGGAAAGTTCAGAACGGGCACAGGATACAGACGTCAATGCGGCTGAAGATTACCCTGTTGAGGAGTTGTCGCTTTCAGGTATCTATTATCATGTTTTGGGTGGCTGCAAAGCTGAACTGTGCAATAAACACACAGCTGCACATTTCAATCACTTCCCCCCATACCAATTTGGCATTGGTATCATAGCACCGCGTACTTACACAGTGACTGCTGAAACAGTGCCCCCCATATAAATTGTGCCCCCCATTATAACCTGTATTCTTATGTTGTTCTTGCTACTGCAGACTGCAAGAGGGAAGTGGATGAAGAGCAACAGGCAGAAGCTCCTGCGGACACATCCTCTGGGTCTGAACAAGCTGTCAACTGTGACAGTCTGCTGGACACTTCTTACACCTCCTCAAGTTGTCCCAGCACCAGCACACAGATGTCTGGAGGTCAGAAATGGTCTGCTGTGTGTGAGCCACTTCAGAATTTACGTAAGAAGAAAAGAAATTGAACAAACTACATAAAATAATGGAGGCCCTGTTGGAGCCCACACATAAGCTCTTGATTGTTCAACATCAAGAAATGATGAAGGCAGAACAAGAGCGAGTCAAGGCTGAGCTCGAAATGGAGGTGCACATGAGAAAAGTTGAGGCAGAGCAGTCTGCTACCTTCTTTAGCAACCTGTTGCAAGTATTGCACTCCAATCAGCAACCCCAACAGCCCCACCATCCCCAGGTGCCATATCAACCACCTCAAACCCCAGCACTAATGATGGCTCCACAGAGCAATGCATGCAGTGCCATGTGCAATGCTGCTGGTCAAAGCAGCATGGCCATCAATGTATTGGGTGGCAGTGACATTGCTGGTCCCAGCTCCACAACACAAGCCATATATTATGGCTCAGCAACTGCAAACCACAGTATGACTGAAGAATTGTTCAGTGACAACATGACATGGACTGACCTGACATGACTGCAAGTGTTAGCATTAATAGTTGCACCTTCTCTTGCGCCACGCCGGTGACCAGAGTTTGGGAACAGACTTGGGATGCTGGGGGCTGGCAGGGGAAGGAGAGGATTGAGCATCTGTGAGACTGCTCCCCTCTGCTGGGGTGGGTAGTAGGGCAAACATCACTCTGCAGTGGCCCCCCAGTGGAGACCGGGAGCACTGCATGAGTGACACAACAGGGGAACCAATAGAAAAGTGGAAACAGCTCCAGGACCAGCCGGATGACGTCTGCTGGTCGGCCGAAACCACCAAAGACCCTGAAAGGAGCCATGTCTGCCTCAGCAGTGGCCTGGGGCCAAAAGTAGAGCACGCTGGCCAGTCCCCACTGGTGCCTTCACCAGGTTACCCCCGGGAGGGCTGCTATATGAGGTCAGAGGCTCAAGAGGGGTAGTAGGAAGCATGTCAGGGGATCTTGGTGGCTTGAAGGAGTGGCAGGTCCTGGAGTATGCAGGGGGAAAAACAGATAATACAAAAAAAAATATTTGCACCTTTTGATAAGTTTGATTCATATTGTCACATCTAACAGTTCACAGGTAAAAAAAAATTTAGACCATTCATTAGCTCAGTGAAAGTGTCTGATACTGAAATATTGCATTATCAGAAAACAAAACAGGGATAATACAGTTGAACTCTGTTTAACAAAGTTATGCAAATTTTGGTGATATTGTATGACATATCCATTTCAGAAAAACTGTTCTAGTATTTAATCACAATAAGTTTCTTAAAGTAAAGAACAATACATGAAAATTGATCACTGCATATATAATGGTTGTTGCAGTCATTGATGATTAGTTACAAGGAATTTTTAAAGGTGAAACAGTGTTTTAAATGCATTTTTTTAAATATTTTTAAATGTGAGAAACTGTCAGTTTATGTTGTTGCTGTTGTTACTGATTACAGCTTTACTGTTTTTTAAAAGTAACCTTGTTGTTTAAAGTGATTTTTAAAAACTCTTAAAAATGTATAAAAAACTGCCTGGATATAATAAAAAACATTTTATAAAGTATTACCTCACAAAGTATTAGCTCATGAATGCAGAGGTATGTTCTATTTGTTAAAGTTAAGTAAATGCCAAGTGGCAATGTATTCAGCAAAGGTTGATTTTTAGAAAGGTAGATGACACATTTAAAAGTATTCTTTGGGTTCCTTTTAACTTAGTGTTGGCAGTTGTAGTTTGCAACAGAATGAAAGACATTATTATTTTTTTTTAACTTTGAAGTACTACCCAAGTTGTTAAGAACATGCAACAAAATAATTTACAACAAAGAGAAATTGCATAGGGGCATTATGCATGGTATGCCATTTCAATGACATGCATATAGGTATGAGTCACAATGTTTACTGGCATTGCAATTGTTACAGCACAGAATGCACCACTGATGTGTTTGTATGTTGTCATTAGTTTTTAGTCTCTCAATAAACCCTGTTTTTCTGAGCATATGAGACTTGGGACATCTTATTCACACCAGCACCACACACAGCCCTAAAAGTGATACAGCACTTCATACATAGTGTAATGTGAAGACCAACATCCAATATTACATGGTGGTGCACAGAAGGGAGGCTAGTGCCTCCCTGATGAAATGTGCCTGTCGACCAGTCTCTGCAATCGAGGTATCCTCTTGGTTCAGTGGGTAATTTCCTGGTTGCTGGAACTTCTGGCATCCATTCTTAACAGAGAAACATAGAAACATAGAATTTGACGGCAGATAAGGACCGCTTGGCCCACCCAGTCTACCCATTTTCCTACCTAATGGATAAGCTGCAGATCCTAGTCTTGCAGGAAAACCTCTGACTTTGCCTTCCACAAATTATGCAAAACACAGCAAGCAGTGATGATGACTGGTATATGTTCTAAGGAAAATTCCATGCACTTGCGAAGGCATCTCCAGTGCCCTTTCAACCTCCCAAAGGTGCATTCTACCACCATCTGGGCACGACTTAGCCTGTAATTGAAGTTACGCTTTCTTGGGGCATTGTAATCTGGAAAAGGTTTCATAACCCATGGAAGTAGAGGGTATGCTGGATCCCCAATCAGAACTACTGGGACGGCAACACCTCCAATGACCCTCTCAGATGCAGGGAGTAGAGTGTCACTCTGACCCTTTCTAAAGACAGCACTGTTCTTAAGGACTTGAGTGTAATGCACCCTGCCTGGACACCCAATACTGACATTTTGAAAGCAGAATTTATGATCCACAACTGCTTGCATCACTATTGAATAATAACTTTTGCAGTAGAAGCATTCAGTGGCATTTTGTGGTGGGCACATGATGGGGAAATGAGTGGCATCGATTGCTCCTCCACAGCAGAGGAAGCCCCATTCCTTTTCAACCCAGCAACAACCTTAGGAATATTGGCAAATCAGATGACACATGGCATCAAAACAGTCACTATGGCTTGACAAACTTCACAGACAATCTCACAAATGGTTGACTGCCCCACACCAAAAAGATGGCCCAGGGTGCGATATTCCACATTGGTGGCAAGCTTCCACAATGTGATCGCCGCAATACGTTTGTCAATGGGCACACATTTACATAGCTGGTTATCCTGCCTCTCTATGACCTCATGAAGTTTCTGACAAAGCACATAAAAAGACCCCTTTGACATCTGGAAATTCCTAACTCACTCATCATCTTGCCATGTGATAAGCACAACATCATTCCACCGCACTGAACTCCTATGTTTGCACCAGATCACCTTATCCATGCTCAGACCATGTTTGCTGTCAGTATTGTGTGGTACATCAGTAAAATTAAGCTCATCATTTTCTGTCTAAAAAACTTGCATTCTTTTACACTTTCTTCTCAATACAGCTAAGCACTTGGATAATCTCCACAATCACATGCATTTTAAGTAGTTATTATAGTAAGAAGCAATTGACAGCAGAGCTGACTCACTCAGGGGCACCATTCATAAACAAAATGCTTAGCAACAGGTGTTGCATTATGGGACATTAATGTCACTGCAAAGGATCATGGTAAGCAGCTCTCAGCTGCCACGGGTGCTCTACATTGTGTAACAGTTGAAAAAACATCCCAAATGTGAACGCACAAGAACGGATCTGCTGCAAGACAGAACATGGTATGGAGCATGGTTTTGCCAGTGCAGATGCTGTGAAACAATAAGCTTTAATCTGTTTCAAGAAATGGTTTCTTAGCTCATGTTGTGGCATCTCACAGTGTGAACAGGGCCTTAAGCTTGCACCAAGGAGCATACATATACTTAGAGAAGTGACACTTTTAGCTAGCTAGCTATCTTCCTGCCATGGGTAGCCAAGGCATAGACCCCCTTGCCTGTGGTGTCTACCTTGCACAACTCCTTGTCAGTGGGATGGGCAGTGACCTCCTTGGGTACTATGGCTTTGTCATTTTCAGCCAGAATAACAATGTCATCTGCTATTGGCTGAGTGCACATATAGAAACTTCAGTTGGATGTACCTAGCTTAGTATATGGCTGCTGGCTTGAAATTCAATATAGAATGCATATTTCTGAGCAGAGCCTGGAGGAGAGATCCTCCTGAGGTACAGTAACAGGAAGTGATTCCAGGTTCTCTGGACCATAGTACAGCTCATCCTCCTCACCATCGAAGATGAGGAGGTTAGGATCTGACTCGTTTCCCTCTACTCCCTTCTCAATTGAAAGCAGCAAAAAGGAAGGGGCTGAAGGACTGACAGTGCAGGCCGCAGCCTCAGCAACACTGAGGACACTGAACTTGGCCCCAAATGGGGCCTCGGGAATGGCGCTGGCAGTGACACCAAAAATGGACCTGGGATCATTCCTGAAGGGAACAATCCTGACACCACAGGTTCAAGTAACATCATCGACAGCACATATGCTGGCACCAGAGTAGGCCCCAAAGAGCCTGAACCCAGTGCCAAACATGGCAACACCAGCAGAGTCGATAACCCTGCTGGCCCCAAAGGAACCAACAGCAGCCCCCACTCAGAGGCTGGAGCTGAATTTAGCCACACACCTAAGTTAAGTGGCACCAAAGACAGCACCAGCTCAAGTGACCTCAAGGGGTCAGAAGTGGCACCAAATATGGCACTGCCCGACTGATAAACTGCACTCATTGCTCCATAACAGCTGCCCAATGGCCACATTTCCCACAAGAGCCCCTCTACTGGACAGAGAGAGGCTCTGGGATGGAGGCCTCAACCTCACAGGCCCAGGTGTTCCCAGTGTCGGTGATGACAGTGGGGAACCTGGGCCCACAGAAGTCAAATTTCAAACAACAGAACAACTGTTTTTTCCCCTTATGCTTGTGGGAAGAGATCCAGGCCAAATGGTGCAAAGACCCTGATGCAGAGTGTGTGCCAGATCTGGACTATTTCTTTTTGCAACTCTGGGAGGACTGTCCATCCTTCAAGGCAGTGGATTGCCTGTTGCCAGTGCATCCACCTAGAGAGTGGTGGTGGCCAGACACAGCCACATTGCTGGAACAACTTGCCTTTTCAGGCTCCCTACTGTCTTCCATGGTCATTAACCATTAGTACGAAGAAGGGCTGAGAGAAACTGTGAATTTCTGAGTGTTAAACTAAACTGACACAAAAATAACAAACTCTAGTGTAGTTACAACTAAAATTGAAGAACTAATGCTGTGTCATATAGATAGTAGAATGCTGGCCCCAACATGGGGAGCAGCGATGCTACTGCTGCACACTCAGCAGTGGGGAAAAGAGAAACCATGGTGGTTAGGGACTGATACTGCTGTATACCACCGAGCATGTGTGTTGACATGTACACAGGGCCTATTCATACTGACAGCCCTCCAGAAAAGTTCTGGCTCCCATGGGGTTCTAGCATCTCTGGCACAGACCCATTTGTGGGATTCTATGGAGATTTATTTTTGGAAGAACATATTAAGCACCTCCAGCCTCTCCTCATAGTTTTTTTCCCCTATACCACTGATTATTTTGATGGTCCTGTGTTGCACACTCTCCACTACCTCAATGTCCTTGTATTGAGAAGTCCAAAACAGCATGCAGAACTCCAGGTGGCATCTGATCAGGGCACTGTAAAGTGACAGGATTACTTCCCCTGACCTGCTGGTCACCCCCTTTTAATGCCTTCCAGCATTCTGCTGGTCCTCTTGATATCAATCCTGCATGGCTTTCCCTGTTTCAACCCCTTATCTATTACAACCCCAAGGTACATTTCTTCCTGTACTGCAGCAACAGTGTATAGGTCCTTCCTCCCCATCCCCACAAGTGTCGAACCCTTCATTTGGTTACATTGGACCTAAGACTCCAGGAGTCAGAACAATCACCCACCCTGTTCAGATCCTTCTGAAGTTTGTTCCCATCCTTAAAGGAGTCCACTGCCAATGCTAGCTTAGTGTCATCTGTGAACTTAAGCAGCCCATTGGAGACCTCTTGTATAAAATACTTAAAAAGAGGGGACTGGGGAATAATTTTAGATCCTGGATCCATATGATCAAGACCACTGATTTAGGATGATTAAAACAGTGAAATTCCTTTTTCACGACTTGAAATTTTGAGAATTTCACCAGTGATTAGAAATCTAATTTCTGAATCTTACCGGGATTCTTATGTCATTCTTTTAGTATGTACATAAATAATCAGAATAAAAGGAGGCTTAATATACAGAGCATTAAATCAAGTAAATCGAAAATAGCACAGGAAGCAGTTATAAGAAAAATGCAAGTTCTTTTGATTTACCGATCTGGTATAAAATGCCAAATTCTGTGAAAGTCTTTGTTTTTACTGGTGTGTGGGCAGTCCAAATTCTAGAATCTTACAGGGTTTTCTGGTGAAAACTGAAAACCAGTGGTTTTGCATATGATTTATAAAAGCTCAATAGCTAGGATATTGGTAAACAACATGTTCTCCCCAATTTTTTCCCTAACATGAGGCAATTGTCAAGGATGCCCCTTGTCACCTCTTTTAATTACACTTGTTTTGGAACCCTTGGCCTATTTTACAAGGGAAACTAGGGATATATCAGGTTTTAAATACAGAAATCATGCTTTAAAATTATCCATCTTTGCAGATGATATTCTGCTTTACTTAAATGATCCATTTCATGAAAGTAGTTTACTACTAGACATAGTGGAACGTTTTGGTGATAAATCTGAATACAAGATAAACTGGAATAAATCAGAGGTACTGTACTTTCCATTTTTCCATCTAAATGTAATATTCTACAAACACAGATCCCATTTTGTATTATACAACATTCACTTACTTATTTAGGAATTCAACTTACCAATAATTTGGATAATTTGATTATGGAGAATTTAGACCATTTAATTTACAAACAAAAATTACTTAGTAAGATGGTACCATTTACCATATCCCTTACGGGTTGCATTTATACAACAATAAAAATGAATGTTCTACCATTACTTCTCTACTTTTTTCAATCTATCCAGCTAAACATGTATTAATACTATTTTAAAAAAGTAGGCATATGTTCTTGGAATTTATATGGAAAAAGGGGAAACCCTGACTGAAGAAATCTAAATCCCCAGGACAGAGAGCTGCCCTGCTTTAAATATTCTAAGCTCGAGGAATCTGAGGTTTTAAAATTGTTATTGAATTTGAAGGATGGAAAGGAGGGGGGACAGACAAGATTTCTTCCACTCGACTTAAGCTATCTGCTTCCTATTTAAAGGGTCCTTTAACAGATTTGTTTAACCTTTCATTAGAACTATTTATTTATTTATTTTTTATTTAACTATTCAGGATTCAGAAAGTACATTTGAATCAGAGACTCATTTACAAAGGTTCCACGTTACAACTATTGGACAGTACAGTGATAGGGTAGACATACATTGCATGAAACAGATCAGTTAGATACATGGTAATAGTTCAAAATAAACTGTATACATGGTAAACGTGCAATGTAAGGCAGAGTATCTGCTCTATGGAAGGAATCTACTATAATTCCTGTCTACAAAGGGGGTGACAGACTTGTTTTGTCTAACTATAGGCCTATTTCGTTGTTGTCTGAAGTCAGTAAGCTTCTGGAAAGATGTGTTCTTCAACAACTGCTTGAACACTTAGAAGAGCAGAAGTTGCTAATAGACCAACAACATGGATTCAGAGCTTGTCGATCCACTGTGATGGCACTGGCCGGGTTCGCTGATGCTGTACTGGTGGCCGCAGAAGCTGGAAGGGCCACCGGTGCAGTCTTCATAGAACTGGCTGGTGTCTTTGATACAATGAATCATGATACACTATTACAAAAGTTAGGGCTCCTGGGAATAACTGATGCTCAACATGATTGGTTTAGGAGTTATTTGTTGAATCATATTCAAAGGACAAGAATTGTTTTACATCCCAGTCGAGGGAGATGAAGGCAAGGGTCCCCCAAGGGTCTGTGCTAGGCCCTCTTTTGTTTTCAGGTTTTGTAAATGATTTGCCCTATCCCTTTACCATTAAAAATAGTTTATTATATGCAGATGACACTCTTATCTGGGTGTCAGGAACAAATAGCCGTGGTATCCAAACTTCCCTTCAAAATAAATATGATGTTTTTGCTAATTGGATTCAATCAAATAAAATGGTGATAAACAAAACCAAAACAAATATAATGTTATTTGGCTCTTCACAGAGGCTTCAGAAATTATATCCAATTCAGATAGTGGGATTTGGAGGTGTTCCCCTTCCTTTGGTTACGTTATTTAAATATTTAGGTATTTATTTAGATCCAAATCTTAGTATGGTTCCTCATATAAAGAAGTTGAGTGGTAAGAGTCACCAAAAACTCAGTTTCCTTTATAGAAACATCAAGTTCCTGACAGAAGAAGTCCAGCATGTCATAGCTAAGCATGTCCTGTTTCCAGCTATGGACTATGGTAGCATTATCTTTGTGCATAGTAATCAGATGTTTGAGTCTAAATTTAAAGTTCTTTATAATAATATTTGCAGGTTTGCCCTCCATGCCCCACTTAGAACCCACCACTGTCAGTTATATACAGAATTAGGGGCACTCTCCCCAGATACCTAAAATGTTTGGTAGCAAATGTTGCTTTTTGTATCATAAGTACAGGAGTTCCTCTAATTCTATCAAATTCAATGGTTACTAATGAATGCTGTCAGTACACAAGATGAAGCTGTTTGACTCATTATACGCTCCCTGTTTTTACACTTCAAATGAGTAGGAAAGCATTTGCCTGGTATACTCCTTCTATTTTAAATGAGTATGGAAAGGTGATTCAAAAAGCACAATTTGTATTGCATTTTAAACATTTATTGTTAAATATTTTACATTGTGACAATGTTTGTACATGTGATTAACTGTTTGTAAATGCGATTAACTGTTTGTCTATATGAATTGTATTCTAATGTTATGTGTCAGGCACGGCTGAAAAAGGGCTGTGCCCAGTCCATTTCTTGGTAAAAAGTAAAACAAACAAACTAATTAACAGCACAGCATAATTTTAATGGCATGAAGCTCCCAACATTTCTCTGCACCACTGTGAAGCAATTTTAGAACCAATAAGAGAATTGTTTAATTTAGATCCAGCACCATGGGTGTGTTTTGAGACTGAAAGCTGAATATACAATAAAAATGATTTTTTTTTGTTTCATAATTTGCAAACACAATCCTTTATTGATAACACCAGTACATTTATGTCTATAAACTCACAGTTTTGGCACACCACAAATAAAATGTGTAAATTTAATACAGGCATTAATGTACTAACTCCTATCAGAAACAATGTTTTTTTACATTTTTTTAATCAGTAAAGTTTTTATTGAATAAACAGTGAAACAATTTATTAAGCAGATCACAATATAAAAACATTACAGAGATACAAATTCAAATAATATCACTGAATCAGACATCCAAGATATAAAAGAAAACAAACAAAAAGCAAAGTAATAAAACATATTGGGCCAGATATTCAAAGCATAGCATGGCGAGCAAACCAATAGCATGGGAATAGCGTGGAGCTGCCATATTCAAAGGACCAGTTAGTGCGTGCTAACAGCATTAGCGCGGGGCAAACCACTAATGTATGCAAGGGGCAAAAGGAAGGGGGAGCCAAGAGAGACGCGCAAGAGGATATTCAAAGGGCCAGCGCCGCGCTAGGACACATAGCACAACACGTAGCATGGTGCTAGTTACCGCCTATAAAAGGCTGGTCTTAACCCAGAGCAAAACACAGAGGAGGAGGGACCACCACAGGAAGTGGGAATGTGTGCAGTGCCAGTATCAGTGATGCTGCCATTGATGGCAGCTGTAGTGGAGGAGGAGAGGGAGCAGGCACAACATGGGCCACAACGAAGGCCAAGGAGATGGTATGCTGCAAACAGGTGGTACCAGCCCAGGGTCTCCTTCGAGACCCTGCCTGATGACCACATCATTGGCCAGTACAGGATGAACAGGGGAATGTTGAGGCACCTCTGTGAACTCCTGCATGAGCAGCTGCACTCAAACACCAGACGCAACCATGCCATGACAGTGGAGGAGAAGGTGACAGCAGCGATGTGCTTCCTTGCCACAGGGATGTTCCAACGACCAACGGGGGACACCATTGGGGTAACACAGTCTGCCACCTCACGCTTCCTGACCCAGTTCCTAGAGGCTTTTCTGCCGCATGCTGGGGAGTTCATAGTGTTCCCCAGCATGGCAGCAGAGCGCAGAGAAACAATGCAGCAGTTCCATCGAGTTGCGCACCTACCATCCGTACTGGGTGCCATTGACTGCACCCATGTCCCCATCCATACACCACCTGGCAATAGCAGTGACGTGTATGTTAACAGAAAGGGGTACCACTCCATCAACTGCCAGGTGGTGTGCGATGCAGCTGGGCACATCTAGCAATGTCTATGCACAGTACCCCAGCAGTGCCCATGACGCCTTCATCTGGCACCAGTCCCAGCTGTGCCAGGCTTTTGAGGAGGGCAGGATACCCAATGGGCAACTAGTCAGTGAGTAGTAGCATACAAGGCATACACACAACAGCATGGATGGGGGCAGGCATTGTAGGCAAGGGAAGGGGTGTGGGAGGGCTACACAGAGGTGCAGGACAGCATCCGACAGACTGCAGTACAGCACTAACAGGTATACATCTCTTGACAGGGAACAGTGCCTATCCCCTGCGACCCTGGCTGCTGACACCAGTACTCTGACTGACCACAGTGGCTGAGGAGATGTACAACGAGGCACATGCCAGCACAAGGAACATCATAGAGAGGGTGTTTGGCATCCTGAAGATGCTATTCAGATGCCTAGACACATCAGGTGGTGCCCTACAGTATACTCCAAAGAAGGTATGCGGTATCTTCCTAGCCTGTTGTATGCTGCACAACATGGCAATGAACTGTGGGATACAGGCAACTGAACCTGAGGGACAGTCTGACAGTGAGCCAGAGCCAGCAGTCAGGGGGATAGTGGAGCAACTCGAGAGGAGGGACCCTCGCATGGCATGCAGGGCCATACAGCACAGGGACAACATCATCAAGACACTGCTACAGACAAGAGGGTAAGTACAGACTGCACAACAACTTGAAAGAGTACAATTAATAATCTATTTAATGTGCACAAAGAAACAGAACAGTGACACCAACAATCACACCAGTAAACCAACACAGTGGATCAGACAACATGTGTGCATGTGGTGTGAGGTCGGGGGTGTGCAGGACACACGTGGGGGGGACAGACAGAATGTTGTAGTGTCAGTGGGGAACTGTGATGTGTGCTGTGAGGGTAAGGAGTGCAACTGTGGCAGTGGAAGTATGTGTGTGCATGTCTGCACTTGTGCACTTGCATGTGGGTGTGCCAATGTTGCAAAGGGGGTGATGACTGCGCAGTGCCGCAGAGTGATTGTGGGCATCACCAACGCCTACCTCCACACATGCGCCGTGCACCAGTACCATGGGACACAGACCCTGGTGTGCTCTGGGCAGAGGACAACGTTGAAGAGAAAGGTGAGGCAGGCAGAATCAGCCTCCTGTGCACCCAGGGGATGGTGGAGCCTGACAGGGTGGGTGGACGGCCATGGTGGTACTGGGTTTCAGATGGAGTGTGTGATGCTGTGGAGCTGGAACCACTGGAAGCCCTGTGGCCATGGTTTGCCCGCCTGTGTGCCCCTGTGCTGTCTGCACCACGACCAAGCATCCCATGCTGGCGACCCCCATGCACACCATGCAGGACATTCCGTATGTCAACCACAGCAGCTGTCAGACCAGAAAAGCCACCATTGATGGCACCCACCAGGCAGCCCAACCTGTCCTCCACCCGCTGTTCAGCAAGGGCAAAGCCCACTGAGATGGCCTCTCTGATCTGTGCCAGCCCATGTCGCAGCTCCCTCCGTATGCCATGCAGGTCCATATGGGCCTCCTGCTGGGAGGTGACAGCAGCCTGCAGGAGTGGGCGGGCACCATGGCCATCCTGCCCCAGGGGCACAGAACCCTCAGCTGCAGCTGGCAGAGGTGCCTGCAGCACAGGAGCAACTGGATGCTGTTGCACACCAGGCACGTCCTGCTGCTGGTGACTACTGGTGGTGGTCTGTGGCACGGTATGGACATGGACCCCAATATGTGTTGGACACTGCACGTCCTGCAGTTCTGTGATGTTTCCCATACTGCCCACCACTGTGTGCCCAGGTACAGCCACACCGGTGATGCTGAATACACCACTGGCATCTGTCCTACTGCCTGCCAGCAGCTCCACCCCTGCATCCCCTTGCACAGGAACATCCAGGTGTTGTGAAAACTCTGACACATCAGTGTCATTGCCACTGGTAACAGTGACCAGTAGGACCTCCCCTACACCACCATCCTCCATCTGTGCAGCATCCAGGTAGCCAGTGTATCCCAACCCCCCTACTGAGGTGTGACCCCCCCCTCCCCAGGCAGGTGCAGCCCCTGTCCATGTGATTGCCACACATGCATAGTGTCTGTGCGGCCATGAGTTTCACAGAGCCTGGATGTTGATGGGCATTCTCCATCCTCCTCCTCCACTACCTCTGGAACCTGGCCGTACATCCTTGGAAGCTCCTGTTGTTCTGCAGGCCTGGCAGACACTGCTGTGGAGACAATAGGGACAGGGTCAGTCACCTGTACATGGACACTGTGCCCAAACACCACCACCACTACCACTACTACACCATGCAGACCCCAGGACATGTACTCCCTTCACAAAAGCCCATGACCACATGCACCCACCCAACCCACAGTGACCATGCCCATGCCAGGCAGCTGTTCGGCAGCACACAGTGCACCCTGTGCAGGACACCAACAGCATGACCATGCACCCATGCCATCACAACATACAGGGTATATACATGCGAATACAGACCTGTCCTTAGCAGTGCGAGAGGCATCTCACATCCACCACCTGGCACCCCTGCGACTGCCACCATCCTCAGAGTCGATGCCACCACGGGCATGCGTAGCTCCTTCACCCGCTGCTGATGTTCAGGTGGTCCTCCACCGGTCCTCATTCTGTCCCTCAGTCGCTGTGCCTCCTCCTCCTTTGCACATTGCAGAAGGTCATTCCATCGCTTGCGCATAGCCTCTGTTGTCCTGCCATGTCCTCCTACAGCATTTACAGCCACAGTCACCTCCTCCCAGGCTTGGCGCACCACTGCATCAGTGGCCCTGTGTGTGTGTAGCACCTGCTCCCTCTCCTTAACAGCATGCACGAGGGTGTTCAACTCCTCTTGTGAGAACTTGTGGGCATGGATGCGCTCCTGGCGTGCTGCCAAACCTATGAGATATTCGAAAGGGGACATGTTTCATCGGCTGTGTCAGTACTGCATTGCATTACACATAGACATCACGATGCCACCCCTACAGTGCCACAGGCCACATGGACATATCAGATTGCTGCATGTGCATGTACGGTGCACACGGCCACATAGTCACTGTCCATCCTGTGTCTGGACAGTGAGCCCTGCACACACACATGTGCACTGCTGTTGCTCTTGGCTGCCATGTGCTCCCATGACTGGGTCCACCCCTACGCTAACCACCTTGCACTGTACTGTGCCCTTCTTGATCACTACAGTGGCTGCGTGGACAAGTGCACTAGCACGTAGACAATGTCAGGACACCATGCAAAGTCCACATGGTGCATGGGATGGCACAGCGCCGGGACACTGTGTATGTCCTGCAGGGGGGCCACAGCCTACCATGCCACACATCCAGAGAGTCATGTCAGTGGGCCACTGTCACAGGACACACCATGGTAGTGCACTAGTGCCCCTGCCTGGAGGACACAGTGTGCAGGCAGTGCCACATGGAACAGTTCCCTGCAGGGGAACATGCACAGTGCACTGGACGGTAGGATGCCCAGGCAGATGTCTAGGGCTGTGCACCATCACACAGCACAGTGCTTGCCTGTGGTCCAACATGTGTCTGACCATTCACCAGAGGTTACATCTGTGTGCTTCAGTCTGTGCTGACCCTGTTCTGAGATCTTGTCATTCAAGAGTGTCCTACGGCAGTCATACATACCTGCCTCTCACTGCTCATCCCCCGTTGCATCTCTCCACCAGTCTGTTGTTGATGCTCACTTTCTTTATTATGCTGCATTACCACAACACAACACTGGTGGTGCACTGCTTGCCCTTTTATAGCCCATTCAGGCAATCAAGCCTGTTAGTCATGCAAATGAGTGCATAATGATATGCTAATCACACAGTTTGCCCCATGCATACACAAGTACCGCCATTTGCATACACCTGTTGAATATGGCCCTGATCAGCACCGTGCTAGCACAGCAGTGCTGTGCAAAAGCCAGCACAGGGCTATTGGAGGAGCAGCGCCACGCTATCCAAATAGCGCAGCGCTATGTGCTTTAGCGTGGCCTACACGCATGCTTGTGAGGCCCCCATGTCCATGCTATCACCCTGTCATAGCACGATGTAGCACCGTGCTAGCCAGCATAGCGCAGTGCTATATGCATGCATGGTACACAACCTCAGGGTCATGGTGGGGGTTGCGCATGAGCAGTGTGGTTACCTCCGGGTAGTGCCGCGCTACATCATGTGATAGCGCGGTGCTACAGAGCTTGTTGAGGTGAAGTCCTGGGAGAACCAAGTTTTAGCAAAGACAGGTTGATGGGTCTACCAGCTTTTGATTGCCATGTCAGGATGGTCAAGACAGCATGCAGTTGTGCACAGAGACAGGCACTGGGGGGAGGTAGAGACTGCTAACCTAGTGCAGCTTGTGATGAAATGACATAGGAGGCTGTTTGGGGAGGTGAGGAAGGGGGACCTCCCACGGATGCAAGTGTGGGACACGGTGGTGAGGAAACTCACTGCCCATACTGGCATACCCCGCAGCACTGAAAAGTGCCCCACAGGTACACAGACCTGAGATGCAGGCAGAGGCAGCAGCTTGAGTGCTACAAGCGCATGGTGCATGATGGCACTGTGCCTGTGCCAGGTGAGTGGTGTTGCATGTAGAGTGTACCAACATGTCAGGCTTTGTGTGTGGGTGTGGGTGTGCGGAGGGGGTGGTGGTGTGGGGGGATTTGGGTGTGTGGGTGTGTGTGTACAGAGTGGGTGGTGGTGTGGGGGGGTTTGGATGTGGGTGTGTGGGTGTGTGTGTGTGTGCACAGGTGTGCTCAACGATGCATGGTGCTGTTGCACACTGTGAACAGGTGGAGTGGCACATGTATGCCCCATAGGGGCATGGTACATGCCGTGACCATTGCTGTGGGAAGAGGGTTGGGTCATGCTGTTCTGCAAGTCCCGGGGCATCACCGGCCTGCGGACGGCACCACCATGTTGCAGGAAACATGCTCATGGTGGACTGTTGACGTACACTCACGGGTATGCGGATGTTCGCATGCGAGCTGCAACGGCCACTGTCACAGTACTGTGGTGCCATTGATCACTGACGTGTGTGCCGGGTGAATGCGCCATGGCCACTGCCACCCTCTGTGTGGGGATCCTCTCTGTTCACTCCATGTGTGTGCATTGTGGTTGGGGTTGCATGTGCATCTTGCTGTACTTGACGTTGTGTATGCTGTGTCATGCTCTAACACCACTTTCTCATCTGTCCACTGTAGAGCAGACTGAGCAGCCCATGGCCACAGGAGCACAGACGGGGCAGCCCGAGGGTGCCATCCCTTCAACAGTGGGTGCAGAAGAGCAGTTCTGAAAGTGGTGGTGTGTTGCGTGAGTAATTGTTTCATTGCTCTGTGATCTGTGCCCTTTCACTAGGCTGTGCGTCACATCTGGGTGTCCAGCCACTGACTTGTCTGGTGACATTTCTGCAATGGGCAGTGGGCCAGTGTGGTGTAGCAATGTGCTGTGCAGAACACCTGTTTTTCACACCACAGCTGAGTGCTGTCAGTCTTGCCTGGGGGGGGCTGTCAGCTTGCATTGCTGTGCGGGTGACTGATCATGTTGGTTGCTCAGGTGGCAAGAGTTCCGTGGGGACAACATGCTGACGACTGACCTTCCCACCTCTGTGGTCCATCCATACCACCACCCAAAGGGCATCCACATTTGCACAGGTGGTGGTTCCTTGCTGTGCATGCGGGACAACACGCACCATGCCTTGCGGCCTTACCTCTCCCCCTTCTGGCCACCAGCTGTGGAGCATTGCCTGTCACACTGTGCTACATCCTGGCACTGTGCCATACACATTGTGGAGTCCTTCCATGTTTATCTCATGGTGAGGTTGCTGTGTTGCAGTTTAGTTGCAGGGTAGTATTATCACTGTGCTATTACATTATGTGCATTGTTGCCTGCCAATGTTGACCGTGGCTGTGGAAGTGGTAATCACTGTGTGGGGGAGGGGGTCCTGTTATGTGGGTTGGGGACACTTCCATGTACCATGTCTCAGTTGGGTGGTATACTTTCGGTGGTACTGCCTGGTGGCATGTGAAGGCCCTTCACTGACAGCGTCTGTGCCCTGGCTGACTGTTATCCCCTGGCCTGGGTCGGTCATTGGCAGGCCACTGTCATGGTTCATTGTTGCTTCTGCATACCTGTCGTTGTTGTTTGTTCTGTGCTCTGCGTTACTGTACATTTCCATGTGTGGGTGGGCAGCATGTCCCAATGTGTGGATGCCCTTGTGCATGTCGTGGCGTGTCCCTTGCACTCAACTCTCTGAGTTTCCAGCTGTGTGTCTGCCGTGTCTCGTGGTGTGCTGTATCATGGTGGGTGGTGTCACATGTTTCCTGCTACTGTCAGGATCGCTGTCATCATCCATGTTGGGTTTTGTGTTGGTGACTGTGTTGCCCTGTGCTGCTTTGTGGGAAGCTTCCATGTTGTCCTACCACTGCAGAACTCAATGGCACCAGGGATAGCCCATTGGGACATGCTGTCCATCTCTGTATGGCAAAGGTTAGCTGCTGGTTGCCTCCTGTCTGGTGTACCATCCTCATGGTCTCACCCTTCCTCTTGTATGTCCACTCCAGGCATCGCTGTGGGTGACAAGGCCTGAAGAATCGGAGGGCACAGAGGACCTGCTGTGCAGAATTGTGAGGCAGCAATGGACGTTGATTGAACAGCAAGCCATTATCATAACCGAGACCTGGAGGGTGGCGAATATCTTGGATGCTCGTCTCCCTGACCCGGAGGGCAACTAGTTCTGCCCTGTTATTTTGACGTCTTCCCTCACCACACCCCCTTACTGGACTTATTTATCCCTTCCTTGCCTATTGTCCTCTGTCCCCGTGTGCATCCTCCTCTGCTTTGCACCCTTGTCCTGTGTCTTCCCGTCCCTCCATCTGTTGTCATCCTTATGTTTTCCTTTGTGTGCCTTTTTATGCCGATGGTGCTTGACTTTTTTTTCATGTAGTGGGCATTTGGGGTTGTGTTTTGGGGGGGCTTGGTGGGTATGTTCTGGTTCTGTTTCCGTTTTGTGGGGAGGGTTGTACAGTGGTGGGTGGGGCATTTTGTAATCTGGGGTTTGTTCATTGTTTTGTTCTGTATTTTATTCGCTGTTGTGTTTCTGTTTGCTTTACTTTTCATTATTGTTAATTACACTGGTTTACGACATTTTACTGTGTCCTGTGTCATTCTTGGGTGCTGGGGTTCAACATGCTTTGTACTGTTGCTGGTGTTCTCCACATGGGTCTGGGTTGTTGCTGGACATTCCTGTGCATGTGTGGCGTCCTCCTGGGTGAGCACTGTGGTGTGCTTCTGAAACCTCATTCTGGCATGTGTTCCCTTGCATGTGTCCCAGGGTCAGGCTGTCTCTGCACTGTGTTCCATTGTGTGTTTTCACTGCCTGCCTGGGGCTATATTCAGTGCTGTCTTGTGTGCTATATTCAGTGCTGTCTTATTCCTGGGCTGTTTTTGCCCTGCACTCCTGACCCTGTTTGCCCGGCTTCCTTTGCTTGCTATATTCAGCTGGTTTTGCCCTGGGCTATTCATTTTGAATATGTCTGGTATTTTTCTCTGGGCTAAGTTTGCACGCCGGGCAGTGCTAATCGCTGCCAGGGGCTAACCTTTCAATATCTGGCCCATTCTGTCTATAATAACTAAATAATGTTGCTTAAAATTCTAAACTAAACTAATTAAGCAAAGAACATTTTCTTAAAGACTGGGAATTCAAGGGCATACATCAAATTGGTGATCTATATGAGGGGGATATATTAAAATCTTTTGAGCAGTTACAGTTGCAATTTGGTCTGCATAAAAATCTTTTTATTGATATTTACAAATAATGGAGGCATTAAAGAAAGTCTTAAATATTAATAGCAATTTACAGGGATATAACCATCTCTAACTAATTTTCTGTCTCATAAAATATACAATTGTGTCCTGTCTACTGGCAACAGAACATATTACTGTTTGAATACTACCAAACTGGATGGACTTTCATTTAAATATAAATCTCAATTAACACTGGTGAATTTCACTTTTAAAATTTTGCAGAAAAAGTCTACTTCTTGTTTGACTAATTTATTTAAGGATCAAAACAGTATTTATAATTCCCATTCAAAATCAAAGGATTAGCTTCAGATTCCTTGTATGCATACTGCATTGGGACAGAATGCTTTAAGATAGAAAAACAGATTGTGACGGCAGATAAGGGCCTTCCGGCCCACCCAGTCTTCCCATTTTTTTTAAACCTTCATTTTTTGCTGCAGACCCCACTTGATCTACAGTGAAATCTCTTCTCCTCCTTCCTTACCCCTATGATTCCCTTGTGCCTGTCCAAGGCATTTTTGAACCCCACCAGTTTTCACCCTCACTACCTCCGCTGGAAGGTTGTTAAAAGTATCCACCACCCTTTCTGTGAAGAAGTACTTCCTCACATCCCTCCTGAATTTACCTTCCTACAGCTTCATGGCATGCACCCTTGTCCAAGAGCACCTTTTTATCTGAAAGATACCCCTCTCCTGTGCCTCATTAACCCTGTGAGGTATTTAAAGGTTTCTATCATATCCCTTCTCTCCTGCTTTCCTCCAGGGTGTACATATTTAGCTCCTTTAGTCTTTCCTTATAGGGCTTTTGATGCAGACCCTACACCCTTTTGGTAGGTCTCCTCTGGATCACGTCTGTGTCCTTCCTGAGATGTGATCTCCAGAACTGGACACAGTACTCAAGGTGGATCTAACCAGTGATCTATATGGGGCAGCACCACCTCCCTCTTCCTGCTGATGATACCCTTTCCTATGCACCCCAGTGTCTCACTAGCCCTTCCAACTGCTGTGTCACACTGCCTGACCACCTTTAGGTCATCCAATATAATTTCCCCTTGGTCTCTTTCCTGCCTGTTATAGGTATTCCTATAGGTATACCCATAGGTATTCTTGCTTGGTATAGGTATTCCTGCTAGATATAGGACATGTTGTTTATGGAACACCATACCTATGCCAATTACATCTTTACTTTCATCAACTGTTTTCAATATTATACTGAAATATTATTTTCAGACCTTACACCTGTAAATGTTTCGTTTAATTTACATTGTATATTGCATGTACTTTTTGGCTTATTCTTTGTTGCTTTATGTATTTAATGTATTGTCTATATCTTTTTATAATTTGATTGTACTGTAATTTTTTGTATATGAGTACCCAGGGTTGTTTCTGAAAAAAGGTGTTTTTGGCTCCAGTGCATCTACCTGATTAACAAACTAAAACAAAATCTAAACTTATAAGTCATACAATCTTCACCAAATTACCAAAAACTATTGTTTAAAATCTATAGTTCAGTTCCCAGGAATCCCTTCACTTAGGTTTAACAACAGCAATCACTCCCCTGGAATGAGCAGCCTCAGAGCTTGTAGTTTTGTGCTATCTTATTGTATACCCAGTTTGAACAAAACTAAACAAAACTGGCAAAAAGAACTGTACTATATCAGATATACACTAGAAAACAATATATAACTCTTGGAGAAGTTCCCTATATAACAGATGAAACCAAATCCAATTTTTTTCTAACCCTGACATTTATTATACACATACCTTTTAAACAAATTTAATCAAGACATTTTGAATCTCTGTAACAGATGTAAAATAGAAATAGGTACATCTCCCATTGTATAGCACAATATAATATGCTAGAGTTATTTTGGAAACATATATTTGATACCATTAATGTTACATTCCATACTAACCTTTAATCCCAAACCGGAATTATGTTTACTAGGTAGCTGCTTAAGCCAGCAAATACCAGCTGTGCCATCACTTCAGCTAATGAATATTGGGGCTTGTGGAAGAATTTATTTATCGAAAATATGAAATTGGAAAATAACTATTACCATGTAAATAAACATCTTTGATAAAATTGGGAAATGTGGGGCCCACTTGTAAAAGTTGTAGATCAGGAATTAATTTGATGACTTATTTTATTTTATTTTAGGATTATCATTAATCTGTATGTATAAATTTATGTATGCCAGATATGCTATATATTATATGCATATCTTTAGAAAATTGGTGAGAAGAATCAGAAAAATGCTGTTTCCTGATTGGACGAACATGCCACATGATTGTATTATCCCACAATGACCGCACATCTGCATTTGTTTCTATTTTTCACCCCCCAAAACTATTTTGGACTTTTCATATGGCAGATAATCAACTAAAGGCTGTGCAGTCATGCTCTGATATATGCATGCCTTGGGTGGTTGAACGAACTTGGCCTGTGACCTCGTGCCTCACAACACACACTAAAGCATGCATAAATCAGAGCATGACCGCACACCCTGTAGTGGATCATCTGTTAGGTATATGCATGATATAATCATTCAGATATCTGAGCTAAAAAAGATGAACTAAAACTTGTCTACTTAGTTGTCAATGTGGAAACTGTTTTGATATTTGTATTTTATCATCCTAATAAAAAACATATACTCGAAGGGAATCCACCACCATGGGCTAGCTTAGTGTCATCTATTAATTTAAGTAGCCTGCTTGTGACTCCAGCTTCCAGATCATTGATAAAGATGTTGAAGAACAGTAGCCCCAGCACCAATCCCTGAGGGATGCCGTGAAGTTCCATTCTGAGTAGTGCCCGTCCACCACCGCCCTTTGCTTCTTGGCCCCAAGTCATTCAGCAATTTATTTTGTGTATGTGTCATGTATGCCACAATGGGTGACTTTGCCCATAGACTTGTCACACACTACAGTATCATAGGTCTTGCTTAAATCCATAGACATGCTATGTCCATGGTCCTCTCCCTGTCCACCTCTCTGGCTGCCCCCTCAAGGAAGGTGATCTGGTTGGTTTGGCATGATCTGCCCCTTATAATGCTATTCTGAGAAAGAGGGGGCAAAAATCTTGGCCTCAACACAATGCTCTATTATTCTGTCCTTGATAATGTCCTCCAGGATCTTCCCCAGCACTAAGGTCAGACTGACCATTCTGTTGTTGTTCATGTCCAACCTTGCACCCTTCTTGAATATGAGGACCACATTGGCCAGCCAGTAGAGCTGGTTCTACTTCAGTGTGGGGAGCTGGGCAAATGTCAGAGCTCAACTTCCTCACCCTAGGAGAGTGCAGCCTGGTAGCACTCTGAAGGCAGAACTTTCAGGGCTTGGGGGAGGTAGACAGCTTCTACACATCACCAGCACTTCCTGTGGGGATCTAGGATAGTGGATGTCATTTGTGACCACACAGCATCTTGCCTCCCCCCCAGGCCAACATGGCACAGGACTGCGTTCAGTGACAGGTGGTGGGTGTGGCTAAATGGGGAGAAGGACCTTCCTGATTTGTGTATGGTGCCAAAAGACCAATCTCATGTTACTGGCAGGAGTATCCAAACAAGCTGGGTGATCAGTTGGATTCCTGGAGTGTTACACTCAATGTAAACAAGTGTAAGATGCTACACTTGGAGAGGGAAAACAGGGGTAGGACCTACAAAGTGTGTGGGGATCCTCTTGCTGCAGTAAACAGTATTCCCAGTAATGCAACTATATGGGATCTGGAGATTTTAATGGAAAGAACTTGTTCACGACCATTTATTACCCTGTCCCAAAAGCCTCTGATTTTTTGTTCAGTCCCACAGAATGTGAGTGAGATATGCACCATCTTGATCACAGTTTCAGTGTTTAGCAGTAGGTATGATCCTTTTGAGCATAATACCTGTGTTGTGCGATACCACATATGGTTCACTTCTTTTTTTAATATGGGGGCTGCTTACATCTCTACAGGCTGTGTGAGGTTTTTGTACACACATCTTAACCTTGAACTCAAATAGCATGGATATCTGGATATATGGATATAGGGACCAGGGGCACACCTGAGGGGATGGAGGCCTGTACAAGGGAGATGGCTTCCATTCATCCAGGAGGAGAACAGCAGTCCTGTGAGGAAGATTTAAATACTACTTTGATGAGCATTTAAACTAGCCAAAGGGGAGGCAGAAAGACTGAGAGATGCAGAGATTGTCCCCCCTGAGACTAGTGCAACATGGAAGGTTAACCCAGGGAGAAGAAATTCCCCAGAGCTTGATGGAAACAAAGATAAGGCAGGGCAGACAAGTCTGGAAGAGGAACTTCAGCTGAAAGAGAGGGGAAGAAGGGAAGGTAGGAAGACACCATGACAGGAGACAGCAAGACTGGGGTAACAGAGGGGGCAAGGGGGGAAGGAGGTTAAAGGGAAAGAGGGATGAAAATAATGGAAAGCCATGTGTGCCAATGCAAGGAGTCCGGGAAACAAAATTCCTGACCTTGAGGCAATCATTTGGAGGCAGACCAGGACTTGGTGGATGTAATGGGATCATGGTGCAGTGACAACCACAGCTAAGAAGTGACCACTCCAGGCTACACCATGTTCCAGAAGGACAGATCAGAGAGGAAAGGAAGAAGGGTTGTTGTATATGTGAAGGATGGTATAAGGGTGACTGAGATACAAGGGAAACAGAGAGGCAATGAAGGGCTGGAGGTACCATGGGTCAGCATATAATGAGGTCAGGGGCCATTATTTGCAAGGGGGTGGAGTACAGGGCTCTGACACAGGGGGAGGATTTAGACAGAGCCCTGGGGGAAGCCATTAGCAAAATGACCAGCAAGGGGGAAATTCTGATTACCGGGAACTTTAATCTCCTGGAAGTAAACTGGGGCATTCTGGCCATAGCTACATCAAGAGGCAGGGCCATCCTTAACTCCATACAAGGTGCATTTCTCAGGCAGCTGATTTCAGAACCCACTAGGGATGGGGCAGTGCAGCACCTGGTACTTACAAACAGAGACAGCATTGCTAATGTCACAGTGGGTAGTACCCTGGATGCAAGTGATCACTGTACCATGTGGTTTGGCATATGGAGAGGACATGAAACAATCCACACTAAGATGAGGGTCCTGGACTTCAGCCAGGCAGATTTTAAAGAAATGGGAAACTGCCTCAGAGAATGCCTCGGGGGGAGGCAAAGGGGGAGTGGAGGCTCAACACAGAAAGATTAAGAAGGGTAAGAACCAGGCAATGGCATGCTGTTTGAAGCAAGTGAGCAAGGGAAAGAGGAGGAATAGGCTGCTATGGTTCTCCAAGGAGGTGACAAAGGCAATGAAGGAGAAGAAAACAGCATTTAGAAAGTACAAGGAGACCCAAAAGGTTGAGACAGGGTGGTGTGGCTGGCAAAACAAAGGGAGGCTGGAAGGAAGGTGAGGACAGCTAAAGCACTAGCAGAGGAGGGAATAGCTGAAGAGGTCAAAAACAGAAATTAGACCATCTTCAGGTATGTGGAGGAAAAGAGGAAGACATGAGGCAGGATAGTGAGAGTCAGGAAGGCAGGGGGAACTGTGCAGAGGAAGATCAAGAGAAAGAAATACTAAATGATTGCCTCTGCTCAGTCTTCACAGTAGAGGATGGGGGAAAACCAGCATGCTGCAGTAAGCACCAGTGAGGGGGAAGTAGACACAAGTCCATTCTTAGTGGAGAGGGTCCAGAAGGGATCAGAAGCCTTAAAGGAGAATAGGGCCATGGGGCTGGGTGGGATTCATCCAAAGGTCTTAAAGGTGAGCACATTTCTGGTTGTCTCTCTGGCAGTGCTTTTTAGCACCTCAGTGGAGATGGGGGAAGTTTCAGAGGACTGACGGAGGGCAAATGTGCTCCCTCTGAACAAAAGCGGCAGGAAGGAGGGTGCTAGCAACTATAGGCTAGTCAGTCTCACGCCAGTGGTGGGGAAGTTATTAGAGACACTACTGAAGGAGAAGCTTGGGGAGCATCTGGAGGCAAAAGGGTTGCAGGACCACTGGCAGCATGGTTTCACAGAGGGGATGTCATGTCAAGCTCATTTCATAGATTTCTTTGACTGGGTTACCAGGGACATGGATCAAGGAAAAGCAGTGTATGTGGCCTATCTGAATTTCAGTAAGACTTTTGACACTGTGCCACACAGGAGGCTAGTTAAGAAACTAAGCAGGATAGGGGTAGGGGAGAAGAGTGAAAAGCTGGGTATTACAGTGATTAAGGGATAGGAGGCAAAGGGTGGTGGTAAATGGTAACCATTCAGGTGATAGCAGAGTGACTAGTAGGGTACCACATGATTCAGTGCTGGGACCAGTCCTCTTCAATGTCTTCATAAGTGACATTGCAGAGGAGCTTGAGGGGAAGGTGTGTCTCTTTGTGGATGATACAAAAATCTGTAACAGGGCTGACAGTCAGGAAGGGGTGGAGAGAATACAAAAGGATCTGAGGAAACTATAGGAATGATCTAGGGGGTGGAAGCTGGGTTTCAATGCCAAAAAGTGCAGGCTTATGTACTTAGGGCTGTGGAACCCAGGTGTTATGTATAAGATGGGGGGGAGCTTACAGCCACCAAGCAAGAAAGAGACCTTGGGGTCATCATATCTGATGACCTCAAGGTGGCTGGGAAGTGTGATAAAGCAGTGGGAAAGGTCATCAGGATGCTGAGGTGCATTGGGAGTGAGATTTCTAGCAGGAGGAGGGAGGTGATGCTGCCATTGTATCGCTCACTGGTGAGGCCCCACCTGGACTAGTGTGTCAAGTTCTGGAGGCTGGACCACCACAAGGAAATTGAAAGGATGGACACAGTACGGAGTAGGTCAATCAAAATGGTGAGGGGGTTGCACAAGAAGTCATACAAGGAAAGGCTGCTGAAACTTAACATGTACTCCCTAGAAGAGATGAGGGTAAGAAGGGCATGACTGAAACCTACAAGTGTGATGAGCTATCCCACTGCCAGTCAGATGTACAGATATATGATGTTTTAATATATGGATCTTAAATTTAATAGTACTGTAAAGCATTCAAAAAAATCCCATTAATAGCATCGGTCCCTCACTGATAATATCACACTTAGTAATAATACCATCGTTAGCATGTGATAATACTATCGTTCCACACCTGAACGATAGTATTATCACCACCACCAAACAGCTCAGGCTCACAAAGATGCTGTTTGTGCCCCCCACATCATCCTAAACATGCCTACTGATTGGTTGCTTTTCATGTGTGGGCGGGCAGAAAAACTTTAAATGCATGGTGGCTCACTGTCTCACTTAGTGAGACTGTACTGCCTCCTCCATGTTTATTCAAATTTTTTTTTGTTTTCTCTTCTCAGAAAAAAAAAAGAAATTATCTGGTTGAACCAGCGGTGTGGTGTTCAAAAAAGGAAACGGTAGGACTACCAACCAATTGTTGTACAAGGTGCTTACAACGGACGTGAGAGTAGAGGTGGGCAGGGTGGAGCACAGCGGGGTGGGGTGACAGCAGGAGCAAGAGAGTGCGGTGGTCAGCCAGGACCACTAGTCCTTCACTGAAGTGGCTGACTGCCCATCACAAAATGGGAAAAAAATTAAAAATCACATCCATATATTAAAAATAATAGGCTTATCTGTGCATGACAAGGGTATCCATCATGTTCTGGGGACATGGGAACCTTGCAAGCTTCGCTTTTGAGGTTTCTATGTCCCCAGAACCTCTCAGTGGAACTACTCTCTTGTAATGCACAGTAAACTATCCATTATTCTATTTATATTCTGTTATATTTTGTGTATGTTTAAACTGCCACAAGGAAAATGGGTGACAGGGTCACATAGAGAGAGAGACTGGATTTTTAAAATGTTTCACCTTCCTCTGACCTGAGGGGGTGGTTTGTTGGGCAGGAAGCCAACTTACTTCAAGTGCTGCTCAGCAAGGATGTGCCAGAAAACTATCACCTGTTATAAACCTTTGCACTTGAAAGGCAGGATGCTTGGGAAACCAGGTTTTGGGAAATTGCCCTTCTTGACAAGCTGGTGTAAATTATATTACCAGTAAGGCCGTATGGCATCAAAGGCAGCCAGAAAATTGAGTTGTGGGGAAAGCACAAGAGTGATCTCTACTGACCTAAAAGAGAAGGCCACCCTGTAAGATCAGACAGAGTTTGGCAGTCTGGACCAAGACTATTTAAGTAGCTCTGACACAGAGCAAACTCTCTCATTTTCCTGAAGCATTTCATTCTGGACACTCTCCTGACAAGACAAGACCAACTGCCAACAGACACTGAAGACCAGTCACTGCAAGAGAAGGAAAGGATTCTTCAGACTTTATTTATTCTTCTGAACTTCCAATTCACTACAAACATTAAGGTAGAACTTTAGATAACAGTTATAGTGCATTTTTTCATGTATATTTCCACTTTTATTTGTTATTCTGTGACCAAACTGACAAAATATGTTAGTTGTAAATGTATGATAATTAATTATTTAGTAAAAACATTTGGTTTTAAGAAGCCTGCCTGAGCGAGATTGTTTTATTGTCTGTGTGATTGTGGGAGGTTCAGTAAATATCTGTGACTAAACTGTCATTGCTAAGAGGTGCCATTATAAGCTACCAAACCAAACAAGGGCCTGAAAAGGGAAAGTTTGGGTAAAGATAGGGGGAATACCAAAATCTCAAGGAAGGTTCTGTGGGGATTTGAACCAGGTTATTGCACACTTTGTGGGAGAAGGCAGAATCAGAGTAACAACACTACCCTGAAGAGGTTGTAGTGCCTGTATCTTCTTCCTTTGTGTAATGACCAAGAAGGGTTCATATTTGGCTACAAGACTCAAGACTAGTATTGTACTCTGATGCAGAGTAAAGAGGGGACCTTGGGACTTCGTGGAGAATGTTCAGTTGTGAACTCAGTGAGCACTATAGAAGGACATGAAGAGGGTATCTCCTGTTTCTCCCTCCCTGTCATGGATTGCACTTAGGGGTGGGCACTGTCAGCTTAGTGGACCTGACCTTCAGGAGTGGGTTCATGACAGATCTGGTGTGCAGTGGTGGGATCCGAGAGATTTGGTAGCAGTGAGATTTGAGAGTTATTGGTGACATAGGCATAACAGTTGGATTAGAGGCTGGTGTATCAGACTGATAAACTGAAAACAATCCACACACAATCAGAGCAGAGATTTGGAAAAAAAATAATTTGGTTACAGTATAAAGTTCCCTACCTGTTTTCTTTTTTTTTTCAGTGTAAGCTAGTGTAGTACTAGTTAGGGAAGAAGATGGCTTCCAAATATATTGAATAAACTACAGACTACCTGAGGAAGTTATGTCAGGAAAGAGGGGTCCAGTATAAGGGGCAAACCAAAAAGAACGTTATGGAGGCTCTTGTGGCAGCCAATGAGCTAGCAGCTGCCAGAACCTCGAGTCATGGGCAGTGACTGAAAAGAACCAGAGCCAGGGTGTGGGGGTGCCAGGGTCCATCGCAGAGTCCAGTCCCAGGGAGGAGGGCAGCGAGACCCGAGGGAACCCAGAGCCAAAGCAGCAGAGGAGGGTCACCACAGAGCTGGGGCCAGAAGGGATCAAGCTGCAGCTGGAGCTGAGGAAATTCGAGCTGGAATTCAGAGAAAGTTTGAAGCACAGCAGCCAGCAGAGGGAGTTCGAGCAGAAGAGGTTTGAACTGGAGATGCAGAAAAAAAAAACAATGCCAGAGAGAGGCTAAGAGGGAAGAAAACCAGCAACAGAGGGAATTTGAACTGGAGGAGCTAAGTCTCCACTGACCAGTGCCAAAGGAGGTAAGTGGCAGGGATAGACCTGAAACTCCATGGCTTAGATATAAATTAAGTTCCAAATTAATAGCGGAATTTAAAGAGGGGAAGGATGTGGATGCATTTTTGAATTTGTTTGAAAAGTTCTGTATCCAGACCAAGGTACCCGGGAAGTCCTGGAGCTTCCAGCTGTCCCCACTGCTTATGGGTAAAGGATGTGAGGTGCTAGGCCAAATGGATAATGAGAACAGCCAAGATTATGAGAAACTTAAAACTGCTTTGCTTAAAAAAGTATGAACTGACTTCTGAGGCCTACATGGTAAAATTCTGGAAACTCCAAAAAAGCCCTGATATGAGCTTTGAGGAACTCACCACCAAGCAATGTCAGTTTTTAAAAAGTTGGTGGGAGGGGGTGGAAGCAAACTCTGTGGGGAAAATTGAGGAGGTTGTACTTTTATTGCAGTTCTTTTGGGCATGTCCAGCCAAGTTGAAAATCTGGCTAGAGGACCAACTGTTGGTTTTGTAAACAGCCAGGGCATCTTGCTAGACAGTGTCCTAAAAAGGCACAGAGTGGACAAAATGGTGCTCGAAGAGAGTTGGGTGCACTGTGTGTCCCTGAAAACATGGCTGTAAACATGAGGGAGCACATACACCTGGTTACTGTAAATGGGGTGCAGACCCATGGGTTAAGGGACACGGAGGCATCTCTTACCTTGGTAAAAGGGGATTTGGTTGGGCCTGAACAGCTTATACCTAATCAGTTTGTAACGGTGAGGGGATTCACTGGGGAGGAGAAAACTCTACCACTTGCTAGTGTTCTCTTGGACTGGAATGAGACAAGAGAGATGGTGCAAAAAGTGGCAATGGCAGACGACCTCACCCTGGATGTGATTATAGGGAGCAATCTCCAGAAGGGGGTGGTGTGTACAGTTACCCACAGTCAGACAGCAAATGCTGCTTGTAGTTCCCATAGCCCTATATATGCCCCTGTGGAAAGAAATGGGAGGCTGGTTCCCCAGCCTGTGTCTCTTGAAATGGAGAGTAGTGAAAGGGAGGTAGGACGTCTGCAGATAGCCATTCACAAGAAAGCTACAGAAAGTTAATCCAAGGAGGGAGGGGAAACAAATGGTCAGAAGGTTAGAGATGGCAGTGACACCGAATCCCTTGATGTTAAAGCTATGGACCCCAGTTCAGGAACTGAAAGGTACATTTCCCATACCTTGGGAAAATGTGAAGATTTTGCAGCTGCCCAGAGAACTAACCATAGTTTGGAGAGGCTAAGGGCTTGTGCAGAATCTCATGGGACAAAGGGAAGTGACATAAGACATAGAGTATTTTGAGACAATGAACTGTTGTGTACACAGGACATAAGGGTAGACAGAGGGGTGATGGGCAGGCAGCTTGTCGTTCCTCAGGGGTATCATGAGTGATTGCTCAAGGTAGTTCATGACATCCCCATGTCTGGCCATCTTGGAATCATGTGCACCACACAGCGACTGGCTCAGAATTTCTATTGGCCCAACTTCACCCAGCAGGTGAAGGAATATTGCAGGTCTTTTCACTGGTACCAACAAATAGGGAAGGTAGGCAGTAAAACCAAAGCTGTCCTTATTCCCTTGCCTATTGTGGAGGAGCCCTTCCAGATGGTAGGAATAGATATTGTGGGACCTTTGAGTACCCCAAGCTCCTCCGGGAAGAAGTTTATGCTGACAGTGGTAGATTACGCCACCCGATACCTAGAAGTGGTCGCTCTCTCCTCACTTAGGACAAAGCGCCAGACACCTTGCTAGGGATTTTCTCCCATGTCAGGTTTCCGCAGAAGGTTATCACTGACCAAGGGGGTAGCTTCATGTCAGACTTGATGAAGTGTTTGTGGGAGAAGTATGGGGTGGTACAAAAGTGCACGACATCTTATCACCCACAAGCCAATGGGCTTGTGTAAAGGTTTAATGGTACTCTAAAATCGATGCTCCAAGCATTTGTTGAACAGCATGGGAGGGACTGAGACAAATACCTTCCCCACCTGTTGTTCGCATACAGGAAGGAGCCCCAAGAGTTGACAGGGTTCTCTCTGTTCAAACTCTTATATGGACGTAGGGTACGTGGGCCCCAAGACTTGATCTGGGAAGACTGGGAAGGCAAGCACACCACCAGGGAACTCCCATTGTGGAATATGTCCTTAAGTTTAGGGAGAAGCTGAAGGAGCTTATGGGGTGGACCAAAGAATCCTGTCAGCTGCCCAACAGAAGCAATACATCTGGTATGATCACAGAGCCAGAGCTTGCTCATACAGGGCATGTCAGAAAGTCACGGTCATAATCCCAGTCTGGAAGGACAAGCTGCAGGCTGAGTGGGTGGGACTATATAAGGTAGTTTGACAGGTCAATGACATGAAGTGTATTGTGGAATTGCCTGACAGGAGATGTACACATAGGATGTACCATGTCAACATGTTGAAGAGATATGCAAATAGGGCTGACATGGGATTTGCAGTGCGTAGTCCTGGGGAGGGGATGGACAAAGAAGACCCCCTACTGGACTTGCTGGAGGAAAGCAAGTGGGAGTCCTCTGTCAAGACAATCAAACTGTTGCCCCGTTGACCTCATAACAGTACCAGGAAGTGAGGGAGGTTTTAGAGGACTTTATCCCTTTGTTTATGGCCAGGCCTGGAAGAACCCCCTTAGCGACACACGATGTAGACATGGGGATGCAAGCATACATATGGTGGACAGCCTACTGGGTTTCTGAAGCCATCCTAAAGGACATTAGGAGGAAGGTAGAGGAAATGCTGGATTTAGGGGTAATTCAGAAATCTCACTTTCCCTTGTCCTCACCCATAGTGATCGTTCCAAAGCTGGATGGCTCTACTCACTTTTGTGTGGACTATCATGGATTCAATGCAATCATGAAGTCTGATGCCCACCCAATTCCATGGATGGATGAACTACTAGACAAGTTGGGAGGGGTGACATACCTCACCACAATTGACTTGATGAAAGGGTATTGGTAGGTGGAGTTAACCACCAGAGCTAGAGAACGGTCAGCCTTCATCACTCCAATAGGGTTATTTGAGTTCTGGGTGAAGTCTTTTGGAATGAAGAATGCCCCTGCAACCTTCCAAAGGTTGGTCAACCAGGTGTTACATGGTACTAAAGAGTACACAGTGGCATATCTGGATGAAATTGCCATCTTCAGTACCAATTGGAAGGAACATCTGTTCCACCTGAAGGAAGTGTTGGGCAGGATACACAGGGCAGAGCTCACTGTCAAGGCTGAAAAGTGCCAGGTGGCTATGGCAGAGGTGGCATACCTATGCAATGTAGTGTTGTGGGGCAGCTTCACCCTAATAAAGCAAAGACTGAGGCAATAGAGGTGTTGCCTCTGCCTGAAACCCAGAAACAGGTTAGGAGCTTACTAGGGACTGCAGGGTACAATTGAAAGTTTGTTCCAAATTTCAGTACCCTGGCAGCTAGCCTATCTGGCCTGCTAAAGAAAAGAAAGCCCAAAAAGATAGACTGGGAGCCAGCCTGTGAATGTGCATTTGAATGGCTAAAGGAGGCACTGTGCAATGCCCCTGTGTTAGCCAGTCCAGATTACAATGAACAGTTTGTTGTACAGACAGATGCCTCAGATGTGGGGATTGGAGCAATCTTCAGTCAGACCTCTAATCAGGGGAAAAGATCACCCAATAGTGTACCTTAGCAAAAAGTTACTTCCCCGGGAGCAGACATATTCCACAGTGGAAAAGGAATGCCTTGCGCTTGTATGGGCCGTGAAGAAATTAGGGCCGTACCTCTATGGGAGACGTTTTGAGGTACAGACTGATCATGACCCCCTGGTGTGGCTAAATCAGATGGGTAAAAAAAATGGTCATCTCTTAAGGTGGAGTATAGCCCTGCAGGCCTACAACATGACAATAACCCACAGGGCTGGATTGGCCAATGCCAATGCAGATGGCCTATCTCCCAAGTTAGAACAGTAACAGAATTTGTGAAAACCTTACCATGCAGTAGGGGGGCATGTTCCCACAAATTCAGTCTAGAAGGAAGGGATATTGTGACCTTTGTCGGTGCCAGTCAGATGTACAGATATATGGTGTTATATTCTGTTATATTTTGTATATGTTTAAACTGCCACAAGGAAAATGCATGACAGGGTCACATAGAGAGAGAGACTGGATTTTCAAAATGTTTGACCTTCCTCTGACCTCAAGGGGAGGTTTGCTGGGCAGGAAGCCAACTTACTTCAAGGGCTGTTCAACAAGGATGTGCCAGAAAACCATTACCTGTTGTAAACCTTTGCACTTGAAAGGCAGGATGCTTGAGAAACCAGGTTTTAGGAAATAGCCCTTCTTAACAAGCTGGTGTAAATTATCTTACCAGTAAGGCAGTAGGGCATCAAAGGCAGTCAGAAAATTGGGTTGGGGAAAGCACAAGAGTGACCTCTAATGGCCTAAAAGAGAAGGCCACCCTCTAAGATCAGACAGAGTTTGGCAGTCTGGACCAAAAGTATTTAAGCATCTCTGACACAGAGCAAACGTTCTCATTTTCCTGAAGCATTTCATTCTGGACACTCTCCTGACAAGAAAAGACCAACTGCCAGCAGACACTTAAGGCCAGTGGCTGCAAGAGAAGGAAAGGATTCTTAAGACTTTATTTATTCTTCAGAACTTTCAGTTCACTATGAACATTAAGGTAGAACTTTACATAACAGTTATTAGAGCATTTGTCCATTATATTTCCCTCTTTTATTTGTTTTTTTTTTCTGTGACCAAATTGATAAAATCTTTTAGTTGTAAATGTATGATAAATAATTATTTAGTAAAAACATTTGTTTTTAAGAAACCTGCCTGAGTGAGTTTGTTATATTGTGTGTGTGATTGTGGAAGATTCAGTAATAATCTGTGACTAAACTGTTATTGCTAAGGGGTGCCATCATAAGCTATCAAATAGAACAAGGGTCTGAAAAAGGAAAGTTTGGGTAAAGATAGGGGAAACACCAAAATCTCAAGGAAGGGTCTGTGGGGATTTGAACCAGGGTATTGCACGCCTTGTGGGAGAAGGCAGAATCAGGGTTACAACACTACCCTAAAGAGGTTGTAATGCCTGGATCTTCTCTCTCTTTGTGTAACAATCAAGAAGGGCTCACATTTGGCTACAAGACTCGAAACTAGTATTGTACTCTGATCCAGAATAAAGGGGACCCTGGGACTTTGTGGTGAGTGTCCAGTTGTGAACTCAGCAAGCACTATAGAAGGACATGAAGAGGGTATCCCCTGCTTCCCCCTCCCTGTCACAGATTGCACTTAGGGGTGGCCACTGTGAGCTCAGTACACCTGACCCTCAGTAATTGGTTTGTGACAACAAGTATCTGACAGGAGTGAACAAGGTGCAAGTGGATTGTCTATTTCAGAGAAAGAAAGGCACTAGGACAAGGGGGCATGCAATGAAGCTAAAGGAGGGGAAGTTTAGGAGAGACATGAGGAAATACTTCTTCATGAAAAGGGCAGTAGATGACTGGAACAACCTGCAAGAGGAGATGGTGGGTGTAAAGACTGTGGGGAGCTTCAAATATGCATGGGATAGCAACGGGGGGAGAGAGAGAGAGAGAGACACCTGTGACCAACTAGGGTCAGTGGTGATGGAATAGGCAGGGACAATGGGCAGACTCGATGGACCTAAAGATTAATTTCTGCTGGCAAAATCTATGTTTCTATCTAAAATTCACTCTGTGCAACATAAGACTGACACCTTTTCCCTTCTTCTACATGATATCATGTTGAATTTTTCTTGATCCATGAATTTGCTCAGATTTCTGAGATTGAGAATGGTGCGCATGCCCCCTGATTTCTTTGGAATGTGGATGTAGTAGGAGTAGAAGCTTGTATTTCATTCTGATTTTGGCACTATTTCCACTGCCCTGTTGCTTAGAAGGCCCACAATCTCCAGTACCAGAAGCTCTGACATATGAGCTGACTAATGGGGCTGCCTTCTGGCTGGATAGTCTGGAGGGATTTCTATAAAATCCATAGAGTATCCATCTTAGAGGACCCTGATGACCCACTTGGCCATTGTAATGGAGTTCCACTGACAATAAAACTAGGTTAGGTGCCCACTCCCACTGGGGAGGAGAGGTCTGCCTCATGCAGCTGAGGCAAGATGAGTGCTGAAGCTTGAAATAGTGGCACTAGGTGATTTTGGCACCTGTGCCTTTGGTTGTGCCTTCTTCTGATGCAAGGGGGAACTGGCAGACAACAAGGTTGACATTTGCTTTGGGCAAAGTCCATGCTGGATGTAGATTAAAGACTCCAGCAGTGGCTTCAGCTAGAAGCAGGGACAACCTGAACTCTCTACAGAGGACATTCCTCAGGCAACTAGTCAGCGAACCCACTCATGATGGCAAGGCAAGGCTACTTTTATTTATATGGCACCCATTCCCAGTGGCTCTACTGGGGCAATACTGGACCTTGTACTCACTAACAGGGATAGTGTCAGAGACAACAAGATGGGAGGCCATCAGGGGACCAGTGATTACCATATGCTGTGGCTCAATATAAAGATGACTGCAGAATCGAACCATGCAAGGGCAAGGGTCCTGGACTTTAGGGAGGCAGATCTTATAAATATGTGTGAATGCCTCATAGATTACCTGGGAGGGGAGGATGGCATGGGTGGGGTAGAAGAACAGTGGGTCAAGCAAAAAGGGAGCATAATAAAGGCAATAAATTTTTGTGTCAAACAAGGGAGCAACATTAAAAGAAAGATAAAAAAAAGAGATAGCTATGGTTCTCAAAAGAGGTGGCTAAAAAGTAGGGATAGGTGAACCGGTTCATCCAAAATACAAACTGACTTGAACATGCGGAAGTGATCATAAATGAACAGCTTCCGAACACTTTCAGCTATTTGGTTCAGATGGCTGCTGTATTGCGAGAAATGCAGCATGAGAAGTGCCAGAGCAGGAGGAACCCACAGGATGGACCAGAGACAAGACTCTGGTTCCTCACTGGATGGCTGAGCTGTCCATCTTTCTAAGGTGGCACCTGATTGCGTTGCTGCTCTAGCAACCCATGTGGTCCACCTTAGGACTATGCAGAGGAATCGGGACAGAGAAGGAGCAGCAGCTTCTGTAGGCTGCTCCATGCTGAGTCGGATTCTGTGTGCTTGACTTGTGTTTTTTTTTTTTTGCCATTTGGGCAACGGAGAAAGGAGTCGACTCTAAAAAAATGAAAGAATATTTTATATATATATATATATATACACTACCTGTCAAAAGTTTTAGAACACCCCCATTTTCCAGTATTTATTGAAATTTAAGCAATTCAAGTCCAGTGAATAACCTGAAATGGTACAAAGGTAAGCGGTAAACTGCTAAAGGTTAAAAAAAAAAAAAGATTAGGTTAGCAAAAACTGCTTTAGAGAAATTGCAAAGAAAGCCAAAGAGTCAGTGAGTACAGTTTCCTACACCATCAAAAGGCACTTGGAAACTGGAGGAAACTCTGACAGGAAGAGGTCTGGCAGACCCAAAGCCACAACAGAATCAGAAGACAAGTTTCTGAGAGTCAACAGCTTGCATGATAGGTGGCTCACAGGACAACAGCACAGAGTGACTGGCACCCTGAACCAAAAGGGCTACCACAGCATTTTGCAGCGCCATGCAATACCCTCTGGTCTACCTAGTTGGTCAGGGGTTCATCCTACAGCAAAATAATGACCCAAAACATACCTCCAGGCTATGTAAGAACTACCTTCGAGGAAAAGAACAAGACGGTAGGCTTCAAATCATGGAATGGCCAGCACAGTCTCTAGACTTAAACCCCATCGAGCTGGTTTGGGATGAACTGGACAGAAGGGTGAAAGCAAAGCAACCTACAAGTGCAACACATTTGTGGGAACTTCTGCAACAGTGTTGGGAAGAACTTCCAACAATATTTGATGTCCATTGTAGGAAGAATGCCAGTGTGTTCGTGGTTACAGTATATCTGCAAAAGGTGGCTACTTTGATGAGTCAAAAATTTAGATTAAATTTTGTTAAACAAAATGATTCTATGATTTCTTTTTTATCTCCAATTGTTTATTTGTTCTATGCTTTAATTTCAGAGTACATTGAGACATTAACCTGCGTAAATTTCACTAAAAACTGGAAAATTGGGGGTGTTCTAAAACTTTTGACTGGTAGTGTATATATATATATATTATAGTGGCGCGGTCATGCCACTATAGTTAGGGTTGAGCGGCCACTTACATACTAAAGTCAAAAGTTTGGACATTAATAACTTTGGACCCGTTCAATGGATTTGCCTGATACACACATTGGGGCACACTAGATCTCTTGATTTGTCAAATTGCATTTGTGTCAGAGTGCTGGTCTTCGTGTATGAAAGCGCTGAAAAATGCAAAATTATCCATTTTTGAAGGCACCTTTTGGCATTCTTAATGTGGTCCTGCATGGCCGTCATGTGGTGTGCCACTCTGCAAGATAGCGTGTTTGAAAGAGCTTTGGTGGCTGAACATGCTGCTTTTTGTTTGGTGAAAAAATATTAAGGCATTCAAAGGTTATGGCACTTTTAAGTTCCCATTATAAGTCAATGGGAAAATTTATATGTATATCTTGCGATCAAAGAAAGGGGGTTCTGGCCATCTGGTCTCGCCTGGCGATCAAAGAATTTGCAGCCTCACAGTTCAAGAATCTTTGTTCCCAAGAAATTTTCAAAAATCTTTGACAGCGAGGTCCACCAACTTGTTTTCAGTTTTCCAATCACAAAAACACAAATATCTCGGCTCAGGGGTCACTGCTGAAGTAAAACTTCAATGGGTTTTACTCAGGGGACCCTGATCTATCAAGCCATGGCTTTGGCTCCATCCAAATCAGTCAAAAAATAGAGTTATAAGCTTTTAAAATCTTAATTCGCGGCTCGCTAACAATCTTTGATCGTGAGCCTGCAAATTCTTTGATCGTGAGATTCTTTGATCGCAATCTTGCATCATGACCTAAAACACTAATATCTCGGCTCAGGGGTGGGCTAGGGACACAAATGAGGACTTGTTTTGCTCAGGAGGGTCTCTTCTGTTGAACCATGCCATTGGTTTGGTTCAAATTGGTGAATAAATCGTGTTTCACCCTTTTTTTATTCTTTGATCATGAGCCTGCAAATTCTTTGATTGTGAGGCTGCAAATTCTTTGATTGTGAGATGCTTTGATCGCAATCTTGCATTGTGAGCGAGGGACGAGATGGCTGAATTTAGAAATCATTTTTCTCAGCCCATGGGTGCCCTAGAAAGTCAAATGAGGGTGGGTCTTACTCAGGGGGCTTAGTTCTGTCAAACCATGGTGGTGGTTTACTGCAATTGCTTCTATTTTTCTGAATTATTAAATTTTTTATTCTTTGTTCGTGAGCCTGCAAATTCTTTGATCGTGAGATTCTTTGATTGTGATCTTTGATCGCAAAACAGGGACAAGATGGCCAGATTTCTTACAGTGGAATAGATAGGGAAATTGTGCCAATCTTTGACATTGAATATCTCAGAAATGGTTTGGTCTTTTTACTTGAAATTTGGAGGGAAGAAAGGCAACATCCTACAGATGTATCTTTTAGTGGATTGGTCAAAAAATATTACAGGGTGGCAAAGTTACGGCACTACAAAGTTGGCGCTTTTTCCCACAGGATAACATTATGGCTTCTGCCATATTACAGGAATTCTTTGCCGCTCTGCTGGAAAATTACAGTTTGGTCTTTTGGACTGAAATTTGGAGGGAAGAAAGCCAACATCCTACAAATGTGCCTTTTGGTGGTTTGGAGAAAAAATATTACAGGGTGGCAAAGTGACAGCATCCGAGTTGACAATTTGTCCCATAGGATGACATTATGGCGTCCGTCGTTCTTTTCAGGGCCTGTATCTCAGAAACGGTGCGAGATACTGACTTTTGTTTAAAATGCTTAGCCCCAATTGAGGGGCTCTAAAACTAGCCAGAAAAGTAATAATTCATACAAAATTTTAATTTTTTCCCACGCTACACGGTTCCTGAGATATAAGCAATTTAGTATTCCAAGGCGCATTTTCTGCTCTAAAGTCAATTATAATGCATACATTCATTGTTTTCAATTAGTTTTTCAATGCAGTTTTTGGGAAAAGAATGGTGTCTTTTGTTACTGTGACAGCTAGCGCTTTCCAGCTGCGCTCTGTCATCATTCAATCACTGCTCCTATCTTAGCCACCGTAGCGTGAACGGTTTCAGGTGTTTATATATGCACTGCATTTCTGTTTCTGTTGTTCTTTACTGTTGCTGTTACTGTTACCATTTACATTTACTACTGCAGTACCATGACCTTATGTATAACAGTTTGCGTTTTCGTATGCAATTCCGTTTCTGTTTTTATTGGCTTTATTGTTGCTGTTACCATAACCATTTGCATTTACAACTGTGGTTCTGTGAGTGTGTGTGTTATGATTTGCATTTTTGTACATGCTTGCGTTTCTGTTTACTTGGAAGTTATTGTTGGTGTTACTGTTACCTTTTGTGTTTACAATTGTGGTATCGTGAATGTGTGTGTTACCAGTTGCGTTCTGTATGCACTTCTGTTTGATGTCTCCGTTTACATAACTGTTTGGTTCGGCGTCACTTTATGCTTGTGTTTCTATTAACGTTTGCTTTGCCATTTACGTTTGCTTTGCCATGTGCATTACTGTTGCCGCTTGCATTTGCTTTGCAGTTCCAAGGGCCCTGCACTGCCACCACTGCATTCCTTTCATTATTTATCATCCTCATTCTCAAAAGAAGGGACATTAGAGGCAAAACCCGTGGCTGGGGGTTCAAGGGGCCTAACCCCAACCCTGAATTTCCTAGCTTTTTTTGCTGTGGAACAACCCTAACTGATGCACTAAATGGAGTTTTTGCCTCTTAGATATATATATATATATATATATATATATATATATACATACACACACACACACACACACACACACACACACACACATAGTGACACTATCCCAAGGGCTACTACCCCTGACTGCATGGATAGTTGCAGGTTAAGGGGCTGGCTACTGAAATGGATGCCTCCACCACAGGGTTGTTAATAACAAGACTAACCCGGGTACAGCTGTCTGGGACACTGTAACCCCCCCTCTTTCCCCTCTAGTGGCCTAGACAATATGCAACAAACACTTTCACAGTAGCCCCTATTCAGCATACAAATCCCTACACTGTTTGCACTTACTACCAGGGCTGGTTCCACCAGTTCGACCCTGGAGACCCCTGTAAAACAAGGTTAGGCACAGCAAATAACAACAGTACAGTGCTTTTGATACAAACTGGAACCACAGTCAGATTAAATGCAAAAAGAGTTAGATCTGATTTATTTAGGGGAATTGAACAAGGGAGGGGTGTAATCAGGTTGATTGATTCAAAAACTGATCTAGTCAGGCAATTATGCATGCACTTTTAGTCTCTACATAGTCACATGCTCTGGGTACCCAGTTGGAAGTAAGGTGGGCTAGCCTGGATCATTGCCCAGGGTAGGCCGATGTTGCAGCTGGTTGAGGTCCTGTGATGAAAAGAAAAGGCATGCACAACCACACACAATTTGTAATCCAGAGCCTTAAAGCTCTGTTTGTGAAAGGAAAAATGCAATCAGATGACAACACTTGAGATTTAGCTGTTGTTGCAGAGAGCTACCCTGATTGTTACTCATGCTACCCAATATGAGACACAGGCTAGATGAAATGGAGACTGCAGGTTGATGGCTGGTTTGTCAGGAGAAGCAGGGCCCAAACGAATCACTGAGGTGTCATTCCTGTTCGAGATGGTTGAGCAGGGGGCTGATCTCTGGCGAGTCTCTCATTGATGATAGTTTCTGTGCCTGAAGTAGCTGGCTGGGGCAGGTGGCAAGGCCCAGGCTTAGTGGAACAGTTCAGATTTCGAGTCCAGTAGTGCTGGATGCAGCTTCCAGCAAGCGTGGCACATTTACACAGTGGGGAACCAAATTGTGACCCACTAACAGCACACAGTACATTTATAGTAAAGCAATCACCATACCACAATGTGGAAGGCAGTCCTGCCACAATATCAGTGTCTCTGAGCAAAACCGGGAATTCTGTGGTAAATGGATGTCCTGACAGGCCAATCGCATACCGCAAATCTTCGGTCTTCTTCAGGTTCAACTCTGGTCACTCTTCAGTGGCTTTGTTACACTTCAATTCAGATACAGTCCAATTGCTAAGCCTTCTAAACGATTCCCTCTCGAGGGACTGCAGGCAGACAGGCCAGACTCAGCCTTTCCACTAATCTGCCGTGTGAATTACATAGGAGCTACTGCTCGAATCACTCAAGCTGTTTACCCTTCAAACTCTAACTTCAGACCGACTCACTGCAGCAGGCAGCTTGGGAATTTCCCTTCAGTCCAAAAGGTTCTGTTTGGTTGATCCATCAGTCTGTCAAAGCAAGGGCTCCCCCTCCAGGTGCATTTAGGTGCCAAAGTCTCAAAACTACAATTCCTACAGAAATTCCTCCCACAAGACCCCTGGGGACAGATTCCATTTTAGGGTCCCCAAAGGTACTGATTGGCACATTCTGGCAGTCCAGGATCAAAATGGTGATGATAAACAGAACTGTCCATGCTGCAAATAAGGCAGGTTAGACAAACTACAATATCATTACTATGCTAATAGATAATCAGCAAATAAGTACAGCTTCTAACAGAGCTCCCTCTGCACAAATAACGATGGTAGAATGGAGCAATTATCTGGCAGCCCAGGTGGGACTCAAGCATAGAAACACTTAGCCCCCTCCCAAATTAAATAAGTACCACATTATTGGCAGCTCTTAAAGGGACAGAGCACAGAGGCACTCTCACACAAACACTTTTAAAGCGCTAAGACACAGGATACCAGCCTGGCAGTGGGCATTTAGGCACACCCAAGAAAGACTTTTGGGAACCCCAATTTGTAGAGAGGGGTTACATATATGTGTGTGTATATATATATATATATATATATACACACACACACACACACACACATACAGATAGATAGATAGACAGACAGACAGATAGATAGATAAAAAATACTAAACTAAAACAAGTGAGGGTAAGTTGGGGGTGGGGAGTCAGGAACTTGGGAGGGATTGACCCAAGGACTGGGTGTGGTAGTCAGGGATTTGGGTTGGGAGGGGAGTAGTTATTGTTGGGAGAGGAGACTCAGGGATGGAAGGAGGAACTTGGAGGAGGCTGGGGTCAACTTGTTGTGAGAAAGAACTTGAAGACAGAATGCTGCAAACAAGAAAGAAGAGAACAAGAGATTGAAGAAAGACTTCACTATTAAGTGCCAGAGCCAGACTGTCAGTTTCTTTTTGGGGGGGTAGCTGTTTAGCAGAGGGGGCGAAATCTGTTGAACTATGCCAGTGTGCCACCCTATACTACACCACTCCCAGTTAGCCTTCTTGCTGTTTTCCCAGTTGCCCCCCAACAAGTCAGCTCTTTCAGTTCTACTGCCTGTGCTCAGTCACTTCAGTGGGGATTTCTATTTTTTTGCTTTTTATAGTATACAATCTGTGTGTATGTGTGTGCGTGTGCCTGTGTGTGTGTGTGAAATAAAAAATCTGCCAGCCAATTGTCAGTGCACCAGTGCCACTTCTTGCATACTGCGTGACCCCCCCAAGAAGTCATTCATCTGTCATCTTCCTCCCTGTGCTCGCTCAATGGAGTATAAGCTTTGGCTCAATGGGCAGGGCATTCTGTCACATCACATGGAATAAATAAAAAAAAAATAATCCTTGAAGGGAAAGTAGTGTGTCAAAGAGGGTTTGGCCAGGCAGCGTCCCTGAATCTCTGTGGGTAGCAGCAGTGCCTGTAGCATCACCCTTAGCTTAGGTGGTGTGTAAAATAAATTCTGTGTGTGTGGGTGTGTGAAATAAAATCTGACAGTCAGTCATCAGTGCACCAGTGCCACTTCTTGCATACTATCTGTGTGAGCCCCCCCCAGCAAGAAGCCAGTCATCTGTCATCAAGGAAGTACAGCCATAGATATTTCAAATTTTCAATGGCAACTGATAGTGGAAGCTCAGTTACATCCAATTTCTGGGCTCTGAGAAGTGCTGCCAGTGGCAAGTTCATGACTCACATCACATCATGAGACTCATGATGAATCACGTTCTTCATGGTCATTACAAATCACACCACTTCAACTTGTTTTGGTGTAACCCTGTTCTTTTTTTTTTAAATCTTTGGTTTCATCACAAATCAGGACACCCAGTTATCATGTCACGTCACTCATGAGCTTTGGTCTAGTACGATGCTTCTGTTAGTGTTCATGTTCTGCAGGATGCCCTACTAGAAGATGGACTGAATCTTTGTCCTCGCAAGCTGGCTGTGTTTATTCCAGTAGCTATAATCTCAGACTGAACATTGCAGCATTTATAATATTATATGTGTGTTTTTGAGTCAGGCAGTTCAGGGAAGTACAGTCATAGGTGTTTCAAATTTTCAATGGCAACTGTTTGTGGAAGCTCAGTTCTGGTGCTCTGAGAAGCACTGCCAGTGCCAAGTTCATGACTCACGTCACGTCACAACGAATCACGTTCATGGTCATCACGAATCACACCACTTCAACTTTTTTTAGTGCAGCCCTGTTTTTTTATTTTTTTTAATCTTATGTTTCATCATGAATCAGGATACCCAGTTATCATGTCATGTCGCTCATGAGCCTTGGCCCATTAAGATGCTTCTCTTAGTGTTCACGCTCTGCAGAATGCCCTATCTGTTGTGTTCCATACTGAGTGCCATTGCTGAACATAATTGGTGACATACATTACAGTGCTGTGTGGAATTTTCAAATTCTGGCTGAATGAAATTCCACCAAAATTCTGCCAAATTTTGGCAGAAATGGAATGGTGAAATTCTGCAGCAGAAAATAGTTGTGTAATGATTTTCCTCTAAAGAAATGGATCTCAATATTTTCTGTGGAAATTATTGCGGAATAATTTTCCACAGAAGAATTGCTGTTCTGTGAAAAATTATTCCGCAGATCAAAGTAGGCAGAGTTCCACAGAAGAACCAGTGAAATTCCAGTGGAAATTCCGCCAGTGGAATAGTCATTCTGCGCCAGTTCCTCCAGCAGAATTCTGCATAGCACTATTACAAACACATTGTCCCCTTCTACAAAAAGTCAGGCTCAGGAGACTGGTTTAAAAAAATATAGAGATCTGGGACTTGCCTACCTTTGGACCATATCATCGTCATTCTGGGGGTGAGTGGGAGGTGCAGTCAGTACATGACATGATTGTACTGGTAGCAACTGTGGCAGACAAGTCCCTGATCTCACACACAGACACTTTCTTATTCTGAGGCAATCATTTAGCTAAATACACCTTAACCAGATTGATTAAAATGTAAAAATGTTGCTTAGCTCTGTTTTTCACCCTGATAGTAGTGGTACAGTAGTAGCAATAGTGAAGTGATGATTTTCAGACTGCCTAGTGGTCTTTTTTTGCCATGTTGCTTCACCCCGTGTTTCATACCAAGAGCCATTGCTAAACAAAATCGGTGCCAGACATATCCCCTTCTACAAAAAGTCAGACTTGGGATACTGGTTAAAAAAAGTAGAGATCTGGGACTTGCCTGCCTGTGGGTCAAATTATCACCATCCTCCAGTAGGCACATCCATGGACACATTATTCACTCCTCATCTCATTTCACTGCTCATGCTGTTTAGTACTACTAAGCAGTGGTTTAGTTGCTTTTTTCTATAGATATGTTGATTAAAAGCTGTTTAAAATGATTTTTTCGCATACAGTTACCATAAAATTATAAAGGTTATAAAGGGTTCAGATAAGGTTCGGATAAGCATCCAGACCTTTTTTTGCTTATCAGAACCTTTTAGAACCTGAGAACATTTTGAGGTTCTTCCATACCTACAGAAAAGGTAAATGATAAAAGAGTAGCATTCAGAAGGTATAAGGAGACACACAGAGAGGAGGACAGGGAGGTATATCAGAGGAAACAGAGAGAAGCAGTGAAAACAGTGAGGAGCACAATGGTGCAAACTGAAGAGAAAATAGCCTGGGGGTAACGAAAGGGCACAAGACATTTTTCAGGTACGTAAATGAAAAGAGGAAGACCAGTAGTGGGATTGTAAGGTTAGAAAGGGAAGGAGGGACTGTGCAGAGGGAGACTAGGAAAAGGCAGACATCCTGAACAAATATTTTGTTCAGTGTTCACAGAGGAAGAAGGGAAGGGGAAGGGCCACAAAAAAGTAACATAAACTTTGGAGGAAGGGAGGAAGATGCTATTCCTTTTTTGGAGGAGAGAGTCCTGAATGGACTAGCTAATCTGATGGTGGACAAAGCAATGGGGACAGATGGGATGCATCGAAAGGTATTGAGGGAGCTCAGGGAGGTATTGGCTGCACCTCTAACACTCCTATATAAGAGCTTACTGAAAATTGGAGTGGTTCTGGAGGACTGGAGGAGGGCAGATATAGTCCCACTTCACAAAAGTGGTAGTAGGGATGAGGCTGGCAATTATAGGACAGTCAGCCTGACATTGGTGGTAGCAACGTTAATGGAATCACTGCTGAAGGACAGGCTTGTGGAATATCTTGAATCCAATGGCTTACAGTTCCAAGGTAGCGTAGATTAACAGGACAGGTCATGTTAAAGGAATCTGGTAGATTTCTTTGACTGATACCGCTCAACCTCTTTAGTCATAAATCAGGGACAAAGCTAAAAAAAATCAGAGACAAAGACCCAAAATCAGGGACACATCTTAAAAATTGGTACTATTCACTCAGAAAGCAGACAGAATAAGGGGATTAGTGTAAGATGCATTTTCTAAAGAAGAACAAGTCTGTAATTTTAATGTTTGGCATTATTTTGTACTTTCAATCCCCACTGTTCAGTCAAAAAAACACAAATTTTACGAGGGACAGAGGAAAATTTTGCATCAAAATCAGGGACATCCCTGAAAATCAGGGACATTTGAGAGGTACTGACTAAGGAACTAGATCAGGGTGGAGCAGTGGCCATAGCCTGCCTAGATTTCACTGCTGAAGGAAAGGATTGTGGAATATCTTGAATCCAATGGGTTACAAGACCCGAGGCAGTATGGGTTCACAGCGGGGGGAGGTCATGTCAAACAAACTGGATAGATTTCTTTGACTGGGTGACCAAGGAATTAGATCAGGGTGGAGCACTGGCTGTGGCCTACCTAGATTTCAGTAAAGCTTTCAACACTATTCCCTATAGGTGACTTGTAAGCTAGCTGGGTATCTTAGGAGTGGGTCTAAAGGTGGTAAACTGTATAATACATTGGTTAGGGGATAGGTGACAGAGGGTGGTGGTAAATGGAGTTCTCTCCGAGGAAGAGAGGATTACTTGCAGGGTGCCTCAGGGATCAATGCTGGGACTGGTCCTGTTTAATGTCTTTACAAGTGACACTGTCGAAGAGCTAGAAGGGAAGGTCTGCCTCTTTGTGGAGTATACCAAAATCTGCAATAGGGTGGACACTCCAGGTGAGTTGGAAAGGATGAGCAGAGACCTGAGAAAACTAGAGGAGTGTTCAAAGGTATGGCAGCAGGATTTCAATACAAAAAAAGCACAAAATAATGCACTTAGGGCACAGAAACCCAGGGCTGGATTACAAAATGGGTGGAGTGGTATTGACAACTATCAAGTAGGAAAGAGACCTGGGGGTAATCACATCTGATGATTTACAGGTGGCCAGACAGTGCAACAAGGCAGTTGGGAGGGCTTGTGGGATACTGGGGTGCATAGAGTGGGGTATCACAAGCAAAAAGAGGGAGGCGTTGTTGCATCTGTATAAAGCTCTGCTAAGTCCCCACCTAGATCACTGTGTCCAGTTCTGGAGACCAAATCTTTGGAAGGACATAGAATGGAAGCAGTTCAGAGGAGGGAAACTAAAATGGTGCAGGGTCTGCAACAAAAGCCCTGTGAGGACAGACTAAAGGACCTCAATACATACATCCTGGAGGGGAAGGGGGATATGATAGAAACCTTTAAATATCTCAATGGTGTATGAAGGTACAGGAGGTAAGTTTTTTCCAAAAAAAAGGTGCTCAAGTAAAAGAGGACATGCTATGAAACTGGAGTGGGTAAATTCAAGAGAGATATGAAGAAGTACTTTTTCACAGAAATATTTGGGGATTCATGGAAGAGTCTTCCAGCAGAGGAGGTGGGGATGAAAACAGCGATGGGGTTAAAGAATGCATGGGATAGGCTCAAAGGAATCATAGTGGAAGGGAAGAGGGAGAAATAGCTATTGATCAAGTGGGGTCTGCGAAGATAATGTAGGTAGGGAAAAATGGGCAGACTGGGTGGGACAAGCAGTCCTTATCTGCCATCAAATTCAATGTTTCTATGTTTGCCACAAAAGAGCTGCTTATTATGAAAAGAATTCCATCTGCTGCCCCTCTGGGGGTGAAAGGGAGCTGGTCTGAAAGTCTTACGGGTCATTTTAGTTGCATTTGATGCCTGAAGAGATTGGTCTCCTGCTGTCCGAATAATTACTTTCCATCAAAACAAACATTCATAAGCTGTTGCTGGATGCCCTGGGTGTAACCAGAAGTCCGTAGCCAGGAATGCTGCTTGATAAAAATGCCTACAGCAGCAGAGTGAGATGCAGTATCAAAGACATCCACAGAGGCTTTAAGCTGGTGACTGTTGGACTCAATACCTTGCTTGATAGTCAGCAGAATATCTTGTTTGGCCTCTGAATCTAGCAGAGACTCTGCCAAAGACTTCAGCTTGCTCCAAAGGGTACACTGATACTTAGAAGAAATGCCCTTGGTAGCTGGCTATCCTCATGCCTTTTTTTTCAGCTGCAGCTGGACCTCAGCTTTCAGCCACTTTCACCAGTTCACTCAGGAAACACACAGCACCCGGCTAGCACCCCGATGACCAGAGATGTTCTGCCTCTTCAGAAGTTAAATTGCAGTCCCACACAAGCAAACAACCTCCCAGCAATGACTGTAGCACTCCTGATAATCTGCACAGTCTTCTCAGCTAGTCCAACTTCCCAGTGCAGGGTTTCTGCAGCATTTAGTCTTTCCCAGTAATAACACGCAAATTCTCCATACCTGAGGAATCACAGTTCAGTCTCTTTCTCTCTTTCCCCTTCTCAAGTCAGTCCTGCAGCAAGTATCTGGGGAACCAAAATCTCCGCTCAATCTCTTTTCCTTCTTTCCCCTTTCCAATACACTTCTGCTAACTAGTAAATCTCCAAATGGACCTGAGGAAGCCCCTAAAACTCAAAGTCCACTCTCACAGAACAGTCCTGACTTGTACTGAGCCTGGGAACAGACTGACAAAATCCCAGAGAGTCCACACAGTATCAGCCAAAAATCCAGAGTTCTGATTGGCTGATGGAGTCTATCAATACTTGATATCCATAGAGATCAATATTTCCTGCTTGTTTATTAGGGCATGATCTAGGTGCCAGAATTAGTTCCTTCCTTTTCCCAGAAGTCCTTTTTTGTCCAGTTTGGGTGCCTAGATCACTGATTGATTACAAATTTAGGGTTAAGTGTCACAAACATGTCAGCTCCCATTTGTTTACATGGAGTCCCATATAATATTGTGCAGTCTCTCCCCTTGCAAAGTCTGGTGCAGCCTAACACATTACATTATCCAGACCAGCACCCCACTTGAGTGTAGCCCCAACTGTCCCCTTTCAAACAAGCCCACTTTCGTCTCCTCAGCCCCAAAGGTTTTGCAGTTGCTGCCACCAAAACTCTGTCCCTTTAGGCGGCAGGCAGCTCTCATTACTATTCATAGAGTCGTTCATTAATATTCATAAGCCACCGAGTGGCCCCCTGTTCAAACTCCCATTTGATCTACTTTACGGGCTTCTGCCCGATTCCCTTTGGGTCTCCAGTTCCCAAGAACATAAAGAGGGGCACCAGGACCATGGACAAACTCCCCGTTATCAGACCACAATGGTGGTCGGCACATGAAAGCACTAGGAGCACATGTGTGAGAGTCAGCAGAGAAGAACATGCTGGTAGCTCGTGGCCCAGGACTTATGCCCAAAAGGGCAGAAATCAACACACTGGGGACCAAAAAGAATGTGGGGGAACCAGCAAAATGGGGAGGAAATGAGAAAACAGCAGGAAAGCCCCCAGAGGGGGGTTACATCCAAATTATCTTTTCAATGCTGTCACCACTATGAGCAGCCATATCGGCTCTGACCAGGCTTGTTCTTTCAGTTTCCCTCATGTTACTTTACCCTAGATAGGGTTTTCTTTAGGTTCTCCCTTTTTGCACTAAATTGGCTAGAATAGTAACAAACCCAGAAGGGGCTAAAAGCCTACAGGCAGATCTGGATAGTATCTGTGACTGGGCATCATCTAGGGGTATGACGTTTAACGTGGAAAAGTGTTGTGTAATTCATTTGGGGAATCAAAATGGTATACAAAACTATTACATAAATAGCAAGGTGCTGCACAAATCTGTAGAAGAGAAAGATCTGGGGAATTCTGATAGACCACAAATTGACATACCGCTCCCACGGTAAACAGATTATAAAAGCCGAGCAAGAGTTATGGAACATTGAGAGAAATTTTAGGAGCCGAAACAAGGAGCTGGTCATGCCTTTATGTAAGGCATATGTTAGGCCAATTCTGGATTATGGGGGCCCTGTGTGGGTTCCCATATCTAAGGGAGCTGTGGCAAACATTTAAAGAGTTCAAAGGCAAGCCACTAAAATGATACATAATATCAAAAATATGCCCTACGAAAGATGCCTGGAACAGTTGAAGCTTATGTCCCTTGAGACAAGAAGAGTCAAGGGGGATCTACTACTTTGTTATGATATAATGGGAGATGATTATTTATTAGGTGAGTTAAACCTCCAATTTAAAAATAACACTAAAGGGACACGGGGTCACCCACTTCAGCTTAGGCACATAAAATACAACACAAATAGAAGGAAAGCCTTCTTTACACACAGGGTAATGGCCCCATGGAATGGGCTACCACAGGCGCTCATCTGTTCTAAATCAAAGCATCCTTTCAAAACCCAGTTGGATAACTATATAATGGAAAAGGGTAAAATCACCTATTCTTTGCTCCCATATACCTTTGTATGAACCTTTGTATAAGACTTTTCTAACTTTTCCCATTTTGTTTATCTTATCCTTTGTCACTTGACCCTAGATAGGGTTTTTTAAGTTTTCCAGTTTTGCTTCTTTTTCTCCCATTTACCATTATCCTGGACAGGATGTTAAATCAATACCCACTTTAACAGGTGCTTACAGTTCCTATATTCCTTGATACAGGTGGGAACAAGTATACAGGTAATCTACCTTACCTTACTGGACCAGCAGAGTTTCCTGCACGTCTGCTGTTGCCTGCGGATGCCTACCTACACCTAAGACATTAATGTTATCACTGTTCCACTCCTGTGCTGTTCCGCTCATACTCGTGGATAGGAACTTGAATGGGACATGTTAGGAGAAAGATTTTTTACAGTTATCTTGTAAGAAGGCTAGGGAAGTCTAAATGCAGAAAACTGCTTCACTTCTGCCTAAGCCACAACCCCCAATTTATTTATTTATTTAAAAGTTTTACCAGGAAGGCATACTGAGCAGAAACACTGCTTGATTCCAGTTGCATCCTGGGGGTAGAGTAGAGTACAAGGAGAGTGTGAGTACAACGTTGAAAAACAAGTTCCAGAAAATACAGTAATGGAGTACACAATGCAATACAAAATACAATACAAATATAGAAGTACCAGGTACAATATAAAAAATACAAAATAATACAGAGCAGCAGCTGAAGTTTAGGGCAGTGTAGTTGTACAGACTTAAAGTAAGATACACCCATACATCATCAATTAATGGCTCTCTTCACCCAGCTAATTGCAAGGATGAGTGTCAGCTGCCTTCCCCATCTCAGACTAGCACACAGATAACTACTGTGCTTGTTTTTAATACCCTGACTGAAAGTCCCATTTTACCTTGCTGAACCTACACTTCTAACAAAGTATCTGCCTATGTACCCCCTAGTTCTATTCTAATTTTTTCACACTGTTAGCACTGAAGCCCAACACATTTTAATGGTAGCTATTTTAGTAATTTGTTGGGCTTCAGTGCTTACATGCAGAGGAACTTAACCAAAAAGGAGAAACTTGAGCCAGAAGGAGTGAGGGTAAGCAGTTTCAAGTATTAAAGAATATTTAGAAGTTGGTATTTGAACCTTTAATTATAAAAGTAAAATGATGGCTATGAGACTAACAGGGGAATACTATGATTATGTTTTCACAGACTACAAAGAACACTAATTCCACTCTAAGAAGCTCACAGCCTCCTTTAAGGTATGCTGTTAACAAAATAAGTAAATAGAAGCCACAATGTGGCCACATTGTGATATTAAACAACATAATAACAGCAAAGCTTTACAAAAAATAATGTTTATGTCATTACAGGCCCAAAATTATTCTTTACAAGAAAGACAAGAAGTTTTAAGTAATATATAAGGTATGCTGCAAACCAAGAAATATGGGGAACAAGCCTTACAGGCAGTAGTTAAACCTTGTTCCAAGTTGTTAGCAGCGCTGTGTTCACTAACATACTGTGTATGTCTTTTTAGGATGCAACTTAGGATCTAAACAAGTACTGTACAAATTAACCCTGTGAAAAATTAAGAATATATACAAGGGTGCACAAGTAATAATCTTTATTGAATGGTATGTGTATACACCAAAGAATTAAAAATGTAACAATATCATATTAAAAAAATGCTGATCAATGACATAAAATAAATGTATTTACAGATGTGTAACAAAGAATAAACCCCGTGAACAAGCTCCAAGTCAAAGCGAAACGTAGGGGGAAGAGAAATAAAAAGAAAGATTGAAGAACAATAATTTGAGCGAAGAGTGTTTACTTCAAAGGGCCCCCCAACATTTCCTATATTTTTTTCTTGAATTTGAAAGCCTAGCTTGGGGGCCGAAGTACCTAGAAGAGAACCGTTACCCACTAAACAATATTACATCATCCCTAACCTGCCCTTGTGAAGCAGCACCACATTAGCCACCCTCCAGTCTCCTGGACCCCCCCCCCCATCTCCAGGGAACAATTAAACAGATTTGTCAATGGTGCTGCCAGTGTCTGCCTCACCTCCTTCAACACTTTAAGATGCAGCCTGTCTGGACCAGGCAGGCACTTTGCCCATCTTCAGGGTTTTGAGGCCCCTGAGCACCCTTTCTTCTAAGACTGATCTTAACTCTGACCCCCTCATTTTGGTCTGCACTCAGCGCAATGGTAGTGCCCCCCCCCATCTCCATGATGAACGTAGAGCAAAAGTAATCATTCATTATAAAATGGATGGAAAAAAATGCTGAAAGCTGATTGGTAGACAGCCAGTTTCACTTGAGATGTTATCCCAGCACAACCTAACAGAAGAAACTAGTGCCCACAAAATATTTTTACGTATGACTGTGAACACATAAGTGGATCCATTTTATAACTGCAATAAGGCACTTCAGAGTGTGTGCTGCTGGGATGACATCACTTCTTGGTGGTTTAAGGCAATCGGCCTATGGCATTGTGCCACAAAATGTACCCGAGTTGTGAGGTTATCCCAGCACGACACATGCCCTGCCCTGGCATGCCTTATTGATTAACTATATCAGCTTTTTTCCCATCCTCCCTTACCCATGTTTCTTCTTTCTTTAATTGGATAATACCCACCTTAGTTTTCCTTTTTTCCCTAAAGTACCCTAAAGAATGTTTTCTCTCCCGCCTCGACACCCACCTTTATTCTCAGCTCTGTCTCTGCTTTACTTTTTCTTACCTTTTTTTTCTGGCCTCTTTCAGCTGTTGAGATAATCCTCCCATTTGGCTTTGCTCTGTTTCTCCTTGTATTTTAGGAATACTACCCTTTTTGTCCTTTCCGACTTTCTTGGCGCTCTAGAAAATCAAATTAACTTTTTGTTCTTCTCGACCTGTCTCATGTATGATGCCATAACCTCCATGCTTCTGCCCCTTCTGCTCCCTTTAGCCTTAGCAGCTTATCTTTCAGTATTTCTCCCATCTTGCTGAAGTCTGCCATTCTGAAGTCCAGGCCACAGATTTTGAACTAGAGTGATGTTTTCTTGTGGTTCTGTTGAACCACACTGTATTGTGGTCACCGGACCACAATAGGCCCCTCGCCTCTATTTCTCTGGCTATCTCAGTGTTTGACAGAACTAGCTGAGTCATGCATCACATCCACCAGTGCTTGAGGTCTTTCACTCCATGCTGCTGGAATTTCCCAGTCCATATCAGGCATATTTAAGTCACCCGCTGGCAAAACCTACCTTTTAGCTAATGCCTTCCTGATCTCCTCCCCTAATTCCCCTGTCCTTATCCTGCTTCTGATTCAACGGTCTGTACACCACTCTGAACCTGATCTCTTTACCCCTTGCCATTGCCAACTGCACCCAAACGTCTTCTTTTCCATGCCCACCTTCAAGAGTAGTATCTTCTCTGGCAACTATACCTTCCATAACATACAGTACCACCCTCCTTCCCTGCCTTTTTGTTTATCCTTCCTGTAGTGAATAGCACAGTACTGTAAGGCCCCAATCATTGTTTCCTGTTGCTCATGTTTCCATTACGGCTAACAAGGCCACTCTTAATGTCTGCTGCCACAGCCTGGTGCTCACTCATTTTGTTCCCAATACTCCTGGCATTTAAACAGACTACCCTCCATGACCCATGTCTCACACCTCTACCCCTTCTGCTGACGAGACCTCCTATACTCATTCCCTGTATTATTTAACATTTGTTAACACCTCCGTGATATGGTCCTCGATCTCTGATGTATTCCGTTTTCACCATCGCTGTCTATGTTACCCTTTTCCTCTGATTGCCCCCATTAGTTTGGGGGTGCTAGCCAAGTCTCACTCACCTGAGTTTACATCACAGAAGATCCTAGCCCCACCCTTCCCCCACTAGTTTAAATGCTCCAAAATGCATGCCTCATGACTCTGCCTCAATGCCTCTGTGCCCTCTGTACTGGGATGAAGGCATGACATTTACATAGGTCTTTATCCCACTGATAAGCACTCCAATCTCCCAAGAAGTGAAATCCCTCCTTATTTCACTACTCCTTCAGCCAGTTGTTGAATTAGAAGCTTTTCAGTTTCCTTGCCTCCCTCACCTGTGCACTGTGAGGACCTCTGAGAAGGTCACAGTACCAGCCCATCTACACTTTGAGATTATGTTGTTTGTTGTGTAATTATTAGTTTGTATGTTGTATGTGTATTTTTAGTTTATACCCCGTGCCATAACTTCTTATGCTAACTACAGGATCGCCTTCAAAACAGGGCTTTTTTGACCCTATGGTGTATATTTGCTTGCCAAATACTTGCCTGTATAAATAAAGTTGTTTACTACTACTATTCTGGGAAGTACCTTATCTTCTGTTGCTCATGGGAGACAGTGCACCATCCTCCCATCCTAGGCTGAGGTACAGACAAGTCTCGGTGCCCCTAACTATAGAATCTCTTCTATAAGTATCCTTGCTCTAACTCCACCTTCCTGGCTACTGTGCCCACCAGCAGGCATTGCTGCTGCCAGAACCCCAGTTGCAGCAGTGCACACTCCCCTGGAGAGGAAGTAGCACACATCACTCCAATTGAATAAGCTGACCTGCTTAATTGCATTGCTCCTGTTCTGGTGGTTGTTCAGATGGATGTTAAAAATCCCATGGCACTTCTCAAAAAGAGTAGAGGAATGTCCCTGGTGTCCTGGCCAGATTTCCCCAATTCACTAAAAACCACCAACAGTTTACAGTAACTTGTTCAATATCAGTTGGTCTGCATCTGTATCCTACCTCCCAGGATGAGGCTGAAAACCAGAAGTGTTTCTTAGTAGGGATGGGCTACCTGCTGAGTAGCTGGAGCAGGTAGGTCGAGTATCTGCTTTTTTTGGACGAGTAGGGTAGTTCAGGCAATTTACTACCCTACCCAACATAACGGGGCATTTCGCAGGTTGGGTACTGTGGCCAAAGGTAATGTGGTGGGTAGCGGGTAATGATAAAAAAAAGTTAAAAAGCAGGCATTTTCCACAGAACCTGCTGGATCCTGAGACTCGTGCACCACTCCAATCAGGCATTAAAGGCAGCCTGTGGAGTTCTTACACCAGACAGGAGCACATGACACCAGCCTGAAAATCCAATTGGTCAGTGCTGGTGTCTGAGCTCCCTGTCTGTGAGAGTGCACTGCAGAAGATGGTCGCAGCTTGGAGGAGGAGCCGCAATCAGTTGGCGGCTCGGTGCTCACAGCTGAACCAGACTAAGCCCCAAAAAAGGCAAAAAAAAAGGTAATAATAAATAAAAACACAAAGCACACAGAGGCTAGAAGGGAACATGGGGAATGAAGGGGTATGGTAAGAGATTGGGAGGGGAATTGGGATTGTATATCTGAGTGACTTGGTGGGGGGGAGGGGTAAGCTAATAGGTGCCCTGAGCCTGTTTGTCTCTAGTGAGAGTAATTTACTGTGCCTGTTGTCTGTGCCTGAGCTCTGTGTGTGACATCTAGTGCTACTCTGTGTCCCTGAAGCCATTAGGTGGTAGTCAGTGTCTGTTAGGTGCTCTGGGCCCTATGTGTGACATAGAGCTACTCTGTGTCTCTGCATAAAGCCATTTTCTGCTGTATTACACACTGCCTGTTAGGTGCCCCGAGCCTTGTGTGTGACATATAGCTACTCTGTGTCTGCATAAAGCCATTGCAGCTGTATCACACTGTCTCTTTGGTGCCCCGAGCCCTGTGTGTGACACATAGCTACTCCGTATCTCAGCATAAAGCCATTTAGGTTGTATAGACACTGTCTGTTAGGTGACCCAAACCCTGTGTGTGACATATAGCTACTCTGTGTCTGCAAAACTCCATTTCAGCTGTATTACACACTGTCTGTTAGGTGCCCCAAGCCCTGTGTGTGACATATAGCTACTCTGTGTCCACAAAACACCATTTAGGCTATATATACACTGTCTGTTAGGTGCCCCGAGCCCTGTGTGTGTGACATATAGCTACTCTGTGTCTGCAAAACACCATTTCAGCTGTATTACACACTCTCTGTTAGGTGCCCCGAGCCCTGTGTGTGACATATAGCTATTCTGTATCTCTGCATAAAGCCATTGCAGCTGTATTACACGCTGTCTGTTAGGTTTCCCGAGCCCCGTGAGTGACATATAGCTACTCTGTGTCTCTGTATAAAGCCATCTTGGCTGTATTACATACTGTCTGTTAGGTCTCAGAATCAGTGTCAGTGGCTCAGCAGATTGCACACTCATCTCTGAGGCTGGAAGATCAGAAGGCTGTGGGTTCCAGCCCCACACCTGGCACTTGGGTTAAAATTCCAATACTGACACTGTAGTGCAGCATGAGGGGGGTGCTGCACCCCTGAAGTGCCATCTTTCAGATGAGACATTAAACCAAGTTCCCATCTGCCTGTTCAGGTGGATGTTAAAAATCTCATGGTACTTCTTGAAAAGAGTTGGGGAATTTTTTTATTGAAAAAGAAAATTGATATACATGCTCAATAACAGATACTCAAACCAAAATGAAAATACAAAAGAAATAGGAAAAATAAACAGATCAAAAACAGGGCCAAAATCAAAACAGCATCAGAATAAACCCATGTTTTTAAAGAAACAAAAAAGAGAGCATCAATGTACATCAATCCCAAAGTTAGTAATCCATGGTAAGTGCCTCCAGAAAGCCTGCAGGTGTGCCAAAGGTAGAGTACGTTTTTCCATGGAGTAAATAATCTGGAGATCCTTAATGATTTTCTGGGCCAGTTCAACATGGCTATTCTCCTTCTGCTGTAACATAAAACAACAGCGAGCCATCCAAATGTGCCTTTTCATAACAGAAAACAAGAGACACAAAATATTAATGTGCCAGTGCTGCCAAGGTCCGGGAAAGAAACCATACATCAAGTTGTGATGTGAAACAAACTGCAATTGAGGCATTCCCCACAATCTAGAAAGAACCCCCCAAAATAGGTGAATAAAAGAACAATCAAAAAACAAATGAGTCAGAGTTCCTTCTAAATTAATACACTCAGGACGGCTAGAAATGCATGCTTATGCTTTTGATTCGCCTTATTTATTTATTTATTTGTTTGTTTTTGTTAACCAGGTAGGCACACTAGACAACAAATGCCTATTTTCAGGTGTGACCCGGGAGGTTACAAAACAGAAAAAAAACATGGTACAGAGTCACGGTAGCATACAAGCACAATGCAGAGAACATAGTACATAGTCAAGGTTACAAAACCGCCCATTTAACATTGAAATGTTCATGGCAAGAGAAACAACGAACATCCCACATATGGGCAGGGATGCGAGTATTTTGCAGTAAATACTGAAGAGAAGTCAAGTGAGAAACAGGACATTTTTCAAAAGGGTTCAACACAGCACAAACATCCAACAAGAGAGAATGATATAAAGCCTTATGGGGTAAAGTAAGAAGCATATGTAGGGTGACATGCCATTGTTTCAAATGACAAAAAACATCCTCAATAGAAAACAAAGTATTCAGGGCCATCCTAATTAAATGAGGGTGCTGGAGTTCCCAAGGGGGAAACCACTGGGAACAGGCAGACAAAAACCAAGGTTCCCAACCACATCGTTGATTAACCAAAAGAGGGCGTACATTATCCACAAAAAAATGCTACTAAAAAACAACAGAGGATTAACCATTTGCAACCCACCTTGTTTAACAGGTAAATAAGTGACATTACGTTTGATGGGATTCAAATGACTACCCCATAGTGCTTGAAAAAAAATACCAAACAAAGAAGTTTCTAGTTGTCTCAAAACAGGAAACACTGAACTAAGAAATAAAAAAATGGGTAGCAAAAATGTTTTAGTTAAGAAGACCCTTTATTTATCAAACTTCCAAGCATTCCAAAGTGCCACCTTTTGTCTACCCAAAACCGATTTTTCCTCCCAATTAAACAGGGCCATATCAAGAACACCAAAAGTGATACCCAATATCTTAAATGGTTGATGGGAAAGAACAATACCATGGAATTGAGCCAGATGGGGTGGGTCAGAACCCAGAGAATAACCGGCACATTTATCCAGGTTGAGAGAAGCTCCAGAAAGCAACCCAAAAGCAGCAGTAAGGACCAACGCCTGGTGAAGGGAAGCTTCATCCGCCAGGAGCATGGTCATGTCATCTGCATATGCGATGGCAGAATGCGGAAGTGACAGACAGCCATCTGAAAGAGGATGAATCTGGCAAGAAGCATGAAGAGTGCACAACAGGGGATCAAGAAAAAAATGTACAACAAGGGGCTTAGGGGACAACCCTGACACACTCCCTAGTGAATCAGAACCATAGCACCCACCCATCCATTAATAAGGGGAATAACAGTGGCTGAACAATATAAAGACTGTATACTGCGTAAAACAGAATCTGAAACCCCATAATAACCTAAAACAGCCCACAAAAGATCATGGTTGATCGAGACAAATGTCTTCCTTTGGTCAAGGGAGACAACAAGACCTGAAAAAGGGCAGTGGAGATTGTGGTCCATGATCTCCCGACTCAGTATCAGATGATCAGCAATCTTTTTGTGCAGGACTAAGCATGATTGCACAGGGGATATAACCAGTTCAGCCAGAGGCAAAAGCCTGGCGGTCAAAATTTTAGCATAAATCTTAAAATCAGAATTCAACATACAGATCGGTCTCCAATTATGAAGCTGTGTCTTATCACCAGTTTTATAAAGAAAAATTAAAGTCCCTTTAGCAAACTCCAGAGGTACAGTCCCAGAATGAAGAAAAGCATTAAACAACAATGTCAATTCATCAGAAAAAAAATCTCCCAGACGTTTATAAAGGTCACTAGAGAGACCATCAGGGCCAGGTGTAGTAGTATTCTTTAAGGACTTAATAATGTCCTCAACCTCCAAGGAGGTGATGTCTCGACTCATATGAAGCAAAACATGGACAGGGACTTCAGGAAGAGTAATCCTTGACAAATAAGGAGAAAATGTGGAAGTATCAGAAGGCAAAACAGAAAACAAAGCTGTGGAGTAATCACCCACCACACGGAGGATATCCTGTTTAGTGACTAGTAAACAGCCATCAGCCACAGTCAACTCAAGGATTTCTTTCTTCCGAATCCTATATTCATTCTGCTGAAAAGGGCAGACAGCATCAGCAGGGCCCTGGGTCCCAAATTTGTGTTGAAAATATAATTGTTTGGATTTCTGGGCATGAAAAGACTGCATCTGAGAACGTTCCTGCTGGATTTGAGCTGTAAAATCCTGAGAAGTAGTATGGGCCAAAGTTAGAAAACATTGCAATTGTTTCCGGTGCTGCAAATAGCGAAGCTACGCCTTACAAGCACTATGTCTACCATAATTTCGAACAAAACGCCTCAAATCACTTTTAGTATCAGCCCACCAAAGACCAATATCCAAATAACAAGGTATCAAAGATTTGCGACCAGACAAAACTCCCACAGCTGAGAACAGAAATCTTCCTCCAGCAGCAAGGAAGAATTAAAGTTCCATGTCCCCAGACCCCATGAATGCATGGCAGGGGGCCCAAGTTGAACCAAGACCATATTATGGTCAGAGAATTCCACAGGGACCACCTGAGCCAGATGAATACATAGAAGGTAAGAAAGAAAAATAAAATCAATTCTCATTGCCAAAGGGCCTTTCTGGAAAGTAGAAGAACTGAGCTTAGTTTTCGTGTAAAAACCATCATTCAATCGAGCCAACTTAACCACCTTATTTAAAAGAAGAGAATCACAAAGGAGCTTAGAGATTTTAAGCAAAAACTCCTATCCTTGCCACTCAGACCACAATTAAAGTCACCAGCAAGTATAATCATCTAAGAAGTGTGTAAATAAGGCTGAAGTAGTTTAAGGAGTTCAGTTCTCAAAGCTTTAGTTTGGGGAGCATAATAGTTAATGAGTCGAAACTGGGAATTAGAAAGCACCACATCCAAAATCAACAGTCTACCTGGAACAAGATCATGCAGTTTAAGCACCTTAAAATCAGGTAGACATACCACAATCCCCACCTCAGCACATGTCTCCTGGCCAATAGACCAGAAAGACGGTCCAAATAATCATTCCCTCTGTACCTGATGGATCTCAAGATCAGTATGGAGATGGACATCTTCAAGAAAAAACAAACCATACCCATAGGCATGTAAAAAGGAGAACACCATCCATCTCCTGGCCACCCTCTTAATACTATTAGTATTGAGGGTGCAACAGAGCAGGTGATCACCCATAGCAACAAAAGGAGAAGGAAAGAATCTGGCAAAAAATTACCACTTCAGGATTTCTTTTTACCAGAAACCAGCTTACCCTTCATTTTAACTTTAGCCTTCTGTTTCTGTTGTCCTGATCCTCGCTGAGGTTTCTTAGAATCAGTGGCACCAGCTGCTTGAGACGAGGCTACTGAGAATGAATCTGTATCCGCCTCAGAGTCTGCTAGGTCATCAGCAAGAAGCTCATAATGGTTATGGATAGAGAGAGGCCATCCAACCTGGAAGATTTAGGGGGGAGAAGATGTCTGCCTGGTACGGGTGGATCGTCTGAGTGCCTCACGAGCAGGGCGGATGGGGGGGCATATCTAGCGGGAGAGAATCATCATGTAAAACAGGGTCAGGAACCAAAGGCACAAGAGAAACCTCTTCCGAAACCACAGGAGACTCAGGTGCTACAACAGGGGGGGAGGAGGGGGGGAGAGGTTCCTCTGGGGCCAAGGGAGGGGGGGTTAGACAACAAGGTACCTTTAATCTTATTTTTCTGGGCCAAAGAAATCAGAGCAATCTGAGCATCAAAAACCTGTTTAACCTTATTGTGGGGTGGCCCAGGCACAATTTTGAAAAGTGTGCCCAATCTCGTCACAGAAATTACACTTTGTTTCATTAAGACAAGACAAACCCACATGCCCCAATTCACCACAAACATTACATTTAAGCTTGTCACAGGCATTACTGAGATGTGAAGTATCTCCACATCGATAACAAGCCTTTGGCTGACTAAAATAAAACAGAACACCACGGTCATGCCCTAGAAAAAAATAATTAGGAAGATGTAATAAGCCAGTATCAGAAGAATGCAATAAGACTTTCACCCTCCATCCCCCAGTCCAAATGTTTTCTGAGTCAAAAATTGCATCGGAACCATCAAGAATAGTGCAACGTCTATGAAGTCAGTATTCCACATCAGCTTTCTGGACCCCTTCACTGCGGAAAAGGATAGTCACAGATTTGTAAGACGGTTTAGTCAGTGGGATAGCCAGGAAGGGGATCCAAAGGGCAGTATGTTTTAGAGAGTTATATTGAGTCCAGAATCTGTCAAGACGCCTCGAGGTCTTGAAACTAACATCAAATATCGACTCCCCAGAAACGTGAATAAGAGCATATAGCTCATGTGAAAAAAACTTTAAAGAATCTTTCAACAGGGTATGGGCAACATAGAAATGATCAGGGGGTTCTGGTAAACCTCCAACATAAGAGAGACGAACCGCATTGTGTCTCTTAGCAGGGAGAATTGATTGTTTAAAAAGGGAAGCAAAGGGCTTCTTCAAACCATTCAGTTTGATATTAAGCGGGGCATCAGGGAGACCAGCAGTACCATGAACAGAGGGAACCTGAGGAGGGAGACACAACTTAGGGTTCTGTGTAAGCTCCAGCTCAGCTGGGAGCTTTAAGGGGTCAGAGCCTTGCAGACTTTTATCAAGGGGCATAGCAGAAGGACTATGTAGCGTAGGAAAATCCTCAGCAACCGGCATCCAAATAGAAGAGGCACCTGATTTCCACTCACCAGATGATCCATTCAGTTCCCACCCTGTCCCTTCTAATGCTTGTTCTACGGACCAGTCTGAAACAGAGGGATTGTTATCGTGAACCAGAGCAGAAAGCACAATAGGGACAGGGGGCACAGTAGAACAGGCAGAACTTACAGGCAAGGTCCCAACAGCTGCAGGAACTGTTGGCAAAGGAGAACCTGTCACGGTCTGAGTTCCAAACGCTAAGTCCAGCTGTCTCGGGGTTCCGGTTTTGGCGCCAAGTTGTGGGGAAACAAGAAATCCTGACAAACCGGCAGAAGAAAGCTGCCGTAGTTTGCACTCAAGCCAAACCTTATGAACTCAGAAAGAATGCTCCTCCTGATCGAGGAGCCATTTAATCACCAGGGTATCCTCAGTGTCAGCAGCAGCAACTGAAAGAATGTCATCCATATCTGACTGAGAATCAGAAACCCGGTCTAGAACAGCACTCATAGAACTTTGAGAAGAATGATCCAGGACCGCAACAGAACTCAATAATTCCAACGTTGCAGAAGTATTTGGAGGCAACAATCCACAATCCATGTCTTCAACAGCAGTATCCACCAGAACAGCCCCTTACAAATGAGAGACAGTGGGAGAGGCCAGATCCTCAGTCTCCACAGTTCCACCACCTTCTCCAGCAGTCACTGAAGTGGCCATCTTGGAAGACGGCCAGCAATTCCCCCCAGAGGTGAGTAGGGGAATTTCCCTGGAGTCCTGGCCAAATTTCCCCATTCACTAAAATACCACCAGCAGCTAAATCTGGTTCAGTTTCAGTTGATTACCATCTGTATTCCCCCCCCCCCAGTCACACCTGAAAAAGGGACTTCTAATCTCAGTTGGCTTACCGGGTCAACAAAATTCAATAAATAAAAAAAATAATAAAAAGTTTCCCCGAGCCCTGTGTGTGACATATAGCTACTCTGTGTCTCTGCATAAATATATTTCAGGTGTATTACACACTGTCTGTTAGGTGCTCCGAGCCCTGTGTGTGACATATGTGACTCTGTGTCTCTGCATAAAGACATTTCGGCTGTATTACACACACTGTGTATTAGGTGCCCGAGCCCTGTGTGTGACATATAAATACTCTGTGTCTCTCTGCATAAGGCCATTTCAGCTGTATTACACACTGTCTGTTAGCTACCCTAAGCCCTGTGTATGACACATAGCTACTCTGTCTGCATAAAGCCATTTTGGCTGTATTACACACACACTCTGTTAGGTGTCCCAAGCCCTGTATGTAACATAGCTACTATGTCTCTCTCTCTGCAGTATAGAAAAATCCATTTAGGCTGTATTACACTGTCTGTTCATCTGTTAGGTGCCCTGAGTCCTGTCATAACTACACAGCGTGTGATGTCTCTCTGTGACATAGTGAAACCCATGGCTGTGTCCACTATGTTTCGTATTTCCCAGACTAAGTCTACTGAAAGTAAGCACAGTGCTTGTGCACGTGCAACTGAAAATGACGTGGACAATATGAATCCTAGCACTAATTAAGAACATAGCGACAATAATAACAATAACATCACCAGGACCAGCACTAAATGGCCACCTGAACCAAAAAAGCATGTTAACAATGAAATGATGGTAGAGTTTCAGAAAGAATTGGCAGGAGTTACTTGTAGAGATACTGAAAGTTTTGCCACATGTGCCAGGAGACTTCCAGTTGCAGAAGCAGCATTCAAGGAGGAGGAGGAGGCATCCTCCTTAAATATAATCTCGGATGCTGAGGCAGCGAATGTTGATAAAGATGGTGGTGGTGGTAGTGTGGACCTGGAATGGGATAAGCCAGGCTATGTCCCACCTGATGATGATGGCACTTCCAGTTCTTCTGAATCTTGTGGCAATGAGGTCAGTAGATGATGCCACTGTAGGGCATGAGAGGCAAGCGCAGAAAAAAAAATCATATGCGAGGCTTAAGAATAAGAAGATGACCCTGAATGGGAAAAATGCATGTGAACAAGGAAATGGCAGTATAGAGTTTCCTCTAGGTCCCTTGACTGTACAAGAAATAGTGCTAAGGACCATAGTAAAATGCACAAAGGGTAAATCTTTAGTGTGGACTTTATTTTATATTGACCCTACAGACAAATCTCAAGCTGTATGCAGTCTACACAAAAAGTGTCAGTTGTGGTGGCAAAGTGGGACTTTTTGGAACATCAGTAATGAGACGACATGTAAAGGCAAAACATCTAACTGAGTGGGGCAGGACAAGGGACAATGTGATTGGTATGGGCGGTAGTGCAGGTGGGTGGTAAAAGTGACCATAATGACAATGAACTGGAAGCAGGAACTGACACTGAATTTCTTGATGTGTCTTTATAGTCTTTCCCGACAAAACAATGATTGTTTTCTTCTGATACCATCAAGTACTGCAAAATCCCACAGTAGTACTCCATGTGAAAAAAGCATGAAAAGTACAACCTCCCCCAAATTAAAAATGTCTCGTCAACTAACACTGAAAGAAAGTGTTGCAATCCTTTTTGCTCTTTAAATATGTTTGGCATAGACAATGATAATTAATTGCAACTCAAGTAGTCTGGGATACATTGTTAAAAGTGACACCCCCTCCCCAACTATTTGTACAGGGTAAAGATATTAGACCATGTACTTTTTATGTATTAAACATAGATAATTGTTATAGCAGAAGATCTAAACTTTGGAATAAGGTTTAACATTTATTGCACTAGTTTTTGTTCCCCATGCAATATAGTGATTGTACACTTAGAGGAGATGTATTTACTGGCCCGATATTTTGTTTTAGTTTTTTTGAGTTTATTTTTATTGTGTTCTACCTGAAGTTGTTATACTGTAATTCTGGATACATTCATAATGGACATATTGTTTAGCTGAGATGTATATATCATGAATAAGCAATTGTGACAGTTTGATATTCAATAAACTGAGTATAAAAAAAAAAAAAGAAAGCGTTTCGAGGACATCAATGTTCACCTGCAAGCATCCAACATGCTAGCTGTCAAACAGAGCCATTGCAGAGCTGCTGGCCGATTGTCAGCTCCCTTTTGCTTTTGTTGCCCAGAAAGGTTTCCTCAAGTTCATGAACTGGATTGAACCACAGTACACTGTTTCCTGTCAAACATGTTTCTCAAAAAAGGCTGTTCCACAGTTGTATGACTTGGTGTGTAGAGCAGTTACTAAGCAGTTGAAACTCTCTGAGGTGAGGCAGGTTCACATAAACATGGATATATGGACCAGCAACCAACTGACTACATGACTGTTACAGCTCATTAGGCAAGTTTTCTGTCAGAAAGTAATAATTCCCGCTCTTCCATAAGTAATAGAAAGTAGGCTGTATTATGTGTCACCACTTTTGAAGAAAACCAAACTGCTGTGAATATTTTGCAGGAGCTTCAAAATCAATTCCAGAAATGGCTTACTCCATATTCATTATCTCCAGGGTTCATAGTATCAGATAATGGTGCCAACATAGTCAAGGCTGTTAGAGATGGCAACTACCAACACATACCTTGTTTTGCACATTGTTTAAATCTTCTATCCATGGTTTCTTAAATGGAAACAGAACTGTTGAAAACCTGGTAGGTCTTGCTAGGAAAATATGTGGGTATTTCAGCCACTCTGTGAAAACTCAAAAAATTCTGAAGGGGCTGCAGTGGTCAAATAACTTACCCTTGAACACATTAAAGCAGGAAGTTTCAACCCGATTGAATTCAACATTTTACATGTTGAAAAGACTTCTTGAACAGAAAAAAAGCTGTAGATGACTACACCATGCAGAACCAAATAGATAAAGTAGACGTCATATTCAGTTCCAGCAGCTGGACTCTACTGGAATCTTAGGTCACCTTACTGGAGCCATTTGAGGCTGCCACACGTGATGTCAGTGCAGACAGTGCAACTATGAGTCAAATTCTTCCTCAAATCGGATTTCTACTCATTTTTCTTGATGACATAAAGAAAGACTTTCAGTCAAAAGGCAACACCATTTGATGTTATGCTGGCAGATGACTTTAGTCTCAGACTGTTAACTGATCAGAGAATGCCATGTTTAAGAATGACACATGTGTGTTGGCTACATTGCTAGATCCCCGATTCAAGTGGAACATTGAAGCCATACTTCCTGCTGGGGAAGACATTGAGTACTGGAGAGATCTTCTGCTAACCAAATGTGACATTGCCCTGCAAAAACCATTAACTGATGTACAGCAGTCAAACCCTGCCAAGCCATCACAGTGCCCCTCTGGCGCAGACAATAGCACATCTATCAATTCTTCACAGTCAGTAGTGTCATCTGTGAGGGAAAGAACAGCTACTTGTTGGGCATCCTATGCTCAGGATCAGAAAGGTAAATCGCTTCTGAGTCGCCTGCAACAACATGGACTGGTATCCCTTAAAGAAAGTCCAGCAGGTTCATCTGCCAGACTGGTGACCGTCTCATGCAGCACAATGATCCTGGAGTATTTTACAGACCATACTGTGATTGGTCTGGAGGAAAATCCATTACTGTACAGGAAACAAAAGACAACAATATGGGCAGATCTAGCAAATCTTGCAGTAATGTACCTCAGTTGTCCATCTTCAAGCGTATATTCAGAACGCATATTTAGTGCAGCTGGAGGAATAGTCACTGACCACGGAACACTAAGTTCTGCAAATGTGGAACAGCTTATATTTCTCAAAATGAATGCAGACAATTTCCCAATTGTCACAAATACTGATTTATGTGAGTCTGACCCTGAAAATGAACAACAGCCTGCAAACAGTGATGCTGAATATGATGACTGGTTTGTGTATGAAACAAATGGAACCATCACCACTGCCACCATGCCAGCCACATGTGTCATATAGTTCTACTCTTAGTTTCCATTTGTCAGTCATCAGTTCATATTATGTAAGTCTGATTGATACCCAGCATGGGTACAAGTTTTTGAAACAACAGCAGGCTCAGTCATAGCAGCTGCACCTCTTGGACCTACCTCAGAAATGCCTGCCATGGGTATAATTTTTAGACACAGCAGCAGGCTTGCTTAGAGAGCCTGCACCTCTTGCACCTGCCTCAGCAATGGCAGCCATGGGTCTAATTTTTGGAAACAGCAGTAGACTCACTCATAGCAGCTGAGCCTCTCATACCTGCCTCAGCAATGCCCACTATGAGTATAATTTTTGGAAAAAGTAGCAGGCTCCCTCATACACAGCTGCACCTCTCATACCTGCCTCAGCAATGCCTGCTATGAGTATCATTTTTAGAAACAGGCAGCAGACTCTCCCAGAGCAGCTGTGCCTCTAATACCTACCTCAGCAAGGCCCACCACAAGTATAATTTTTTGAAACAGCAGCAGGCTTACTCAGAGCAGCTGTGCCTCTCATACCTACCTCAGCAATGCCCGCCATGGGTATAACTTTTTGAAACAGCAGCAGGCTCACTCAGGGCAGCTGCACCTCTCATACCTACCTCAGCAATGCCTGCCATGGGTATAATTTTTGGAAACAGCAGCAGGCTCACTCCTAGCAGCTGCGCCTCTCACACTTGCTTCAGCAAGGCCTACCAGGGGTATAATTTTTGGAAATAGCAGCAGACTCACTAAGAGAGTCTGTGCCTCTCATACCTGCCTCAGCAATGCCCCCATGGGTATAATGGATCAGGGTACCTAACAGACAGTGTAATAATACACAAAAACAGTCTTTACATGATTTTTGTTATGGTCAGGGTCAGGTAATTGGGCAGTAGAACGAATCAGATAGTGACTACCAGACCTGACTACTTGGTTTTCATCCAGATTTTGTTTGGTACTTTTGGGGTACCCACGGGTTGTTTTGGTGTTCGGGTATTTTAGTACCCGCCCATCCCTATTTCCTAGCCCTCTTTTCCTGATAAACAAAAACTAACTAACTGGCATCAGAGCTCAAACTATGTCTGATGGAGGAGACCTGAAGGGTTAATCCACTTAAGTTCACATCATAACCACCTTTTTTTCCCCAGCTCTGTTTGTCCTACTACCCTCTACTGACTAAGACCTCCTTCGGCCATCTCTAGTGCCTGTTCCCACTGAGCTAAGATTCTCCCTACCTGACTTCATTGGTCTCCCCATCCACCCATGGCTCACCTGCTGGACAGGCCACCTCAGCTCGCCCTTCAAGGTGGGGATGCCTCCTGCTCCACGGTGACTCCCTTAAACTCATCTGGTAGCCCAGGCAGGTGGATGTGAAAGCAGGGAGTGAGACAAGGACCAGACGGGCAGACTCCAGTGGTGGATATGGTGGCAAGGAGCAGCATCACCTGCTCAGCCAACTGTTATCCACTTTACAGTTTTCCTCCAGTGGAAGTGGGTGTGCAATGATGTCATGGAGCATCAAGCACACTACCATGCGTGACACCCCGAGGTCCACCATGTCCCATCAATCTCAGTCTCCACTAGGTCCACAGGCTTATTGCTTCTCAACATCCACCAGGAGGCACTCTATCACTGGGTTCCTTCACCAATGCACCCTCGAGGAGGTGAGCTGTCCCTTAGTCACTTGAACCTCCTTCCCCCAGCTGATCCTCTGATGCTCCAGGGCCACTTTGAAACCCAGGTTGTTGGCATCTCAAATGGTAATACTACAGCAGCACTGGTGGGCCAACCCACCATAAGCTCCTTGAGGTCAAATGCCCATAATTTCTTCATTGTAGAGAAACAACCAGAGTCATCCAGGGGCCCAAGACCAAGACTGGGGGCCTCATGACAGAAGGAACTGGAACCTGTGAGGTAAGAAATGGTAGAAGTTGAATAGGAGCCATAGGAAGGAAGATGTAGGAAGGGTGAGTTCAGGGAGCTGGGGAGAGGTTTTAGGTAGGTAGTGTGTTCAGTGACTTTTGCAGATGTGCTGCCTGTCTATGATGGGGGAAGAAGTGGGATCTCTGCACCAGGAGCTTCAACTCATGGTTGAAGGAATGATGCAGAGAGGAGGGGTTTGGCTACAATCGGGGACTAGGGTCCAACCTGGAGAGATAAGGGCCTTCACAGGGGTGATGGCCTGCATCCATCCAGGAGGGGAACCACAGTCCTCATTGGATGATTTAAATGTTACTTTGATGAACACTTAAACTAGCTGGGGGGGAGGTGGTGGCAGAAGAAATCGAGGAGGCAATAATTGCCCCCCCCACAGGATAAAGTAGGAAGTAGGGAGAACATGTGGGGAGAGAAGTACCTTAGGGTGCAAATAATAAAGGAATCACGGTAGTAGATAAGAATAGGAATAAAAAAGGGAGTGGTAAAAACAGAGGGGGGAAGGAAGAAGGGCAAAAAGGAAAAAAGAGGGGTAATAATCAGAGTGGTAACAGAATCTAGAAGGCCATGTGTGCAAATGCTAGAAGTGTAGGAAATAAGATTCTGGACCTAGAGACCATCATGGCAGAGGCTGACCTGGATACTGTAGCCATTACTGAGTCATGGTGCACTGAAAACCATGACTGAGTTATGGCCATACCAGGTTATGCTCCATTCAGCAAGAACAGGGTGGAAAGAAAAGGAGGGGGTGTGGCACTTTATGTGAAGGAATGCATTAAAGCAACAGAGATACAGGGCATATGGGGGGTAGGGGTTCCTGTGGATCACCCTGAAGAAGGGGAATGGAGCCACTGTTCACAATGGTGTGATCTACAGACCTTCAGCACAGGGGGAGAAGTTAGGTAAGGTACTGGTGGATGCCATCTGCCAGATGTAGATTGCAGCATCCCAGCTAGAAGCAGGGACATCCTGGATGCTTTGTAGGAGGCATTCCTCAGGCAACTAGGGAGAGAACCCATGTGTGATGGGGCAGTACTGGACCTGGTACTTACTAACAAAGACAGTATTGCAGACATCAAGGTGGGAGGCCAGCTGGCGACCAGTGATCACCATACAGTGTGGTTCCATATAAGGACAGCTGTGGAATCTAACCACACAAGGTTGAGGGTCCTGGACTTGAAGAGAGTAGGTTTTACAAAGATGGGTGAATGTCTCAGAGGTGACCTAGCAGGGGGGAATAACCTGGGTGGGGTGGAGGAACAGTGGGCAAAGATGAATGGGGGTATAGTGAAGGCAACAATCCTCTGCATCAAACAAGTGAGCAAAAGCAAGAGAAAAAAGAGACTGCTATGGTTCTCGAAAGAGGTGTCTGAAAAGGTAATGGCTAGAAGGATGACTCTGAAGAAGATATAAGGAGATGCAGAGGGAGAAGGATAGGGGGGTGTATCAGGAGAAACAGGGGAAAGCAGGGAAAGCAGTAAGGAGTGCAAAGGCACAAAATAAAGAGAAAATAGCCCAAACAGTAACGAAAAGGGACAAGACATTTTTTAGGTATGTAAGTGAAAAGAAGAACCAGGGGAGGGATCATAAGGTTAAAAAGGGATGGGGAACAGTGCAGAGGGGGCCAGGAAAAGGCAGACATCCTGAACAGATACTTTTGTTCATTGTTCACAGTGGCAGGAGAAGGGGAGGGGCCTCAAAAAAGTAACAGGAGCTCAGAAGAGGGAGAGATGGACCCTAGTCCTTTTTCAGAGGACAGAGTCCTAAAGGGACTCACTGATCTGAAAGTGGACAAAGCAATGGGACAAGAGGGGTACATTCTAGGGTATTGAGGGAGCTCAGGAAAGTACTGGCTGTACCTCTGACAGTCCTATTTCACAGCTCACTGGCAACAGGAGTGATTCCAGAGGACTGGAGGAGGAGGGCAGATGCTGTCCCAGTTCACAAAAGTGGTAATAGACAGGAGGCTGGTGATTATAGACCAGTCAGCCTGACATAGGTGGTGTGAAAGTTAATGGAATCACTGCTGAAGGAGAGGATAGTGGAATATCTTGAATCTAATGTGTTACAAGACCCAAGACAGCATGGATTCATGGGTGGGAGGTCAAGTCAAACAAATCTGATAGATTTCTTTGATTGGGTGACCAAGGAATTAGATCAGGGTGGAGCAATGTATGTGGCGTCACAAAATTTTTAGAGGAAGGCATTCTACACCATTCCACACTGGAGACTGTTAAGCAAACTGGGTAGCTTAGGAGTGGGTCAAAAAGTTGTAAGCTGGGTGAGAAATAGGTTAGGGGATAGTAACAGAGGGTGGTGGTAAACAGAGCTCACGCTAAGGAGGGAAGGGTGTGGTATCAATGCTGGGACTGGTCCTCTTTGATGTCTTTACCAGCTGAGGTGGTGGGGCAAAAACAGTGGTAGGTTCAAGAATGCATGGGACAGGCATAAAAGAATCTTAGTGGAAAAGAATGTGGGGTGGAGGGAGAAAGAGTCGGGATTAAGCAGGCCAAGAACACACAGCGGGTGAAAAAATATAAAAAACTGTTTATGCTGAGATGCAAAAAAATTCTAATCTCCTCATCAGTAAATGCATAGAGTCATTAGTTGTCATGAGAAGAGTAGCATTTTTTTGCATCTCAGCATAAACAGTTTTTTATATTTTTTCACCCACTGTGTGTTCTTGACCTGAATTAAACATTACTGTTTCACTAAAAAGAGCTGTATTTGCTGTTTTTTGATCTGAGTGCACTTCAAATGAGATGTAGCGCTTTGGCCATACATTTCCGTTTAGAGTTTGGAAAATACCCTGGAAGGAGCACCAGTATAGTTAACTCGGCTAAGAATTAAGTTATTATTAATTGCTGGATATAGATGCTGTTAAGCACACACAAACTTTTTCTGTTTTTCTCGAGATTAAGTAGGGTTTGCAGAGATACTGTAGGTAGGGACAAATGTACAGACTGGCTGGGCCAAGCGGTTCTTATCTGCTTACTAATTCTTTGTTTCTATGATCTATATAAAAGGTTGCTTGAGTTAAAGGGGGCACTGTCAACCCCCTTACGCCTCAAAGTGTCTGTAGTATAAAATACACATGTTATGATTGGTCACGTCCTGTAGGGATTGCTGATGTAGCTGGTAGTTTGATTCTGATTCCTTTTATCTTTTTAAAAGTGAAAAATAGACTGCCCACCATACTGGTGTTATCACGCAAAAGTGTGTTAACAGACCTGATCAACTGCCACTGCATCTTTCCTGGACTTGGGAACACCCTCAGCAGTCTAGACACTCATGATGCAGTGAAAAGAGAGGAGATAATTGCATCATGTGTGGCTGCACTGTTTGGGGATGTTCTTAATGTTCAGGAAGTATGTAAGTAAAGTAGATCAAGGATTTGAAAAAAACACGGTTGGGTGTAAATACTGAAAGTACATGAAAAAATGGCACCATCCACCACTCACATAGCTGCCACAATATTTATTTTAATGTGCAAAGCTACTTGCATTTTACTGTGCCCTCCTGGTGAAGCATGCATGTGCAAAACCAGTTGGGTTATTGTCTGAGTTTGTTGACGTCTGTTGGAGTCCAATATGGCACAATAAGATGTAAGTAGCTTTGCACATTAAAATAAACATTGTGGCAATTATGTGAGTGGGGGTGTTGCCGTCTTTTCTCATACTTTCAGTTGTTGTTCGGGGCACAGCAGGTCTCTGCGACAGAACGGACTTTGTGCTTTTTGTTGAGGTAAATACATCCTTAGCATGCATTTCAGTTCTATGAAGAGAGGAAATAAATAAAACAACAGGAGACATCAATTAATTTTAGAGAAGATAAGTCACAAAATGTGGGTTTCCAACTAGAGATAATATTATGCAAAAAGGATTGACAGTGTCCCTTTAACAAGACCAGATTTATCAATGATCTCCATAAACCTGTGGAATCTAGACTTGGATTTGGATCCTGTACTTTTGCAAAAAATATCTTCTACACAGACACTTGGAAGGACAGCAGCAGAGATGGGCAAAGGGACCTCTGTGTAATGCCTCATCTGAAGGATGGAAAAACTAGGAAAACTTTTTAATATATAATATTCAGACATAATTCGGCTAATAATTTATCCATTTTCTCTATTCATACTATAGTGGTGAGACTCAAACTTGCAGATAAATGATGTATTTTTATTTAGATTTAGATTTTTCAGTGACTAATACAAACTATTTATTCGTAGGAATGAGGAGATATAAATACAGAATATTAGTGAAATATAATTTAAATTGTATCTGAATATAAGTTTTCCTGGATACTGGAATATCTGAATATGTTATCCTGGATACTGAAAAATGGACTGTTGCTCACCAGCAACTCTTGATCTTCTAGATTATCTTCTACATCATCCACATACAGGGTGTAATATATGCTGTTGTCTCTTTAAGACTCTTTCAGTATGAGTCATGCACTCAGAAAACTATTTATTTATTTACTAAACTCTTGGATGACACCTGTGAGTGGATGCTTGTTGAGAGGTTCCACGTCAGATACATTAACACAAGAAGACACAGTGTAGTTACAGTAAATTATACATACAAAGAACAAAAAAATTCAACAGTGCATGGGTTGCAATGACAAAGAGTTACACAAATTGTATTAAGGCATAGTACATTGTATGCCAGCATCCTGCAGAAGAGAGAGAGGCCGAGGCAAACTGTTAGGGTGTGGGAATGAGGGGCAGTGGGAACTGGGGTAGGAAGGGCAGAGGGAAAGAAAAGAGCAGAGGGGTATGGGGTGGGAGGCAAGTGCTAGGGCAAAAGGGGGTGGGAGGTAAGTGCTTGGGCAAAGACTTAACTTGGTGGGTCAGGAGTTGGAAGTGCTGAGGCAGACTAAAGCTGTGGGTGCAGACTAGCAGGGGCACCTACAGGTACTATTGTCGGTAAGGTGCTGACGGAGTTTGCGCTTAAAGCAACCAAGTGTTGTGGCTCCAGCAATGTCAGATGGTAGATCATTTGTCCACAGAGGGGCCCGGTGAGCAAAGGATTGCTGGGCAATAGTTGTGTAGCACCTGGGCACATGGAATACTTGTGTAGTTGAGCTCCTGGTGTGCCTGGCATGTATAGGTGGTAATAGAAGGCTCAGAACTCCTTGAGGAAGTAAGTTTAGTGAGACCTTTTTTGTGAATAGGCAGGTTTGATAAAGTATTCTGTCCTTCAGTTGAAGCCAGCCTGATCACACATAAAGCTCACAGGTGTGGGTGAGTTTTGGAGCATTAGTGAGCAGGCGGCATGCTTTGTTTAAGGCTGTTGAGAGGCGTTGGACTGCTATGTCAGTAGCAGAGTGATAGACAGTTAGGCCACAGTCAATCAAGGTGATGAGTAAACTGTTAATAGTCAAGTTCAGTGCTTCATAGGTCAAGCAATGTTAGAGTGCAGAGTATATGTGTAACCAGTTTGAGCCAGTGTGTGCTATAACTCCAGCTTGTCGGCTGAGCTTGCTTAGTTCTGTTATTCAGTTAGAAAATAAAAAATAAGATAGCTGTTTTTACTTAAATGAGTCTTGGAGTTTGTTCTGTGATCCTGCTCCAGTCTGCTATAGTGGTCTTCAGTGAAACCGTGCAGATACTAAAGAAAGAATCAAAGATATCAGACACGTATACAACATGGTGTCAGAAGTGAAAGCCAAACCAGGAGAGACATAATAAAAATACAGAGAACCCAGGACCAGAAAACAGTGAGTCCCCAGAATATAGCAAAAGAAGATTTGCAGTCTTAAACAGAACTTTGAACTGAAAGTGTCGTGTGTTAGTCATGGAGCCATTCAGTGAAAACTGTAGAAGATTTGAAGACTTCGGGTGCAGCCCTCAACCTGCATGGCTGCTTGAAGTGAGAGCTCTCTGTCACCACACTCATAAATCCTTGTAAACGGTAGCTTAATTGAAAACATTTTGATCCCAAACTAGCAGGCGAAGCATGGCTACTTATAAAAGCAAAGGAGGACCGAATTCACACTCAGTATTGGAGCATGAAGAGCTACAATCAGACGTAGAAGCTGCAGACTCGGAGGCCTCCCTGCAATCACAGCAAGCCAGACGTCAGGCCGCTACTAAATCTTCTAGAGCCAGCCAGAAAAGAGAAACAGCACTAGACACCATACTTGACAAAATTCTTACCGAACTCCAGGATTTCAAAGCAGAGTTCTATTCTTTTTAAGAGTTGCAAGATGCCTTTTGGGTCGACTTAAACACCCTGGAAAATAAAGTCGCAACTTTGGAAGAGAAACCAGGTGGACAGGCTATAAGTCTCCAACAATTGCATAAAAAAGTCAGCCAAGTTATAATGGTCTGCCAGCTGATGGCGGAGCAGCAAGAAGATACCAAGAACACCCAGTGAAGAAATAATATCAGAATCTATGCCATCCCTGAAAACAGTGAAAATTCTGAGATGTCTTAATTCATTGAAGCGGTGCTACGCACCTCTTTGTCCCTGGAGCTGAATATTAATCTGGAAATCAAACATGGGCATTGCGTGCTGGGATCCAAGCCCGCTAAAACCACCAGGCTTAGATCCATAATCATCAGATGTCTTCAGTATGCCACAAAAGAGTTAATCCTGAAGAAAGCATGGTTGCAGGGTAAAGTCTTTTATGGGACTAACAGAATATTTCTTGATAATGATTATGCCCCTGCAACCATGCAGCGCTACCGTGAATACATTCCCCTGTTCCAGCCCCTTCGTCAGCAGCAGTTGAAGTTCTGTACACTGTACCCAGTGAGATTGGTAGTGCATTATCCAATCAGACAAAAAACCTATGAATCAGCAGCTGAAGCCTTACAGGATCTGCAAAAACGTGGTATTCCTTTGCCACCTCGAGCTTCTTTACCACCAAAATCAACACCCCAAAGACAGCAGGATTGCCTCTCCCCATGGGACTCTGAAACACAAACCCAGCAAACGTCCATGAACACTATACACAAGCTGCTTTCTTGCCTATCTGAAGCAGAAACATGAGAGGCTCATATAATAGCAGAGTGGAGATAGTGAGTAGATTGGGGACTATTGAGTAAAAATATAATAAGGTCAGATGGTTTATTTTTTCATGGATATTGCAGTGCCTGAGAGGGTCAGGAGGGCTGGTTGTCTTGGGCTCGATCGGGTCTGGCTCACATCAGCTGCTACCTGGCTCCTGGGGCACCAGTGGAACACGGGGGGGGGGTACCTCCTGAGTGGTGGTCTCTGGGGTTTGGCTTTCAGCTCCTCCCAGCAGTGGATCCCCTAACGGCTCTGGGCTCCTTTAATTTTTAAACAGGGGCTCGGGGCAGGATGTGGCCTAAATAATGGCTGTTGATGGGTTGAGCTCATGATGGCGGGCACATCTGCAGACTTCAAGTTCGCAGACAAAGGGACCTAATAAATAGGGTACCCTTCCTGTGATTGGAATGACATGAGGACAGGAGACCAGATGAAACAGCATGGTGTGAGGGCAGAGGTGGGATGGGCCTCAAGATAGGGGTCTTGTCATAATGCACCCCTTATTGCACTATCTTCCCATTAAATAGGGATTTCTTGCAAAGGTTGCACTGGCTCCTCAACTCATTAGATTGATGGAGAATGAGGGGCGGAGATGGGAGGGGAGAGCTGATCAGCTCTTGTGTCCCATGGTTCCCTCCTTACTAATCTTGGCATCCCACTAAATGGGGGCAGTAATCCTGATGGATGCAAAGAGTGGCATCACATTGCAGGTGAGCCAGCCTATAAAACACAGTCTGGCAAAGACAGTGCTAAAAGGCCATGGAGGGGGATCTGTAACATGCCGGGGAGCTGGCCAGCGGGGGCTGCTGATCTGGGGGGCCTACTGGGTGCTCTCTGGGCCCAGGGCGGGGGGGAGTAGATGTGGGGAATGTGGTTGGGACCAGGGGGTCTGCAGCTCACCTTTGACTTCCTTGGCCCAGAAGCAGAAAATGGAGGGCAGATGGTGGACTCAACAAAAGGGGACAGGGGGTCCCCAATACAATATCACTGTGTTCTAATTGGATCAAGCATGGAGGCTTCAGATTTGTGGATTTAAATTGGAGTGTGGAATGGATGGCATGGGCCTGAGAGGTGGGATTACCCAGGAGGTTTGATGCATTCTGGACTTGTCAGGACATCCACCAATTTACAGAGGACATATGATTTTGGACTCTGGACAATGTACGAACTGGAATTTAACCTGGCTGAACTGCCTTTGTTCTTTTTTGGGGATTATTATCATTTTCATTTTGTCCATGGGGCTCAGAGACTGCAGAATGAACTGGAGCCTGCATATACTTACTTCAAACAGCATAAAACTTAGTAATGCTTCAAATTTAAGTTCTTATCCTAATTTCCTGCAGGCTTGTGAGCAACAGAGTGGGTGGTGAGAGAAGGGGAGTTTTAGTGATTTTGTGGCGGTGGAAGCACTTTTTTTCCTATGTTCAAAGTTATTGGTTTCTTTGGTATTTCTTTGGACTACCCTACCCAAATTCTTTTCTTTTTTTCCCCACCTGGTCTTACCCCTAGCCTTTTTTGGGGGTATTAACCCTTTGAGGACTATCTCTCTTGTACAGCAGATGTTCCCCACTTGGCGGACACTGGAGCAGTTGCTCCTAGGTGATGGTTTTGTTACCTACCGCAGTATGGAAGTCACACATTGTAATATAGTTGGTCAGCTGGAGGGGTGGAAGATGTATTCCTCCTCACCAGCATCCCCCAGTTTTATGCCTAGTTGGCTGCAAGTTATATATTGGGTTCAGAGGTTGTGATCATATCAGGTTCTAACTAGGAGCGAAGAGTGTAAGCTTTGAGGCTATCAGATGTACAGTAAATTGATATTTGAATTTCATGGCTGGCAAATCAAGTTTTGGGCCTTAAATGTACAGATCAGAATTTGTAACACTTATATTTATTTATTTATTTTATTTATTGGAGACAATCAGTTTTACAACCTTTGAGTCATGGACTCTTTTACAAAGGTACCTCGTCGCAAGGGGGGGGGAGACAACAATTAAGTGAATAGAGACAGGGATGAACACACGGGTGAAAATACATAGACACACTTTAAAATAAAGATTACAGGCAGCAGCTATACTGGCACAAACATTTGTAGGGTTACACGCATTGTAACAAAGCAAATAGATACATCACACAACTAGTGGTTAGACTTAAAAAACGGTGGGCGGGACCGGATTAGCTACAGGCATCTGCAGCATCGGCTGTCAATGATATGCTTACGGAGGGTGGTTTTGAAATGGCCAACTTCGGACCTTGAGATAGATTCAGGGAGGGAGTTGAACAAACGGGCCAAGTGGTGAAAGGACCTTTGGCAGTGAGAGGTCTTGGCCTCGAACAACGAAGGTGGCAGTGGAGGACTTGTGGGTGGGCATGGACCTAGTAGCCAGCTGCAAGGGTCCAGAGACCCCAGGAGGGCAAAGGCCTGACAAAGACTTTTTAGCCAGCAGGCAGGTTTGATATTTCAGTCTTTCCTCAAGAGTGAGTATATTTGTGCTGGAGTATAGCAGACAGGTGTGGGTTCTGCTGTGGGCACCGATAAGGAGCCTACAGGCTTTGTTAATAGCAGTCTGGACCTTGGATAGGGCAGTGGTGTCAGCAGCTGCATAGATTGGGAGCCCGTAGTCGGCCAGCGATAATACCGATGAGGCGATGGCTAATTTTAAGGCGGGTTCAGGGAGGCAGTCTTTGTGGCGGTATGTATGTCCAGTATGACTAAAACTTCAATGATACAGATGATATCCCAAAATGTCAATGGTTTGAGTAGTCCAGTGAAAAGAAGCAAGATAAATTCTAAACTGAAAAATATCACTCACAGCTTATTCCCCTCCAAGAAACACACGTCTCAGGTGGAGCATCAAAAATTAGTGAAATTTGGTATGAATCAGGTTATTGCTAGCACCTATCAAAAGGGGAGAAAGAGAGGGGTAGCAATACTTGTGCTGAAGTATTCAGCATTTAACATAACAGATACCTAGCAAGATAGTGAGGGACAGTTAGTGTTAGTGAGAGGGTCATGGTATGGCCAGCAATATACGGTTGGTAGTATATATATATACCACCAGGAGCTGATGCATCAGTCCACCAGCTCTCGTTTAATAAAATTCTAGATTTTAAGCAAGGAGTTATTTTGCTGGAGGGGATTTGAACCTTTTAATGGATGCTGGGAAGGATAGTTCCAACCCACAACCAACCCGAGCTATGATGGGACAAAGACATGGTAAAAGGCTACTACGGGACATAGGGTTAACAGTCGTGTGGAGATACCTATATCCGATAAATAGAACATATACATTTTATTCAGGGATTCATCACACATATTCCTGTTTAGATTATTTCTTTATTACAAAACAGCATGTTGAAAGGGTTAGGAGTATGCATACGTAGCCAATATTCTTATCAGATCATGCTCCAATTTTAATAGAACTTACATCGACAGAAGAACTCACCCCCCAACAGTGGCATTTCAATAATACTCTCCTGAGAGACCCGGAGCTGTTAAAGCTTCTTAAAAGCAGGATCCCTCAGATGATCCAAGAAAACAGATCCTCTGGCATTACATCGGGAACACTTTGGGATACGGTGAAGGCAATTTTAAGGGGAGAGCTAATACGTTATGCCTCTTTAAAAAAGAAACAGCGAGACAAACAACAAACAGAGCTGGACGAAGAGCTACATTTTTTACAGCAGGCCCATATGCAAGGGGATACCTCCATATTACCAAAAATAATCAAAGTGAAAGAACAACTGCAAAAGATTTTAACATATGAAACAGAACAGACTCTGCTGTACCTAAAACAGTGATATTATGAGGGGGCTCTAAAGCATCTAAAATTCTGGCATTTCAGCTCAGATACCAGCAAAAAATATCCACTATAACAAAACTTAAACACCCTACCACTAATCTTGTATTAACTAAAATGAAGGAGATATTAGCATGATACAGGGAATATTACTCAAAATTATACACGCAAGATCCGGAACTGGATGATGAAACATATCAAGCCTTTTTGGGGAAATTTAAACTGCCCACCCTAACAACAGAAATTAAAGAATTGCTGGTGAAGCCAATCTCAGCAGCGGAAATTGTAGTTAGCATCCAAAATGCGAAAATGGGGAAAGTCCAGGTCTGGACAGCTTTACGTCAGAATTTTATAATAAGTTTCAAAAAGAACTGGTACTCCTTGTGAATACATTGTACAGTGATATACAAGCTGGAGACAAACTACCCCACCCAGCTGGCAATATGGCAACATCTCAACAATTTTTAAACCAGATAAAGATCCTCAAAATTGTGATTCACAGAGACCAGTCTTGGTATTAAATCAAGATTATAAATTTTACACTAACATTATAGCTAAAAGATTAGAAAAAATATTCCAGAATGTAATACATAAAGACCAGGCAGGGGTTATAACCCATAAACAGACCTCGGACAATGTAAAACAAACATTATACCTTTTAGAGAAAATACAAAAGGATGACATCTCATTTTTGTTATTATGGATGCACAAAAAGCATTTGACAGGTGTCATGGAAATTCCTTCAGTTTACCCTAGAAAAATTTGACTTTCCAAAAGAATTTAGACAACTGATAAAAACATTATACACTTCCTCCCAAGCTATGGTGAAGGTAAATGGTGCTTATTTGGACCATTTTTCACTTACCAGAGGAACCCAACAGGGATTCCCCCTATCTCCTATGTTATTTGCCTTATACACTGAACCATTGGCACGAGCAGTTAGAGATAATCTGCAAATTGCTGGACTGACATACCTGGGGACTGAACATAAAGTAGCATTTTAAATGGTGATGTGCTGATTTATTTGACTAACCTGGGTAAAATCCATGCATGGACTCTTTCCTGTCCTTCGGGAGATAGAGGTGTTGACAGGCTATAAACTCAATACGAATAAGACAGAGGTGCTCAGCTTTAACTATGAACCAAGCCCAGAAATACAAAATATTTTTCCCCTCCACTGGCAGTGGCAAAAATTTCGATATTTGGGAATAATTATTCCCAGAGATTAAAAAATGGTATAGTCAACAAATTATGCCCCTTTGACAAAAGCTATCCAAGACGACCTGCAAGAGTGGCTATATCTATCTCTGTCCCTGATACAGAGAGTAGATGCCATCCACATGAATATCTTACCTAGATTCTTATACTTGTTTCAGAATATTCCAATAGTTTCAGAAAAATCTGAATTTAAGAAATGAGACAAACTAATCTCTCATTTCATATGGGGGGGGGACCTAGAAAAGTGTTTGCATGATTGCAGCTTCCTAAAAACAGGGGAGGACTAGCCTTACCCAATCTAGAGAAGCACTGTCAGGCAGCACTCATGTCACATGCATTGCACTGGCTGGACAGGGACTCAGATGGGCATTGGAAAAATTTAGAGACAAAGAAAGACCCTTCCCAAATAGATGTACAGCTGTTCAGAGTCTTAACCACCAAACTAGAAAAAGAGATGGCAATGTACTCAGGATACACAAAACATATTATAAAAACATGGACAACTCTTTTGAGCTCCCCGGAGATTAAATCAACTGCAAGATTCCTGAAGACGATATCGTTGGATCCTCAGTTCCACCCAGGAAGGTTGGACTGTACATTGAAAAGATGGTGTAGGTTGGGCTTGAGGTGTCATTATCAGTTCTGTGATGGTGGACAATTCCAGACCTTTCAGTTGTTAAAACAAAAATTTCAGCTAAGAAGCCAAGATTATTTTAGATATTTACAAATAAGACACTACTCTGAACAAAGATTTGGACTAAACTGGCTGGTCACGGAAGCCCACCCTCTGGTGCAGATGGTTATAACAGCTTTGAATACTCATATCTGGTATCTTTAATATACAGGGTTATTCAGGCAGAGGTAGGACCAGCCATACAGAAAACTCAGGCCACATGAAGCGAATAATTGGGATTAGATTTGACAGAGATTGAGAAGCCATTTATCTAATTCAATATAAAGTCACAGCCTCTTATATATGGAAGGAGTATGGCTGGAAATGTGTAATCAGATATCGTAGAACTCTACAAATAACAGGAAACTATGATATGAGCCATGGCTCTGATTGTTGGAGAAAGTGTGGGGGAGATGTGCAACACACACCCATGTCTTTTGGAGTTGTCCAGAGACACGACCCTTTTGGCAATCCATAGAAAAGGCTATAGTCGATCTCTTCCCAGAACTGGAAGAATTAATGCCCTGTATAGCAATATTATTGCATTTTCCAACACATATAAGGAATAGGCATATGAAAAAAATGATAGTCATTTTTTTTGGATCAGATCGGGTATACCATCATCTATCTTAACAGGTTAGTGCTCCCTTCTTGGTTTGTCATCCGGTATTTTGTGCCCGTCATCATTTAAAAAAAAAGGGATTGGGGCAATTTAATGTCTATAGCTGCAGATACGCATCCCTATTCTACTTGTTTATACAGCATTTAGTTTCTCCAAGAAGGGGGATTTGCTCAAACCTATCTTCCTTTTCTTCTATTTTATAGTAGATTCTTTCAAGTTCTGCAGTGTCTATCATAATAGCTAGCCATTCTTTAAATGCTGGTGGTGTTTTATCCTTCCATTTTTGTAGAATTAGTTTCTTTGCTACCAAGATAGCAACTTGTATAAACATATCTTGACCTTTTCTCCTTGGTTGATCAATAGTTTTTATTTGCCCTAGTAGTATTCCTCCTGGATCAAAAGGGAATTCAATTCCTATGGCAGTTTCTGTGGAATCAATGATTTTTGTCCAAAAGGTTTTCAACTCTGGGCATTCCACAAACATTTGTGTATTATCGCCCTTACATTTTTGACATCTGGGGCAGAGGTCAGAGACCAGGGGATTAAATTTATTAAGTTTAGCTGGAGTGTAGTACAATCTATGCAAAATATTAAACTGTATTTGTTGAAATCTTATTAATTTTGATACAACAGGCACATTTTCCAACATTACCATCCAGTCTTCTGTTCTTATTTCTGTGTTTAATTCCTTTTCCCAGGCTACTTTAAGTCTTGACATATCCTGTTGTAATGTTTCTTTTATTAACATATATATTTTACCTATTGTTATTTGTAAAATATCTTGTATTTTAAAAAATTCTTCCAGAGGACTCATTGGTATTTCTACTTCAGAGTTCCAATTTTTCTTCATATAACTTCTTAGTTGTATACAAAAGATATTTATTTTGTATTTATTTATTTGTTAACTGGGTAGGTGCACTGATCCCAGGGACCATTTTCAGGCATGAACCGGGCCACTTAGATGGCGCAACAAGTACAATTCATGGATACTTTACAGGTACAGTGTAGAGGAGAAAGAAACATTGCAGCACATGTGATGACAATATAGTAGCAGTATAGCAAACATATGACAATCAGTTGATCAACTGTTTCCAGAACACTTTGACTTACTAAGAATCTAGCTTATGGTAATAAGTGCATCTGTGCTTACTGGGCTAGCCGTATACTATAACTGGGAGTCAACAGGTCTGACCATCACTTAGTGTGGCATGTGCATATAGATCTGCCTAACATAAGTACCTGGAGGTTTTGTTTGAATGTGTGAGGTGCAACCGGAGACTGCATTTCCTTTGGGAGGGAGTTCCATAGCTTGGGTGTTGCATAGAAAAAGGCTGTCCTTCCCAGCTCAGTGTTTCACCTTGGGTATTCCAGAAGCCAGCAACCAGTGGACCTCAGTTCACGTCTGTTACTTTTTAGCGTTAACAGCCCCGCCAAAGGTGATCCTACCCCTTCTTGCAAGAGTTTAGATATGAACACTCTGAGCATGAGGTCTCTCCACTCGGAGGGGGGGAGCCATCCCAGAGATTGAGAGAGGTGACAGTGGTGAGTACGGTATGGGGCTTGGGTGACAAATTTGCATATGTTGTTGTAGGTTGCATCCAAGCAATTGCACAGAGAAAGGGGTGCAAGAGCTATTACTTGACAGCAGTATTTAAGTATGGGGAGGAGGTGACCCTTCCCAATCGCTAGTCTAGCCTCAGGGGACAGGAGGTGCCTTATTTTGTAACACATTTCTATATGCTGGTTTACCTCTTTATTGCTGAGCTGATGTGGTGCTCAAACGTAAGGGCCAGGTCAAGCGAGACCCCCAGGTATCTGAAGTCTCTTACCTGCTTGAGGGTTGAGCCATCAGGATTTAGTATGTTGAGGGCTTTGGTGTTGTCAAGGGTGCAGTTTACGAGTCTGAGCTTAGAGCCGAACAGCATACACTTTGTTTTCTTGGTATTTACAAGAAGCCTGTGCTGTGTGAACCAGAGTACTGTTGTCAAAGAGGCTGCATTTAGGTTGCAGTTTAACCCAGGGAGGCTGTTTCCACTTTTGAAGAGAATGAGGTCATCCGCATACATTATTCTGTTACAGTTTTAAGTTTTCAGTGAGTAAGGGGTTAACAAAAAGAGAGAACAGTAAGGGACCTAGTATGGAACCCTGTGGAACACCAGTCTGCACTTGGAGTGGGGTTGATAGGATAGAGCCTAATTTCACCAGCTGGGTCCTGCTGTCTAGGTAGCTACGTACCCAGTTTGTGACGTTGTTGGGGAAGCCCAGGGAAGATAGTGTGTTTAGTAGCATTGCATGGTCAACCATTCTTTTTAACAGGTGCTTTTGAAGTACCTGTTGAAGTAAATCTGGAAATACTTGTATCTTCAAACTTCTGACTTGAATTCCCTTATGAATCCGTACTTTTCTTAGTAACTCTTCTTTATCTTGGTAGTACAGTGGTTTAATGAATACAAATCCTGGGGCATTTCCATTATTGTTATTACTTTTATAGGCTCTGCGTGCCCTGTCTAAGATGACTTTATCAGCTGGATATTCTCTTCCTAGAACTTCTGTGAGTAAAGCTTCAAAATATGGTATCAGGTTAGAGCTTTCTCGGCCTTAGAGATGCCCCCTAATTTTATATTGCATCTTCTAGCTCTTGTGTCTAAGTCTTCCACTTTCTCTTGTAGCAATTTAAGTTCTTTTGTGTGTTTCTGAATTTCTTTATAAGCAGGGGCAGTTTCGTTCTTTATTTTACTGGCCCTTTTTTTTCCAATTCATTAGCTCTCAGGTTTAGTGATTCAAGTTGCTTTGCCACTGCTGCAACTTGCCCTCACAATTTTCCTAACATATTTTTCATAGATTCAAGTCCTATTCTCATTTCATGTAGTAGGGCTACATTCTGATCTTCCTTGTCTTCTACATCTTCGCTGTCGCTTTCATTCATAGGCATTACACTTAGGCCCTGTACACACTTGTGACCCATATTTTGAAACAGTTTTAAAAACATTTTAAGCTTACCGTGCTTGTGTGTCCACATTGTAATTCCATTAATCGTGTTAGGCTGCAAGAAATGGCTCAAAACATGGTTCCTCCATTCATATTTAGCTATAAGTCGCTTCAGAGGTAACTCATTTGTCTGCGTGATGAGTGATGTATCCCATGATAATTAGTGGTCCCAGCATCCTTTGCATTGTTTACAAATGCTGTGGAGACCGAGCTGTCATTTTAGCACTCCTGTTGACAGCCTCAACACTGCATTGTAGCCTGTGTTTCATTGCTAAGGTGAATTTTAGCCACCTATATCCTCGTTTTGCACCAGTAGAATTTATTTTAATATTTATAAAGCACCGCCGGAAGCCAATGATTGAGAGGCATGAGGCTCAACATAAGTGACGTTACTCATTTTTTATGGCCCTGTCTGTCATGGGTGTTGCAGATTGTATGAGGATATGTGAGCAGCAGCATGATAAAATCATGCAATCGTTGCCACATATGTTTTAAGCTGCTGTGTCCGGATATCACATGTTGCATTGTGTCTGATTAGATGTGAAGTGCATATCTTGCTGGTGATTCCTGAAGCTGACAACTGATGCTGTTAGAGCATACAGTCATTGCCTCAAGTGCTTTCTGAAGCAGTTTACAAGACACAGACTGACCATTAGTTTAACTATCACATTGACAAAGTACTGTTACATTTATCTTTTCCCTGTATGCCTGCAAACAGACAGTGAGGCCATCAGAAAATGAGAACCCTGTATTTATTTATGATTCAACAAATGCACACTACTTTATTTCGCCACTGCTTAGCACTTTGCCTATTGCAGGTGTGTATGAAGTGTATTGCTGCTGTTTTTCACTTTTACTAATGTGTCAGATTGCAGCAACCTGTACTGGCTATGGTAATGTACTAAAGTGACCTTCTACTGTGGTGTGTGAAAATCTGAGAAAACATAGAAACAATACAGCAGCCTTACCTTCATTGTGTTTTACAATTCTATGCATGATACTTGGTGCTCAGGGTAGGGTGGGAGATACAGTAATGAGCCAACATTCTTTTTTGTTTGGGGAGGGTGCTGCGTAAACACATAATGATTACATGTGGATATTGATTATTTGCATATATTGAACATACTGGCAGAAGGTTCTACGTGCTGTTTGGGTACCATTGATAGATGAGTACCTGTATACAACAACCTGAGGAATAGACCCACAGCAAATGAAAAACAGCTGCAGACAGTTGTAATTTGAGAAAACTGCTGTTGTCTCCTTGTTGCTCATCCAGTGCACCATCTAATCCAACACTTGCATACCCAAAGTGGCTAATGCACTATTACTATCCACAATGCTGATGAATTCTGTGCAGATAGCTTTAATCATTGCAGCATTCCAATTTCTTGTGAGGCACAGGTTCATGAGACAAAAGCTTTACATGATCCGCCAAGCTAGGACGAACAGACAAAGAACCATTGCCCAACTAACAGTAACATTGGCTCAAAGTTTGTGCTATGTACAGAATTTCTTAACAGGCTACTACATGGGTAGTACACTGCAGCACACAGTATGGATCGTTGATTGCAATGACAGTCGGTGGGAAGAGATTGTTGTTATGACATGGAGCCATGAACAATGGGTGTAGAATTTTAGAATGTCTAGAGACACATTTAAGTGGATCTTCACAGAGATTGCACCATGGATAGAAAGGCAAAATACCTGACTACAAAAGGCAATTAAAGTTGAGAAGTGTGTGGCTATTGTGTTGTGGAGACAGGCCACCAATATAGAGTACTGTACTCTGAGCCATCTTTTTGGTGTCGGTAGATCAACTGTTTGCCATATTGTGCTGGATGTGTGCACAGCTTTAGTTAAGATTCTTATGCCAATGGTCATAGCTGTACAACATGTGGAAGATGTTGTGTCTGGTTTTGAACAAGACTGGGGTTTTCCAAATTGTGGGGGTGCTGTAGATGCAACACATTTCCCTATTATCTGTCCCCCATTCAATGCTATGGAGTACTATAATAAGAAATATTTCTATTCGATAGTGATGCAGGCATTGGTTAATCACAGATATCAGTTCCTTGATATAAATGTGGGATGGCCAGGAAAGGTCCACGATACACGAGTCTTTAAGAATATTGCATTATTTGAGAAGGGACAGAAGGGTGCTCTATTTCCACCGCTGCAACAAGTGATTCAAAATGTGTAGGTGCCTACGGTAATCATTGGCAATCCAGCATATCCTCTATTGCCGTGGCTTATGAAGTCGTACTCAGATTATGATGACACATTAAAAAGACTGTTAAACTACAGGCTGAGTAGGGCTCGCATTATCGTCGGATGTGCGTTTGGTAGATTGAAGGGCAGATGGCGGTGTTTTCTGAAATGCAGTGACTTTCACATTGACAATGTGCCAATGATTATACCTGCCTGTTGTGTTCTGCACAACATTTGTGAGGGAATGGGTGAACAGTTCAGTTCTGCCTGGATGGAGTTTGATGATCAGGACAGCACTCAGCAGTTGGACCAAGAAGTGTACGTCGCTGAAGACATAACTATAGCTGCCCAAACAAGACAAGCTATGCTAAGAGATGCTCTTGCTCACCACTTTTCTGCTGAAAATGGACCTTGACTTTAATACCCTGTGTACATATTCTGGCAAATATCCTGTTTGTATACGAGATGGACATCTGTGGACTTCTATACTTGTATGACACATTAATTGCAGCTTATGATATGTGTCAGCTGTGCCCAATAATTGACACCAATTACAGCAAACTGTCATTGCCAAAAACAGGACAAGAAAACACATGTACATTCTATTTCATAACCATAAATTTATTGTGTTAAAATGTTTGAAAACTTGTTTAATGTTACCCTTGATAGTGTGAGACATGTGATTTTGCAACCAACAATGCAGGTTATAAGACACTGACAAACTTTAATTGTTGTACCATATGTTAACCTTAATAACACTGTTAAGTATCAAGTCTTAAAAACATGTTTATAAAGTCCAATAAGTTGCACTCATGTTATGCTCAACTTTAAAAACACATGCATTGATCAACATAAAGTTTTAATAAGTAATACAACTGTCTAGGTTTTCATTATTGTATTCTACAACATTCAAATCGTTTAACTCAGACTTTACTTTTCCATATAACAGTACATGAGTAGTGAACAGCATATTGCAAAAACATCAGCAGTATACCACCTTGTTAAGCAATCAATTGTAACCAACATGCATATGTATGATTATGAACTATTTCCTTTTTTTCACAGATCAGTCCAAGTTATACTTAATGAAAATAGCTCTTCAGTCATGGCACTAGCTTGTTCACCCACCATGTACCCAGAGTACTGGTCATAATTAGCAGCTGCCTGTTGGAAATTATGTGCATGCTACATGGCACTATGTATGTGTTGTTGCTGGACGTACGACTCCTGCATGGGTTGCTGTTGGACATTTGACTGCTGATACAGGGTACTCGAGTATGTCTGAGTACCTGTCATTGCCTGACAAACTGTTGGAACTGACTGCTGGACATTACTCTGTGGGCACATAATTTGTAGCAGCATTTTGAAAAATGCTACATTTTGCTTCATCTCATGCTTCCACATTCTTTCCTCCATTTCTCTGTTTGCAGCTGCTCTTTCACGCTCCAGCTGCAGAATCTTGTCATACTGCTCCCCAATAAGTTTCCTGGTGGGCTCAAAGGCACCCTCAATGATTTCCAGTATCTGAGACAATTTCCTTTTTTTCTTTAAATTAGTCAAGGGTTCTGGTACATTTCCTTTTGGAGGATGGTGCAACTCTGAACATGAACTGACGGAAGTGGAAGGGCCTGGTTCATCCTCATCTGATTGTTCAGGTGCTAGTACTCCTTCAGAGGAATCATTCATTTGAGGTTCAGTGCTTGTACTTGTATTGGACATGTCATTGTCTGCAACAGTAAAACAGTTACAATATTAAAGGATGCCACTGATTTAACAAACATTTCAATGTTGCTTGATGGAAGCATGCTGACAGCAATATGGGAACTCATAGCTGTCTTCCTTTTAGGTATACATTGCAATCATGTGCACATTTGTCACCACAATTGTCTATGATGAGTTTATTCATGAAACGATAAGCAATCCATTACATAGTGATAATGGAACATGCTGTGATTTCCCTGCACTGCATTTCATGGCACAACTGCTTTGTGGACTTATCACTACATCTATATATGTTTGCAGGCCATTATATGCATCACAACATTTGTATGCCACTATTTTTTACCCTGATTACATTGTCCAGACACAAGTGAGACAGATGTCGTCAGCATTGGAGTCCAGAGACAAGCGGGCTCTTTATACATGATGATACTCCAATTAAACACTCACCACCTCCATTAAAACATGAAGGTAGAGCGGGACAACATGTGAGACCAGCAAATCTTCCAGCAAGAGAACTATCAAAGCACCCTTGATTTGTATAACAATGGGGGGGGGGACATCATGGCAGACTGAGGGAACAGTTGTTGTAAATATTCCATCACTATCTGGACACCCTACTCAATTGACTGATCATGGAAAACTTCAGTTCAGGCACATTGAAATGTGAATTAAAAAGCAACTTCCACATCACTTAAGAACATAAGGGTCTAGTGGACAGACTACCACCAGCTATTTAAGGTGCACAATAATTTCTGCACGAATGAGGCGTTAAAGACACAGCATCAATACAGACAGAATGGAACATCATGCTCTTTCCAGAGTATCATCAGGTGGAGAGTTGGATGCTATGAAAATAATTCTGCATACCTTCAGCATATACAACTTCATATGTCACATCTTCAGTACGGGCATGCTCTTCTTCCTCATCAGCATCACCACTCTGTATCACAACAGGTGGTACTGAAATGGGATGAGTTCCCAAAACTCAGTCTAGCTCATCATAAAATAGGCATGTCACTCTACCACACCTGACCTACAATATGAGTCTTTCACCTTATGGTACTGCACTTTCAACTGCTTGATTTTCTCTCGGCACTGCTTCGCTGACTGATCGTGACCATGGGCTACCAGATGAGCCGATATTTGCTCAAAAATTTTACTATTTTGACAGTAGCTATTCAGCTCCTCTTGCACAGACTCCATTGACCAGTACTCTATCAATATTTTGGTTGCTTCCTCTGAGCAGCTTGTGTCACGATCTGTCATGATGACTGCTTTGACAGCAACACAAATTTACCACGCTTTCACTTCCACGTTTGACCTCAGCTGATCACTTTAGAATTGTGGGATACTGAATGACTGGGGCTACTAGGCTACAACACAGTTTGCATACACACTGAAAGGAAAAACCGTGCTTCACTTAAAATGTTTTAAAAACTATGCTAAAGACTACCTCCTCAGCTGGGTTAAAGAACATTTTTTTAAATGTTTTAAGTTCAATGTAAGTATGAACGCAAAGTGGGTTAAGCAGCTTTAAAATGTTTTAAGGCACTTAAAACATTTTAAAAGCATAAGTGTGTACAGGGCCTTAGTTTTTCTTAATTATTTTTAGTTTGTCTTTCAGTTTCAGGCTTCGTTTTAACCCACCACCCCTTCCCCCCTTATTGTCTGCCATTTTTACTTGCGGTGTTTGTATTTTTGAGGGGCTTCTTCTTGATCAATATTGATAGGTTTTCCTGTTTGTTGTTTTGTAATATAGTTTGTAATTTTGTTCACCAGTTTAACCTCTAATATTTTATTTTTTTCTCCATTTGTAAAAGTTTATGTGTATGTTCTTGTATCTTTTGCTGCCCGATCGTTATTTTATTTCTTTTGTTCTAGTTATTTCTGCATCAGTTTTATCTTCGTAAGGTCCAGTTTTTTTGTTGATCTCCAGGCTCTAAGATGTTTCACTGAGTTGAAGTCCTTTATCATGCCCTCTGTGTATGAATATACATATTTTTCTTCCCTCTTTTCTCCTTTTTCCTTTTTCCTTTTCTTTTTCATTCTCATATGCTAACTTTGTTTTTATTCCATGAAAGAGTGTCCCAAAGCCAATATTACATTTAAGAGGGAAAAGACGCAGAGGGTCAGATTTGCTTTCAAAGAGGCTGTTGGGGGAGTGTAAGAAGGGCCCTATCCCTAGTGCCTCTGTTAATTACATTTTATTAGCAAGAAAGACTTGTCTATACAGTTTTATAGAATGTTTTGTTCTCTGCTTTCCTTTTTTCTTTATCTTCTTTAAAATATCTTGCATCTACTAGGCCCCAGGACAATACTTAACCAAATATGTTCTCCCCCCTTCCCAGTCCTTTAGCATCTGCTTAAAGCTTTTGCTCTACTTTTCTTGTCGTTTCTACCAGTATCTAGGTTTGTCACAACCAAGTCAGGTTCTTACATTTTTTTATAGTTTTCCCCACACAATTAGGCCATTTTGCTATATTTAAGCCTTTATCAAACAAGAAGAGATACAGTTTTTAAGGGGGGTTTACTTATCTTTGATAAAGTTGATACTTCCCCTTTTATTCTTGTCAATCTAATTCCAGCATGCCAGCCTAGGAGTCTGCTTCAGTGTAGAGAGAGCCTCCTCTAAGATTAGTTTGCTTTCCCTTAGTTGGCTTCTTTGAAGTTTTAAGTTGAGCCTTGCAGTGTTCCTGCTGTAGATGAATTATGGCTCAGAGCACTGCAAAATGAACCTCTTTCTCTAGAGAAAAAAAAGCATTGAAGAAGCCAGGCTTTAAATTAGTGTATTCGCTCAAAAAAAAGACAATGCAGAACATGTTTACTTATCTGAATGGCTTTTCCAAGTCAACGCGTTGATTTCTGCAGTGCTCCTAAGATCTAGTAATTCCTGAACACCTTCCTCAACCAAATGCCGCAGAGCAGAACTTCCCTGCTGCAAAAGGGGAGAGACTAGTCATTGACAGCCAAAGAGTGGCAGGCACAGAGCTCTCCGCAACAGACATGCATAAGTAATTTGCTTTAACCCTGAAAGCCAGAAAAGGTGAGTGTTTTCTCTGGATACTGCAGAGAGGGGAAAAAAAATCTTTCAGACTGCCAGGGAATAAGCGTACATCAATGAGGGTGAGCGGAGGACAACCACATTATTTCCATGGGTAAATCAAATCCTAAAGCACATTTTGCCAAGTGCTCCTGAGGTCTAGAAACTCCCAAATGTATTCCTTGACCAAGATGCCACAAGACAAACCTTCCATGCCGGGTTGGGGCACAAATCATCGGGAGCCAAAAAGAGGCCACCGCAAAGCTCTCCACAAGTAGGCATGCACAAGTAAATTTCTTTGTTCTCAACTGCCAAAAAAGGTGAGCGTTTTGTATGAGTACTGCAGAAATAACTCAGAGAGCACCAAGGAATAGATATATGTTGACATGGGTGAGAGGGAGATGGCCACAGAACTACCACGGGTAGATTAGATTTTTTTAAACGTAGTTTACCGCATTCTTATCTCTAAATTCATTTCAGCCAGAGAGAGGAGTAAAAAAAGAGTGACTCTGATCAGAGCTGGCAGATGAGCTTCCTGTCACTCGACCAGTGTGTCTGCCATCTTGGATCAAATGATAGCCATTTTGATGTTAGCAGCTAAAAAAGTAATGACTTGTACATGGTTACAGACTGAGCCACCTACATGAAGGGAATAGGAAGATGTGATTCAGCAGATATATTACATGGAAAAAATAACAGTAGGGCTACAGCTTAAAATGAAAGAATTTAATGAATTTTGGAATAAATGGTTGCTATAGATAGTGACCAATAGATCGGATATCATCCCATGAACAGGAAGAGAAGGCAGTAGAAGGTTAGCTGTGTTCAAATGTTCAGGATAAAGATCGCCTGTGTATATATTAGGAATGTAATAATGATGAATTGCGTGATAACAGCAGATTTGTATGTGCATGAACGGTACTGTACTTATTAAAGAATGGATTGTATCTCTTGCTCCTAGCAAAAACTCTAATAAACAGTAAATTAAAAAAAAGAAAATTGGAGAAGATTTGAACAAAGGCTGTAGCTTTAAATGACAGCACAAAACTGAAAATAGCAATTCTGTTACACACTATTGGTAATGAAGGATTAGAATTATACAACACTATGAACATAGCATATGTGGATCCTCAAGCACCCACAATGGCTGAAGTGCTTGCAGAATGAGCACTGCAATCCAGGGAAAACACTTTGTTTGAAAGACATCAATTCAGGGCACACCCAATGCAAGAGTCAGTTCCTCAAAGGAATTAACAAAGTCCAAGAGGGTAGCATCTTTCAGAAAAAGAGATGTGCAAGAACAAGGGGACACAATTTGAAGATAGAGGGAGATGGCTCAGGGGCAACGTGAGGAAGTATTTTATCACAGAGAGTGTTGTGGATGCATGGAACAGCCTTCCTGAGGAGGTCATGGGGTCAAAAACAGTGGGGGAATTCAAGAATGCATGGGACAGACATAAGGCAATTTTTGTGGGGGGTAGGAAGAAGTAGGCTGTTGGTTAACTAGGATCTGCAACTTATCCAATAGATAGGAAAATGGGCAGACTAGGTGGGCCAAGCAGTCCTTATCTGCCGTCAAAGTCTATGTTTCTATGTTTCAGTTGGTATAGATAAATTTCTAACTGAGTTGAAACAAAAAGCAAGGAACTGTGAATCTGGTGACACAGAAGACCTGACGCTGAGAGATAAAATTGTATTTAGTGTGACCAATGGTGCTCTAAAAGAGAAACGGCTAGCTGATCCTGATTTAACAGTAGAAAAAGCTGTAAATATATGCAGAGTGAGTCGGCCCAGTGGCACTGGAGGTTGAGGAGCTGGTCGCTACACCTCACACCATGCCGATGACCCGGGTTTGGGAATGAACCCAGACTGCCGGGGGTCAACAGGGGTGAGAGAGGACTGAGTATCAGGAGGACTGCTCTCCTCTCTCGGGGGGGGAGGCCCTGTCATCCCACTCATTGGCTTCTCTCTGGTGGTGGCTGGAGGGCAGTATGGATCGGGAGGCATGTACCGACGTCCTTATGTCGGTGGGGAGGGGGGACAGGAGAAAAAGTGAAAAGGGAGCTGGCAAGCTCCATGATGGCCCGATGTGTCCCTGTAGTCACCCAGGCCTCTGGATAATGCTTTGGGAGGAGGAGAAAGCTGGGACTCCCTTCCCTGGCCCCCGCCATGGGGGGTAAGCCACAGGGGAATTACAGGGTGGGTCGGAGTGGAGACGCTCGGGTGCGGAGGATGAGTACCTCTAAGGAAGGGTCATAGCCACCTACCAGGCTCTAGTGGGGATACAAAAATCTATATGGAAAAAAATATATATGCAGAGTGAAAAAGATAACAAAGGGCCAGGTGCAAGCAATGGCAGGAAGCACCCAGCAGAGGTCAGTACAAGCTTTCATACAGCACAGTGGTAAAAAGGACATCAGAAAAGGGAACAAACACAGCACACAGAAGGTCTTAACTACAAGTGAACTGAAATGCGAAAGGTATGGGAAGGTCCACCAGCCAAAACAGTGTCCTGTATATGGTGCCATATGTCACAGGCATGGAGGAAAAAATCACTAGTCTAAGGGTTCTAGGACCAAAAACCCAGAAGCCAGTACCATTAAAAAGAAATCCAGAGAGAGAAAGACACATTATTTATTGGAGTAATACAGAAAGTGAACTCCAGCAGAGGGGAAGAAGAGCTGGATGAAGCCTGGTATGCAGATGTTAATATTAAGAAAACTGTTGTTAAATTTAAACTTGACACAAGTGCACAGGCAAATGTAACTCCAATTGAAATGGTAAGCAAGTTGCCAAGTCCTGTAAAGATAAGGCCTACCAACACATTGCTAGTAGATTATGGTGGAACAAGAATTGTACCTCAAGGCTGCACCACATTGCAAGTAGAAGTGCCAAACAAGAAAACTAGTCTGCTGTTCTTCATTACAAATGAAAACACTGCACCTTTACTTGGATGGAGAGCATGTGTTGAACTGGACTTGATATGCAGAATCAATTCTGTGCACATGCAATCTCCAGCAACAAAAGAAGCATTAATTGCACAGTATCCGACAGTATTTGATGGTCTAGGTAATTTCCTAGGAGCACATCATATTCACGTGGACACTACTGTCACTCCGGAAATACATGGCTATAGGAAAAATTCCCTATGCAGTTATGGACAAATTAAAAGACACCTTACAGCAACTACAAGAGTCAGGTATTATAAGTATGGTGCAGGTGCCCACAGCCTGGGTGAAGAATCTTCTAATCATTGAAAAAAGAAATGGAACCCTGAGAGTCTGCCTGGATCCAAGAGACCTCAATAAGGCAGTGAAAATGCAACATTTTTCCATTCAGACCTCTGTGGATGTACAGTGCAAGCCGGCTGGAAAACAGATATTCACCATACTTGATGAAAAGGATAGTTACTGGCACGTAATCCTAGATGAAGAGTCTTCACTGTTGTGTACTTTTAATGCCCCTTGGGGGCACTACAAGTTTAACATACTACCATTTGGGATAAAATGTGCAAGTGAGGTATTTCAACAGAAAAGTGCAGAAGCTTTTGGTGACATTGATGGCATCCACATCATAGCAGATGACATGATCATCGCTGCATCCACAAAAGAAGAACATGATCAAATATTGTGTCAAGTCATGGAGAGAGTGCAAAAGATCAATGTCAGATTCAACAAACACAAAATACAATACATGGTGAATCAAGTCAAATACATGGGCCATGTCATTACTTCAGAGGGTGTAAAGCCAGACGAAGGAAAAGTAATAGCAATAAACAATATGAAGCCACCAGTGGATAAGGTAGCCCAGTATATTCCAAATGAAGCATCTTTGACTGCACCACTGAGAGTACTGCTTAAAAAAGACATAGTGTGGCAATGGGGACCGGAGCATGAAAAGGCTCTGAAAGACAAGAGCACCAGTCCTTAGTTTTTATGATCCTGTAAAGTCACTAGAAATACAAGCAGATGCATCAAAAGATGGTCTAGGAGCATGTCTGATGCAAACAGGATGACCCATTGCATACGTATCCTGTGCGCTGTCCTATGCAGAACAAAACTATGCACAAATTGAAAAGGAATTGTTAGTTATAGTGTTTGCTACAAAGAAGTTCCATCAGTATGTGTTCGGAGTCACTGTAAAAGTTCAGACAGATCACAAATCTCTAGAAGATATTCTTTCAAGGCCATTGGGGCAAGCTCCTACCAGGCTGCAGAGAAAGTTGCTGCAACTACAAATGTATGATTTGATTGTGTCATACACTCCTGGAAAACTCATGTGCATAGCTGACATGCCTTCAAGAGCAGTTTAAAGGGACAGGTCTGACAAAACTGAAGAAATCTTTGATGAAAAAGTTATATACACAATGGCGATGACAGAAACTTCAAGCCCAGAACTGCTCAACATGCTTACTGTGGAAACCCAGAAAGAGGAAACATGGAAAGCCACAGTAGAGATGCACAAGAAGAGATGACCATAGAGAAGAAAACAGATGCCACCTACTTTACAAGTATTCTGACCAATATGACAGTCTCTTGCAGTAGAGAATGGACTGCTCATGTCTGGAGACAGAGTGGTGATACCACAAAGCACCAGAGCACAGATGCTAAAAAGATTATATGATGCTCACCAAAGGATCCAAATGTAACCCCCCTACAAATAGGGGTTCCAGAAAAGTCTACCTTGAGCTTGCCTAAATGCTCACTGCCAGGCTGGTGTCCTGCATTTTAGCAGTTTAAATGTGATTGCCAGAGAGTGCTTGTATAGCCTCTGTGTACTGCCTCTTTAAGAGCTGCCTGGATTGCAGTCATAAGTAAACTGAGAGAGATCTCTGTTGAAAGATGTAACTATTTGCTGAAAATCATTTAGAGTCATAATGATAATGTAGTTTGTCTAACCTGCCTTCTTTGCAGCAAGGACTGTTTTGTTTATCTCCACTATCTTGGTCCTGAACTGCCAAATTGGACCAATCAGTACTGGTGGGACCTAAAATGGAGCCAGATTACAGGAGCTGTCTGGAGTCAAAATCTGTAGGAATTGTAGTTTTGGGCTTCTGGTGCCTTTTTGTACCTGAAGGGAGAGCCTTTGTTGTGACTGACAGACAGAGCAGCCAACCTAACCTTTTGGATCTTGGGGAATTTCCCAGGCTGCTGCACCTAGTTTCAGTTTTGAGCTGAGAAGTGAAGAAGTAACAGCTCCAGTGATTTTGAGCAGCAATCCTGAGTGGATTAACATGGGAGAACTGTGAAAGGCCTGAGCTGTGGCCTGCATGTCTGCCTGCTGCCCTTGAGAGGGAGAGAAGGGAATTATTTCGGACTAAATCCAAGTTTGTGAGAATGAAGTAAGCCACTGGTTTTTTACAAGGCTCATACCTGAAGAAGACTGAAGATTTTGCTGAATGTGATCAGCCTGTCAGGATTTCCAGCTGTTTTTGAATCCCCGGTTTGTGCAGAGACTCTGCGATCGTGACCGAAGAGCGGTTTGCCTAGTACAGTAGAATTTCCTTACATGTAAATGTGCTGTGAGTTGTTAGTGGGTCATGATTTGGTTCCCAACTGTGTGAACTGTGTTCTGCGTGCTGGAAGCTGTATCCAGCCCAAAATGTATTGTATTCGAATCTGTCTCCATTTGGCTGGGGCCTTGCCACACTGGCCCAGCCAGACTACCCACTGCACAGAGAAAGCCATCGACAAGAGACCTTCCTGGGGATCAGCCCCCTGCTCCAAGCTTGAACAGGAATGACACCTCAGCGAATGGTGTGGGCCCTGCTTCTCCTGGCACTCCAGATCAACCACCTGCAGACTCAATTTTGGTCCAGCCTGTGTCCAGTATTGGGTATCGTGAGTAATCATCAGGGTAGCTCCCTGCAACAACAGCCTAATCTAAAAGTGTGTCATCTGATTATCTTGTTGTTTTCTTTTCACAAACTGAGCCCTTTGGCTCCGGATTACAATTAGTGTGTGTGGTGCATGTTGTTTTCTTCCATCACAGGGCCCCAACCAGGTGCAACGTTCCTGGCTAGCCCACTGTTCTCCATCTGGATACCCAGGGTGTGTGACTGTTTATAGACCCTGAAATGCATGTATAACTGTTTGAATGATAGAGTCTTTAAGCAAATTAACCTGATTATGCCCTCCCTTGTTCAAGTCCCTTAAATAAATCAGATCTAACTCTTTTTTTGCATTTACCCTGACTGTGGTTCCAGTTTGTGCAAGAGTACTGTACTGCTGTTATTTGCTGTGCCTAACCTTGTTTTCCAGGGGGTCCCCAGGGCCAAGCCAGAGGAAAGCCCTGGTGGTAAGTGCAAACAGTGTGGGTACTTGTGTGGTGTATCAGGGGTATTGTGAAAGTGATTATTGTATATTGTTCCGGCCACTAATATGGAAAGAGGGGGGGTCACAGTGTCTTGGAGGGCTGTGCCCAGGTTAGCTTGACCACTACCAACCCTGACCTCCAGGTGGAGGCACCCATTTCAGAACTCAGGCCCCTTAACATGCTACTAGCCAAGCAGGCAGGGGTAGTAGCCCTTGGAATAGCGCCACCTAGGGGTTACAAAAAGATCAAAAGCTAAAGCCAGAATGGCCATGTGCAGGCCAGGAATGTCTAAAGACATAGAACAAATGGTCAAAAGTTGCAAAGTGTGTCAAGAAAATCTTCCAAGCAATCAAAAACAGACATTGTGGCCCCACCAGATTCCTGAATTACCCTGCTACAAGCCAGCTGCAGCCATTTTCAACTTTAAAGGGAGATCCTTTTTGCTGCTTGTAGATTATTTTTCAAAGCATCCAGAAGTGCTGAGACTGCAAGATAAAATATCTAGTGCAATAATTGCAAAACTCAAGTCAGTATTCTCGAGGCATGGGATACCGAAAGAAATGGTCACAGAAAACATGCCTTTCTCTGGTAACCAAATACACTCTTGTGCCTCACAGTGGGGAATACAGTTGATCCACACCAGTACAGGATACCCACAGTCAAATGGTCAGGCTGAAAGAATGATGAAAACTGTGAAACTGATCGTTAAGAAGACATCCCACACTGGAACTGACCCACATTTAGCACTCTTGTGTCTACGAACACTCCCATTTCAGGTATGCAATACTCACCTTCTCAGCTACTAAAGGGCAGAGTGTTCTGAATCACCTTACCAGAAACAAGACAGGTACTTCAACCACATGTACCTAAAGGAGCCCATTGCAAACTTAAACTACTACAAAAGAAGTAGAGGGAGTATTACAACTGTGGTGCCAAAGACTTATCCATACTACATCCAGGGGACAGAGTATGTATGGAGACAGCTCAAGGATGGCAGTCAGTGACAGTTAAGGACTTCAGACCTGAACCCAGATCATACACCATTGTTACACCAAGTGGTGCACGTTTTTGCAGGAAAAGACATCACCTGAGACATGATAGGACCGTTACAACAGACGCTGAAGCAGCAGATGGTGAACAGGTGGTAGAGACTAGCAACACTTCAGAAAAGAGCATGGAAGTGCCTGACGTGTAACCTATTCAGCTTCCTGAATTAGTAGAAGCTAGGGCAAAGAACCAAGTTTGCTACCAGAGTCTCTTTCAGGTGTAAAGAGGTTCACTCGAAGGGAAAGGAGAGTGAAGGTGCCTGTCAAGTATAATGACTATGTTTTAGGTTAGTGGTACACACCTGAATCCATCACGGGAAAGTGCTGGAAACTTTTCTTTGGACAGTTTGGAAGATTCTCTATCCTTAGGTGTTAAAGAGACTCTAAAGTGGACATTTGAATTGTTTTGGGGCAATTCAGTTAAAAAAGGGGGATGTAATATATGCTGTTGTCTCTTTAAGACTCTTTCAGTATGAGTCATGCACTCAGGATATAGAGTGCATGTGTAACTAGTTTGAGCCTGCATGTGCTAATACTCCAGCTTGTCTGCTGAGCTTGCTTAGTTCTGTTATGCAGTTGAAAAAAAAAACAAGCATTTGTCAATGCTGAATGTTTGCTTGCTGGTATTAGCATTGGAGTTAGATAGATATAGAGTAGGAACGGCATTGAAGTATTGAACTTCACACCAACCCCACCTCCACCCTGCAGAGATGGACAGGCATTGGGGCATGCGTTTGGGTTGTCGCCCATGACGTTCATGTCATTTCACCTCATCTTATCCTGCAGACACTGACAAGTGTTGAGGTGTGCCTTGGGGTGTTCGCCTTTACAGTCACCCCACTCCATAAGGAGATATGCTGAAATGGGTGCAATATAGAATGGGGTGAACTGTGGAGCCAAAGAGTCCAAGGCACAGCTCAATGCCTGTCAGTGGCTGCATAGTGGGGGTGGGGTTGGAATGGCATGAACATTACAGTCGTCAATCCAAAGGCACTCCCCTGATGCCTGTAACTCTGTACAGGGTAAACACTATGGTTCAAAACCGTAATGCCCGGGGCATGTGTTGGTATTTGCAGTACAAATTTTCAACATGGCCATTTTGTGGCCACCACCTCATGAAAGCATTTGGGACCTCTTCTCATGAACAGTGGCACTGTAATTTTGTCAGTGTGTCCCAAAATTTGAGTTTCCACAGTGACCATGCCATTGTGCGTCAGATATTCGAAAACACAGATCGGGCAGGATGTGAAGAATGACAGCTGTACCATTCATAGGGAGGTATGAAGAGATGGCAATGTTGAAAATCTGTAGTGAAAGTATTAAAAATGCTCAAACTTCTGAGAGTACAGGGAAACTGCACAACGCATGTGTGTAATGTGCTCATTTAGTGGAATTATTTCACCAAATTTTCAACACAGGCATTTTGTGACCTGTACTCATGGACACTGTCACTATGATTTTCTTAATCTATCCCGAACATTGATTTCCCACAGCAACCGCGGTATTCTGTGCCAGATGTGTAAACGCATATTTTGGACAGGATGTGAAAAATGACAGCTGTACTGTTCATAAGGAGGTGTGAAAAAATGCAAGTGTTGAAAATCTGGCGTTAAAATATTACAAATTTGCAAAGTTACAAGGGTGCATAGAAATTGCGCAACACACACTTGTAACACAGTCATTTATGGACTTTCGTCACCAAATTTTGAACATAGGCATTTTAAGACCTCTGCTCATGAACAGTATCACTGTCATTTTCTTAATCTATCCTGAAAAACGATTTCCCACAGTGACCGCGCTATTCTGCGCCGGAAGTGCGAAAACACATTTTGGTCAGCATTTGTAAAATGTCAGCTGTACTATTTATAAAGAGGTGTGGAAAAATGGCAATGTTTAAAATCTGGAGTAAAAATATTACAAATTCGCGAAGTTACGAGCGTGCGTGGAAACTGTGCAATGTACGCTCGTAAAACAGTCATTTTTTGGATTTTGTTCACCAAATTTACAACATAGGCTTTTTGAGAGCCCACCTCCTGAACAGTGGCACTATCATTTTGTTAATCAGTCCCGAAAGGTGATTTCACGCAGTGACCGCAAAGTCACCATTCAGGACTGAATAACACCATGACAGTGACTGAATTCATGTGGAGGGGTCCCAATAACCCCATGTTGAAAATTTGGTGCCAAAATTCCCAAAAATGCCAGAGATATGCACCAAAGTTGCAAAAAGCCTTTTTATGCCATTATACAGCATACCGGCATTTCTTCAGTTCGCGGTCGCTTTGAAGAGTGCAGACATGTTCTCAGTCCACTGAAGATCATCATGCTGGGCTCCGGAGGAAGTATGGGGGTGAGGGGTGTGGGGAGACGGGCACAGAGGGTGGGCACGGGTTGAGGGAGGGCCACCAAACTCAACGAGAGGCCGTTTTCTGTTTTACAGGTTTTAAATAAAGGAAAAAAATGAAAACATCATGGGACTTCTTTTACAGGGACATTTGGCATGCTGGGGTGGGCCCCCAGTGTGCCACCTGAGTGTTTTTTGGGGTGGGCTCTACAGGGGATTGGGCTCCGTATGGCACATACCAAAGTGGGGGCCAAGGGGATTGGGCACCCCCAAACAACAAATTGGGGAACATTATGCCAATGGAGAGTGAGCTCCCGTCTGCAAATTGAACTGGAAGGGGGACTGAAGCGATGGGGATTGGGCCCCAGTCGGCAAAGAAAGACTGTTGGGGGCACATGATGCCGAGGGATTGGGCACCCTCGGCACACAACAAATGGGGAAGGGGGTTACAGTATGCCAACGGGGAGTGGGCTCCCCCATCGGCAAATGTACTGGGTCAGGGGCATGCAGATGGCAAGGTACCACCCTGCAATGATGGGTCACTCCCTCATTGAAGTGAAATGGCTGATACTGCAATGGCAAGGTGGCCTCTGACTGCAATGGCGAAAACGTTTCAACTTGGTGGCACTTCTGCAGAACCAGTGTCATCAGGACACTGGGCCTGCATTGGTCCACCAGTGCCAAGCCCCCAAATGCATTGCCCTCATTGGCTGCCACAGTGCTGCACCTCCACAGCCCACTTCTCTCCTAAGCTGCCACATAGTGTTTCTTGCCCATGCGTGCAAGCACACATAAAAATAAGATAACTGTTTTACTTAAATAAGTCTTGGAGTTTGTTCTGTGATCCTGCTCCAGTTTGCTATAGTGGTCTCCAGGGAAACCCTGCAGAAACTAAAGAAAGAATCAAAGGTATCAGATAAGTATACAACACAGGGAAAGTATGCTTCTTGCATTTCTAAACTGCAACACTGATACCCGTGCATATGACTTAATCATCAAGGCAAGAGGTTCCAATGCAATATCGAAAAGTAGTGTGAGAGGGGACAGCCTTGTTGAACGGCCCTAGACAAAGAAACTGGGTAAAATACATTGCTATTAGTCTGGAAGAAAGTGTTAGGATTGCTAAAGGTCAGGTGTACCAATTTGATGAATTGTTCCACTCACTGGAACTCTGCCATAGTCCTGAACAGTTGGTCTCATGCGACACAGTCAAATGCTCTTTCTGAGTTATGTGAGACCAACACCGGTTCATCCTGCCTCTGCAGTGCCAACACCAGAAGTAGAAAACCAGATTCAAATGAAATGTCATATTTATTCCCTTAATAAAACCCATTTGAGCCAGAGAAATGATTGTAAGAACTCTGAAACTTTCTGTAAAGGTTTCTACTTGCCCAGCGGTAGAACCCCAAGACTTGGCTGGAGTGATGCCTGGGATAACTCTTAGGTACCCGGTACTTTAACTCCATGGCCTTCGGCACTGAAGCACATAAGGATGGCTTTCTCCAAGTAGCATGTTCCTCTATAGCTAAGTCCTTCTGTACAGGAAGCACAAACAGACACTCTGTGCAGGGTAACATCAGAAATTGCAAAAAGCTTTTTTTAGGGTTGGATACCACTGAAGGTTGAAACCCTAGGGCTTGGCTCTTGGCTGTCACAAATGCCTGAAAATCCACCTCCTTGCTTGGAGGAGGGGTGACATATACTGACTCTGGGTTTTCTGCAGAAAATACCTCAGTGAAGTCCTTATTCTGAGTGTCTGAATCTGCAGTCAAATGGCAGGGCTCTAACAGAGGCCTGGCAGAGTGGAACAAGACCGACAGGACCACACTTGGAAAAGAACAATTATGTAAGAACTTACTGTAATAGAAGATCTTTGAAAGAATCTTCTCCATTAGACTTCACCTTTGGAACTGTAAGCCATCAGCATCAGGGTGACATGGAAATGTTTTGCTAGCCCTCAGCCACCCACAATGATATGCAGCATCAATGCATATATGATGTGGGCAGCCCCATCATTCCCCAGTTCCCCAGTACCAGGCAACAAGGAGATGCATGGGACTGGAAGAACATGATGCATGGAGTAAGGTTTTAGGCACAACATCTGATATAACCCTCAGGATACTGAAAAGGGGGAAGGAGGGAGGATACGGCATGGCCTAATGGAGGAGAGGAGAGTCTCTCAAAGATCTACTGTTACAGTAAGTTCTTGCATAACTGTTCTGTCTTCTCCAAGGCTATCTCCTCTATTAGGCCATACCTTTGGAATGACTCCCAAGCAGTACAAAGTAGCAGGGAGGATGGCACTGTCTGATATGTGATCAGGACAGAAGGCTTTGCAGTACAGCAAGACCAAAACCAGCATGTCTATGAGAGACTATGTCCAGACTGTAATGTTTGGTGAAGGTGTGAACAGTGCTCCATGTGGCTGCAGTACACATGTCAGCAGCTAGAACATTTTTTGAAATAAGTAACAGAAGTGGCCATACCCTTGTGGAGAGATCACTAACAGCACCAGGAAGTTCCTTTCCGTACTTCCTATAACAGAACGTAATACAATGCACCAGCCATTCGGACATACATTGTTTAGACACAGGAGTGCCCTCTTTCTTAGGGACGAATGAAACAAAAGCTGAGAGGATTTTCTGCAGTCCTGGGTGTGATCAGTATAGTATCTTATTGTTCTATGTACATCCAAAGTATGGAGCAGTGCCTCGCCCTGGCTGGCATGCTCAGGATAATAAACAGGAAGGTGTATCATTTGGTTCAGTGTAAATTCTGATACCTTTGGTATAAAATTAGGATTCAAATGCAAACAGATTCTGTTTTTGTGAAAAATCAAATATGGAGACTCACGCATCAGAGCTTGATGCTCAGATATCCTTCTAGCAGAGGTCATCGCAACAAAAAATACCATTTTCCATGACAGGAAATGTAAGTCACAACTTGCAGCAGGCTCAAAAGGAGCCAACAATAAATTCTTAAGAATGAAACTCAAGTCCCAAGGTGGGACTGGATTGCGGATTGGAGGTTTTATATGAAGAATATCTCTCAAAAACGTATGAGACACCTCTAATTGGGTGACAATATGACCATTAATAGGGCCATGGAAAGTTAATATAGCGGCCAAACGCGCCTTAATAGAAGAATACTGCAGACCAGAGTCAGACAGGGAATGCAAATATTTCAATACATAATTCACAGGATATGTAAAAGGGTCCAAAATCTGGGAAGCAAACCACAAGGTGAAGCATTTCCATTTTAGGGAACAAGTATGTCTGGAAGAAGGATTTCTAACCACAAACAGGACATCAGCAACCTTATAGGATACCCCTAAACGAGCAATGGTTTTGTTTTCAGGAGTCACACATGCAGGTGCAGGGACTTCAGGTCCAGATGAACCAGGGACCCATTGCCTGTGACAACAGACCCCGATACAGAGATAAAGGGACAGGATGCTCCACTTCCAGATGTTGAAGGAGTGGAAACCATATCTTGAGAGGTAAGTAAAGAGCAATGAGGATGAGAGTGGCACTCTCCACCCACAGTTTGAACAGAACCCTTTGTATTAGAGGAATGAGGGGAATGCTTATAGGAATTTCTGCTTCTAAAAGAGGGACAACATGTCTTGCCCCAAAACTCCAGGCCCTGGAGCAAGCTTGCAGAAATGTGACAGTTTCATGTTGTGTTTTATGTTGTGTGAGGATACAAAAAGGTCCAGCTCTGGATGACCCCATCTTGCAAAGAGATCATTTACCATGGAGGTCAGCAGTTTCCATTTGAGAACCATGGACTGGGATCTATTTAATTTGTCTGCCAAGACATTTTGAAGACCTGAAAGACACTTAATCTGTCTGCCAAGATGTTTTGGAGACCTGGGAGAAACATGACTGACAGCTGAAGATTGTGAGACAGAGCCCCGTATCATACTTTCATCATTTCCCAGCATAGGGGATAGGAGTGAGTGCCTCCTTGTCTGTTGAAGTAATGCATCATGATGACATTGTCCTTCTTGATTAGCAGAGGACCAAGACAGAGATGATTTTGAAAAGCCTGAAAGCTGTACAGGACAGCCAGCATTTCCAGGACATGTGCAGCTTGGCCTCTATCTTAGTCCATGACACCTGTAAGAGCCAAGAAGAGCACCCCAGCCAGAGCCTGAGGCATCTGTGTTCAGGATCTGTACAGGAACTGGTAAAAGAAATGGAACACCCTTCAGTAGGTTGTTGCACTCCATCCACCACAACAATGCTCTGCAAAGTGGAGATGTGATGAGAACCATTTGCTCTAGCTTGTCCATCAACTGATCCCGCTGGACTCTGAGTGTCCACTGAGGGATCCTCAGCTGAAGACAGGCTAGTGGCACAGTTACTATGGCCACAGCCATGAGGCCCAGGAGATGTAATATTGTTTGTGCAGAAACATAGTGGCATCTATGTACCAAGTGTGCCTGAGCAGTCAGAGTGTCCACCCTGTCCTAACCAGAAAGTCGCATCCCTTTCCTGTGTCCAGGACTGCCCCTATGCACTGCAGTCTCTGGCAGTGAGCCAACACAGACTTTGGCACATTTACTGTGACTCCCAAATCCAAAAACTGACATGTCCAAGACAAGGTGTGAAGCAGAGCTTCGATGGAGCTGGCCTTCAGGAGTCAGTCATCCAGCTAGGGGAAAACATATAGGCCTTCCCTGGGCGTATAGCAAGGTAACCGCCGCCAAGCATTTTATAAAGACTCATGGAACAAAGCATAAGCGAAAGGGCAACACTTTAAACTGATAATGCCTGCCCTCCAGCATAAAGTGGAGGTACCGTCTGTGGTATTTCCTGATTTGTATATGAAGGTATGCATCCTTCATGTCCAAAGAACAGAGCCAGCCCCTGTTTGTAGCAGGGGAATCAGGGCCTGCAGAGACACTGTTTGAAATTCATTGTATTCTATGTATAGGTTGAAATCTCTGGGATCTAACAGATGACACAGGTCCCCTGTCCATTTCAGGACTAAGACGTATCTTTAATAGAACCCTTTGCTCCTGTCTATACCTGGTTGGAATAGCAGTACCAGAATAGTGCAAGGAAAGACAGTGCTACTCTGAACAGTGCTGCCAAGGACAGTGAGAGGGGATTTACAGCACTTGCAGTAAGCACTCCCCAGGTTGCTGTCCATGGTGCTGTCACAGGAAAAGGGGAGGAGAATTCAGAAGGCTGGCTGAGCTGCTCCTGAGCCATGGAGAGCTGAGGCATGGAGCAACTTGGTGGGGTGGGAGTGGAGACCAGGGTTCTAATCCTGGTCTCGCTCACTTTTGCCAATCAGGACTTCTGTTTTTTTTACAAGGGACCATGGAAATGGGTATTTCATGGCCCCACAAATTCTTTCTTTCCCGTGATCCTCCCGGAGTTTGGATCTTTATAGGGGGATTTGAGGGCGGAGACCCACAAAAAACTGGTGGCATTTTGCAGGCGCAATTGTTGCCTGCACTGTTCTTTCTGGCGCTATTCTGACCTAGTGCCCTCCTGTCCTGAGGAGGAATCAGTTCTATGGCACATTTTGGAAAAAAAGTCTGAACTTCCTCCTTTAGAAGGGACAAGTGTCCCGGAGGATAAAAGGAAGGAGAGGGAAGATGATCTGGAGTCATTTCTAGCAGATCCAGAGCATGCCCCCTTGCAATTATCTCCAGAACCCATTTGTCCATAGTGGTCTCCTGCCACTGTATTAGATGCAGGGAGATCCAGCTCCCCATACTCACCCCTGGAGGTAAAAACCGAGGATGAGGGAGATGAAAGAGAGTGAGGTGAAACTGGGGGTGGCAGGGGCACTGGAGCCAATTCCTTTACATGCTTTTCCATGGGCACAAAGGGGGAGGAGACCTGGGAAGGGATCACCATCTCTGCCACAGCCTTGCTGACAGTAGACATGGTTGCCTTGGGCAGCAGACCTATGAAATGAGTCCCTACCCTGACCTCTAGTGGGAAGGGGGTACAGGGACTTAACAGACATTAGAGTCATTTTAGAAGTCTGAAGGCCACGTAGGGCTTCTTCAACATAATAGCCAAACAGTTTGGACCCCTTAAAGGGAGCATTCAAAACTGTCTGTTGGACATCATTGGCAAAACCGCAATTCTGAGCCAAGAATATCTCCTCAAGCAAATGTCAGAAGTTGCAGCCCTGGCAGAAGCATCAGAGACATCATAAGCTGAGTGCAGCAAATGGTTGCCAACCTCAGAACCAACAGAAAATGTTTTAAGCAAATAAGTCTCGGCAGAGCCATTAGGCAAAGCCGGGGCAGCAGTATGAGTAGCTTTCCACAGGCTGTTCTGGTATTTAATCATATGGGCCTGGTAGTTTGCAATCCTAAGGCCCAGGGATGCAGAGGCATAAGTACACTTGCCCATGACATTCAGCTTCCTAGATTCCTTACCAGGAGGCAAAGTACTCATATGTCTAGGAGCCCTAGACCTACCATGAGCAGCCTTGATGACCACTGAGTCAGTTTCAGGTTGGTTAGCACAATAGGACTTAGCAGAAGGGGAAGGATATTGTTTATCAGCCTTTCTAGGGGCTGCAGGCAGTGAGCTAGGGTTATGCCACGCAGCAAAAGTAGCATTCTCTAAAGCAGGATATACAGGTGCAATAATAATGGAGGGCATGCAGGGCACCTCCAAAATTCACATAAGATTCCTATTAACAGAGTCTTCCTGTTCCACATTAAAGCCCATGGCAGACTATATTAGCTGCATCATGGCCTGAAAAGAGGGGTCCTCAACAGGAAACCTCAGGACAAGAGGGTAGAACTAGAGGATGAGTTTCCTTCCACAAACTGCTCTTCACCCTCATATTCCTCCTTTAAATCCACCCCCAGGTCCATTAGGTCAGGATTATATTCCATTTCGTCATCATCATTATGAACAATGGGAGCCTTTGAAGGGGCTAGAGACACTGGTGGTGGCTGAGGGGCAGGAATCTGCAGTGTGCTAATGGCATCCATTGACAAGGCCGTGAACCAGAACTCCCCATCAGTGGCATAACTGCCTGAAATGGTAACCCTTTACATGCGTTGAATCATTTCAGAGAACGACAGCAGCACAGCCTGGGAATTGGTGCTCTGAAAAGGTTCTAGGACTACCTGCATCGAAGGGCTGGAGCCCGACGATGATGGTGTCATACTGTCCATAGCATGTACGGCAGCGCCTGAGCTGGACCCCAACATTTGTGTTTCAACAATGGTCGGGCGGGGCTTTTGATGATATCAAAAGAGCGGGCATTAACAAGGATGTACCTGTTTTCAGTGGCACTCTGGACCTCACTGGCAAAGCAGACTTGTCTTTTTTTGTATGTTTATGCTTATAACTGGACAAGGAAGAAGCCTGAGGTGAAGACCTTTCCTTGTCCTTATCATTCAGTTTCGATAATTGTTTTTCAGCTGGCAATGAGGGAGAAGCAGATTTTAAACCTTTTTCCTTCTCCATTGCATTTAATGTTTTAAGGAATAAGATTTTCTAAAACTTTCTTACAGCATTGCCATGCAGCCTGGTTGATAAATCTCACAAGCACCCACACTGTGAGAAAGGCCCAAACAGCAAACACAAACAAAGTGCATGTATTCCTTGTAGATTTTATAACTGCACCAACAATATTGAAATAAAGGTTCTTTAGATTTCAGTGGCAAACAGAGACAACAATAGCAAACTTAGAAAAATAAAAAGCAAAAAGGCAACAGCTTGTTTTGATGTTGTTTCCTTCAGCAGGTCTGACAAGGATGATCAATGGCAGGAGGAAGAATTGAGGAGTGATGGGACCACCCACGTTATATACTGTACATGGCAATGCTGCACATCATTGCGGCCAACCACTGGCTAGCAAAAAGTTTCTGTGTGGTCCCGAAGCTGATAGCTTACCGTTCCAAAGGTATGACCTCATGGAGGAGCTATCCTCGATGAAGATTGAAATTGGCTGGGGTAAAGGACCTACTGTTTTCTCTTCTGGCATTCTGTGAGCAAAGGGAGGATCATCCTAGAAACTGAGTGGAGCCGGTCGAAGCAAAAAGTAGAAAACAATGCTAGCATGTGCAAATGGTATCGCATATAGTGCAGTGTCATGTACTGAGCTGTAGGGGACCAGTAGCTTCAGCAGGTCTGGTGGTGTGACCATAGTTGGTACTGCAGTCAGCATAAAGAATGACACTATCAATGGTGTCCTAGTTGGCACTGAGGGATTTTCCAAGAACTAGTGCCAAGCACAGCACTGACAATGGTTCTTGTCTGGAGCTGGCATCCACCACCAAGTATGACACCAGTAAAGACTCTAGGGTTAGACCCAGCATTGGGCATGTCACTGATAATGGTACAGATAACAGCCCTGATGCAAGGTTCAAGGTTGGAACAGTGCCTGGCACTGCACTTGGCACCAAGGGTGAAGCTACAGTCAACTGAGCTGGCAGGAATAAGATACCAAAGTGACCCCCTTGGACAGATGCTAAAAGACCTCCCAAAATGCTTTTGGGCACTGTCTGAGCAGAAGATGCTTTGTGAGAAAACAGTGGCACCAGCATAAAGTCACCAGACTACTGTGAGAAATGCAAAGTAGGGGTCAACAAGTACCCAACAATGTTTCAGCAGCAGCATGTACCTGATGCTGTGGAGGACCAGGTGATGATAAGAATGTCACATGGTGAGGTATTGTGACCAACTGATGCCTCCTCTTTGCCTTGTGTGGAGGGATGCCCCAAAGACAAGTTTGGTTTCTGAGGGTCCCACCTCTGAGGGCAAAACATTCTTCGCATGATGCTATGTTATGGTAAGATTCCAGACAGTCTGCACATTGATGATAGGAATCCAGCAATTAAATTTTATTGCTGCATTCACAAAACAAAAAGAGAGGAGGATGCAACATACAGTAGAACCCTGCTAATCTGAACCCCATTTTTCCAAAACACCCTCTTTAACGAACTGCAAGTGATAGCATGGACTTCAGAAGACTTCTTACTACCGTTGCAGTTCTGTCTCCCACATGGCAGTAAGCTGATACAGTAATTCAGTGATGGCTGTGGGTTTGTCAGATTTAATCAGTTGGTCAATTGCTTTCACCTGCTTTCACCTACAGCTCATAAATACCTGTTGGTAGGCAGTGCTGTTTCTTAATTTGCAGCACAATGGGGCCAAACAGTAGCATAAGAAAGAGGGAAATGGAACGTCCTCACTGTTGCCCAAGAACTGCAAATTCTGAAAAGGCTCGAGAATGGCGAGAGGGCAGTGGCACTGGCAACCAAATATGGCACTGGCAAATCCACAATGTCAGACATAAAGGAGGCAAAAAATAAGCTGAGGGAGTTCATGATGACCATGGAGAGTACTCAGGGTACTGAGCTCCAGAAAAATATGCAGCACTGTGATGATGAGGAGAGGGATCTGCAATCTACCTCTGGTTCATACAGGACAGGGAGAAGGGAGCCCTGATATTCGGTCTAGTCCTGATGGAGAAAGCTCTCCAGTTTCGCCCGAAATGGCACCGGGTCAATACCGTGCATGTAAGACAGCGCGGTACTAACCGCACTGTATATACAGCGCTTTGATTTACAGTGACAAGGGTAGAATAGGGATAGGGATATACTGATACCCCTGTCACTGCATGATGATGTGGAGAGAGGAGAAGTTGCCATGTGCTGAGTGCCTGACAAGCTGCTCTCATGGTGGAGTGACTAGGGCACCAGCACACGGCACAGTTGGGAGACATGGGACCATGGTTTGGTCCCCCCCCAGGTCTCCCATGCTGCAACTTTTGCCAGCATTTAAAAAAAAATCAACCCCCTCAAGTTTCACCCCATCCCCAAAGTTGCACCCCCCCCCCCGGAGTTAGTTATTTAAGTTCCGGGGAGTTCAATGGGTGTACTGTTGCAAACAGGTCGGCATTTTGCTTGACTCTGTTTATGTTCATGCTGTTTGGCTGTGGCATTTTTAGCCGTGCTGTTTTGTCATACGGCGGTATGACCCCGTGCCCCAGAAATTAGGCAGGCACACTGAGTTTGCTGCCAGTAATGGCTGATTCAACAGGTTTAAAGAATGCCATGGCATTTGATAGCTCCATCCTTGAAGCAAAAAACTCAGCACAGCTGACCAGGATATCCCTCCATTTATCCATGAGTTAAATCACATGCTAACAGCTGAAAACTTTTGTATGGAGCACATTTACAATGCCGATGAGACAGGCCTTTACTGATCCTGTCTCCCTGATGAGATGCTCACTCATGGGAGTGAGCATGAAGCCCCTGGTCACAAAAAACAAAAGGATAGAGTGACCATTCTCAGCTGCTGTAACGGCAATGGCAACCACAAACTCCCTCTCCTGATGGTCAGTAAATCCAGGGACTCTCACTGCTTCCGCAATGTCAATAAAGCAAACTTGCCTGTCCTCTATGAAAATCAAAGATCAGCCTGGATGGATGGTTCAATTTTCCTCCACTGGTACAAATCACAATTTGTATCAAGTGTTAAACACTATCTAAGTCTCGAGGTCTGTCTGTAAAAGCTATCCTGCTCCTCGACAATGCCCTCACTCACCCTGAAATACCTAAAATAAAAACAAGGGATGGTGAGATTCAATGTGTGTTTCTGCCATTGAACACCACATCAAAGTTACAGCCATGTGATCAGGGCATCTTAGAGATTATGAAGTGCAGTTATCGGAAAAGGCTGTTACAAACAATTACTTATGAGGCAAATGAAACCAGCACCAATCAGGACATTTTTAAAGCACTAACACTCAAAGATGCCATGTACATGGCAGCCAATGCTTGGACTGCAGTCCTACTAAGCACAATAGAAAAGCATGGAAAACATCTGGAATTGGCCACAAGCTTGAGGCTGAATTGCCAGAGGATAAATTGTTGAATGTAGAAGGTGAAAGCAGTGAAGAGTCAGGCTTACCTGACTCCCAAACTCCTGACTCCTCGCCACCTGGCTCCCAAACTCAGATCGCTGAACCACAGGATGATGTGGCAGAGATCACTGACCTTGTGAGAAAACTTTCTTTACAACTCTCCGATGCCAAGCTGCACAACTGGATGAAGCGTGATGCTGAGGATGGGCATGAACAGCTGTCCGATGACTGCATAGTTGATGCAATGTGTGAGACTGGACAAGAACAGGAGCCAGAATCAGGAGAGGAGAAAGAAGAAATCAGCCCAATACACCTATCCTGAGCCATAGCGAAGCAAACTAAAGTTTTGCAAAATGTCTGCTATGGCTGGAGAATCAGCCGTATTGTGATCCCCTTCACTTACTGCTGCTACGCAATCTGCAGGGGAAAGCAGCGAAGAGCAGGGCGACTAGTCTGAAGCAAAAGACAACAAATGACTATTTTAAATGATTATATGAATAAAAATAAAGATTTAAAGTTTTTAACAGTTAAGCACAGTTAAGTACCAGTTAAGCACCTAAACAGCAAAGTAAAACACAATATACAGCACCTCACCCACCCTCCCATAGTCCCAGAACACTGAGCAGACTACAACAGACTACATACAACACACGACACTTGCTACCAAGTCATGATCCTGCTGTTATGATCGCCCACTAATCCAAACTAAATATTTGTCTCCCAAGCAGTTTGGATTAGTGGCATTCTACTGTACTGTAGAAAATAAAGAGAGAAGAACTGAAACTAAGAGACCTATGCGGGTATTAGCTGAAGCTCTGTTCTATGAGGGGAGAGAGGTGCTCTCAATAGGATGTCAAAAGGAACTGAGGTGGCTAGGCTTAGTAGATGCACTGGAATAAATATTAGTGATGCTCCCAACACCAGGATATATTATTTGAGCCACAGCTGGGCGCATCATCAGCATTTATCTCCACAATGGATATGTCAAAAAGGAACACAACCAATGGGACAGCAGCTTGCACAATGCCTGGTGACATTACAGTGGCTTCTGCTGCACTCAGAACAGAGCAGTGAAATCAAACAGGAGCGGCAAAAGCTTCAAAAAAAGAACTAATTTAAAAGCTTTACAATTTAAAATACATTGTATAAATTGAACACACAATGGCCTGATCAGAATATGCCACTCAGAATCACTTGTGAGGGAGCAGGACTTGCAAAACTCACTCATGGCTCTGCCATTTGTGAGTTATTGTCCTGTCCCCTCAGGAAGATAAATGACATATTCTGAGTCAGGCCATTCCGTAATGTACATTTATGCCCCTCATTCTTTATTGGCAAGGATATTTGCATGAACTAGGGATGGATGGACTAGTCCACAGCAAATCAACCTCTCTTCCGATTCCATAAAGTCTGGGGGTAGATCTGAACTCTATCTGGTATATCGGGTCTGCCTCAGTTTTTCTTTTAAATTTGTAATGGCTGAAAAATGAGGAAGTATAGGAAAAAAAACCTGCTCAAATCCCTCCTATCTGCCAGAACCACTCCATCCGAATAAAAAATTGCTTTTCCAAAAATTATATATCTTTTTACTTCTCAGGCCATTTTCATGGCCATTATACATTTTCCTCTGTTTGCGCTCCTGTCTAAATGTGCATGATTGAAACATTGCTGTTCAGAGCAAGAGTGGTCCCTGGAGTGGGCTAATTACGCCATCAGTTGCAGCACTGTAAAAGGGGCCAAGGGAAGGCCTGAAGAACTGTGTGCATATTATTTTTAACTTGGCTGGGGGTGGGATGGTGATGGGTGCATGCTGTGGTAGCGGCAATCATTAGGTGTGGATTGTGAGTGGCACTGGCAGTAATGCAATGAGTGTCAAGTGTGTGGTCTGATGTAAAGGTGTACAGAGTCACACTACTGTTTGGCCTTTTGGGGTTTCAGCATTTAACGGTAAACATTTTTTATTTGTAGCTTTTGCTGTCACAAGTAGCCTTTTAGTCTTTTGTTTATATGTTGCTTTTTACTTTGGAACCGGTTTTCATCTATCAACAGTGTGAAGTATAGCTGATTTCTCAGTCAATCTGCAATCAGTCTCCTGTTGCAAGATGCAGGTTCAGGACCCAGGTTATAAGTAAGAATATGTCTCCATCAGTTTCCTTAGCGATTTGTTGGCAGTATTTCACAAGAACAGCAATTCTGTTACACTGATGTTCATGTATTTAATTGATGTACCTTGTAATCTAGTACATTATTCTGGAATTGCACTTTTTGAATGAAAACAATATTGCAGGCTGCTATTTGATTTATTAACTGAATAGCAACCTGTACATTGGATAGACATTTATTTCTTGATCAAATAAAAACAACTACTGTGGAGCCCTGAGAAGTGCCCAACCTCGGGAAAGAGAATTTCTGTGCATTTAAGCAGGGTTGTACACTTAAGTCATTACTTCCAATAGCTCCGTATGATGTCTGAACCATTCACTGCTTAACCTGACACAAAATGGCCTTCCAGATGGAAGTGAGTTAAGCAGACAGTACATTATCCCACCTCACAGGTCACAGTCGGTCACCTCTGACATGCCTGCTATGCAGTCTGCCATAGTAAAGGCCCTGTAAGGCCCCAGGACTCATGCAAATATGTACATTACAACAACTAACCCAACTTCACCTTCCCTGTTCCTTGCTACCTATATCAACTCTTTTAGGATCCCTAAAGTTCTTCATTGGAATTCCTCTACTAGCTGCTGGTCTAACTTTGGTACACCACTGAAGTAAAAGCATTACCAGTGTGGAATTCTTTGGTACTAGAGCTAAGCATCAGTGTGCTATAAACAGGCCAATTGAATGACGGTTACTCACCTGTAACTGTAGTTCTAGGAGTGGTATATGGTGCACTTCCACACTTAGGCAGCTCTTCCTTTCCTTTTAATTCTTGCTGGAAGGTCTTCAAGCTAAACTGCTCCCACCCACCCAGGTGGTATCCTACTCGGCACCGTCCCATGATGTGAGATCTTGCACGTTGGAAGCAAGGATCCATGTGCCATTTGCCAGGAGAGTTTGGGTGGTTTGTGTGGCTGTGCACCATATACCACTTCTAGAAAGTACAGTTGCTTACTTACCGTAACAGTAGATCTTCGAGGGGTTTCTCTTGCAGCAGGTAATACACTTGGGTCATCACCAGAGGGCGCTGTGGTGCATGGCAGCTCTCTTCTAGCAGTCATTTTCCAGGGGCCGCTCACACATGACATCATCATTCTGCTCCTATATAAGAGTGGGTGGTACCTGGTATCTTCAGTTCCCGGCCGGATTCAGCTCACTAAGCGAGGACCGAGAGAGAGCTGAGGTACTATAGGTATCCCTTCCCATATATATTTGGATCAGAAGTTGTTCTCTTAGAGAAGGAGGTGGATGGAGGGAGGGATTGTACCTGCTGCAAGAGATACCCCTCGAAGATTTATCGTTATGGTAAGTATGTAACTGTACTATATTCCACAGGGATAATCTCTTGCAGCAGGTAATACACTTGTGATAACTCCCAAGCAGTAAACCCAGGAAGGGTGGAAAATTATGACAGAAGGCCTTGTAGGACAGCGCAGCCAAAGACCATCCTATGGCGCAAAGCAATGTCTAAGTTGTAGTGCTTCATGAAAGTATGTATTGTGGACCATGTGGCCGCATTGAAGATATCTGTGATAGAAGTCCCTTTGAAGCAGGTCACTGTGGTGGCCATGGCTCAGGTAGAATGGGCTTGGACAGGTCCTGGTAATGGCTTGTTATATTTCTTATAAAAAAAGGTTATACAATGTGCCAGCCAGTTGGAGAGAATCTGTTTAGCAACTGGGAAACCTTCCCTGGTTGAGGCAAAGGTAACAAAAAGTTGAGGAGTTTTTGTAACAAATTTGGTATGATTTATATAGTATCTCAAAATATGATGGACATCTAAAGTGTGTAGGTCTCCCTGATTAGAGTGCTCAGGGTAGTAAACTGGCAATTTTACAGATTAATTTAAGGTGTGTTCTGAGACCACCTTGGGTAAAAAGGAAGGACTGGTACGGAGAGCCACTCTGTCTTTGTGAAAGATTAAGTAAGGCTCTCTACACATTAGGGCATGAAGCTCAGATATACGGTGAGCTGAAGTGACAGCAACTAAAAATACTGCCTTCCAGGAAAGGAAGCGGAGGTCTCAAGTGGCCACAGGTTTGAAAGTTGCGAGGGTCAGCTTTTCCAATAGGAAATTTAGATCCCAGGGAGGGATGGGCAGTCTAATAGGAAGTTTGAGGTGTAACATTCCTCTTAAGAACATCTTGGCAAGATGATGTTGATAAAGTAGTCTCCCTTCTAAGAGCTCATGGAAGGCCAAGATAGAGGCCAAATTAACTTTAATAGAGGAGTAGCTCAAACCTGCCTTGGCAATCGAGGCCAGTTAGTCCAATACTTTAGTCAGTGGACATGAATAATGGTCCAACGACCAGGAAGCGGCTAATATGGAGAAGCGTTTCCGTTTAGCATTACATGTTTCCCTGGTAGATGGTTTACATGCAGCCAAAAGAATATTGGCCACTGGTGAGGAGACTTGTAGGCGGGATATGAAAGCATCCTCAGGAGTCAAGCATGAAGGTGTAGTGACTTCAGGTTGGGGTGAAGAAGGATTCCCTGATCTTGAGTTAACAGATCTGGCCTGATCAGCAAAAGAATTGGGTCTGCTACTGAAAACTGTTGAAGTAGGGGGAACCACACCTGCCAGGACCACAGAGGGGCTATGAGAATCATGGTGGCAGGTTCGAGCTGTAGTTTCATCAGAGTCCATTGCAGGAGTGGGAAGGGGGGAAGCATATAAGAAGACTCATGTCCATGGTTGGGACAGGGCATCTATAGACAGTCCCTTTCTGTTTGGGATAATGGAATAGTATCTGGGGAGTTGGTGATTTCTGGAGGAGGCAAAAAGGTTGAGATACAGGGTCCCCTACAATTGAAAGATCGTCTGAAGAACTTCGTAATGAAGTGTCCACTTGTGCATGGAGGACTGGAGACTGAAAATGTTGGCCAGGGTATTGTGGCATCCTGGTAGATGGATGGCAATCAGCAATAGTTGTTGAAGTATGGCTTCCTGCCAAACCACCATTGTTTCTCTGCAGAGGGTGTGGGACTTGGTACCTCCTTGTTTGTTCAGGTAGTACACCGCTGAGGTGTTGTCTGATTGGATCAGTAGAGGCCCGGGGAAAGGTGGGGGTGGACTTCTCTCATTTCCAATAGATTTATATGAGGGGGAATGGAGAATCAGGGCTACCTGCCCTGTGTCTTGTAGGGACCCAAGTGCACCCCCAGCCCCCAAGGGAAGTATCCGTGGTTAATGTCTTCTGTGGAGGAGGGGAGTGGAAGGGCATGCCTTGAGATAGGTTGGCATGATGGGTCCCCCAGTCTGGGGCCGAGCGTAGGATGGGAGTGACTCTGATTCTGTCTTAGAAATCCCCTGTCTTTTGCCGCCACTGATTCTAAAGAGTCCATTGGACTGATCTCATATGTAGATGGACAAAAGCCACCATGGGGGTGACTGCGGCCATATGTCCCAGAAGGCATAAGAGATGCCTGGCTGTGCTAAATTGTTGAGTTTGTGTCTGGGAAGCCAGAGACAGACATCTGTCTTGTCTGTTGGCAGGGAGGTAAGCCCTGGTGGAGGTGGTGTCCAGAACAGCTCCTATATACTGGAGCGACTGGGTAGGAGTTTGATTGGATTTGGGCCAGTTGACCATAACTCCTAGGGACTGGAACAGAGTGAGGGTTGCCTGGAGTGACAAAAGCAGAGAGGTTTCAGAGTTTGCTTTTATGAGCCAATCGTTCAGGTATGGGAAGACAAAATGTCCCTCCCATTTCAGGGCCATCACCACTACTGCTAGGTACTTGGTAAAGACTCTCGGGGTGGATGAGAGACCGAACGGGAGTGCCCAAAATTGGTAATGTTGTCCAAGCAGGTAAAAGCGAATGAACCGGTGGTGGGTGGGGTGGATGGGGAGATGTAGGTAGGCATCTTTCATGACTAATACGCATAGCCAATCCCCTTGTTTTAACATCAGCATAATTGATGTTAAAGTGACCATCTGGAACCTTTGGTACTGAATGTGTAGATTCAGTTGTCTGAGGTCTAGTATAGGTCTGAGATCTCCAGTGCGTTTGGGTACCAGAAAAAATGGGAGTAGAATCCCTGATGGTACTCCAAAGGAGGAACTGGATAAATGACATTCTTGTGAAGAAGTGCCTGAAGTTCCTCTTGAAGAATGGGGATATGGTCGGGTGGGTAATGGACAGTGGGAGGATGAGGGGGAAGCACTGAGGTGAGTTCCAGCATGTGCCCCATCCTTATGATCTGAAGCACCCACTCGTCTGATGTTATCACCTGCCAGGCCTCTAAATGGAGGGCAAAGTGACCACCCATGGCTTCCGAGGCCTGATCAAGGAAGCCCGGGCAATGCCCCAGTTGGTCACTGGGAAGTGGGCTGACTGGCTTCACCCTGGGGTTAGGGAGTGGGAACCCTTAGAGGTAGGAGTGGTGGTCCTGGAAGAAGGCTGGGAACAACCATGGAATCTGCCTCTGTAGGTACTTCTATATTTGCTGCTTCTCTATGATTAAAAAGAGGACTGGGAGCGGTACTGGTAAGAGAGCTGTGAGGTGTGACACATGCCATGAATCATAAGTAAGGTCCGACCTGAGGCTTGTAGATCATCCAGAAGTGTTTGGGTACCTGGACCAAAAAGTTTAGATCCATTAAAAGGGGCATTTACCACTTTTTATGCTGTATATCTGGTGTAAATCCTAATACACGTAACCAGGCATGATGTCTCAGGGTAATACCCGTAGCCGACGCACAGGCAGAAGTATCCACCACATCATATCCTGAGCGGAGCACATGTTGGGAAATGGAATTGTCAGTGAAAATTGTTGCCAATAATTGGTCCTTCTCCTGAGGTGGAGGGAGTTTATTGAGTGGTTCTATAACAGAGGACCATAGGGTACGTTGAAGTTTAATCATGTGTCCCATATAATTTAGAATTCTGAGATTCATGATACCCGCCTGGAATACTTTCTTCCCAAGGTAATTGAGTCGGTAGGACTCCTTATCATGGAGTAATGAGCTCATGTGTTTTGGTCATTTGGTACAATCATGAGCAGCAGTGATTGCCACCAAATCTGGTTTGGGGGAAGTAGAAAGAAAGGGATGATCAAGAGGAGCCTGGTAAAGGCAATCTGCCTTTCTAGGGATGACCGGAACAGCTGAAGGCTGGTTCCAAGCTGCCAGTACAGCATTTTAGTAAGTTTGTATGAGTGGGGGCACCACTATTATAGGCTCTTTAGGCAGTTCAAGATAATTTGCCATATCCTTTCTTTGTTTATCACATTCCATAGTTGAGAATCCCATGATTTTCTAAATTTGGACCATCATCTCATGAAAGGATGGGTCATCAGGAGGAGAGGAAGCTGCATGTCAGGAGGCATCCTCATGCAAGAAGGAGATAGTAGAAAGAGAGGATGAGGGATGGGAGTCCAAGTCCTGCAGGTCAATATCCTCTAGCTCTCTGGGAAAACCTTCTGGAAATTCTGCCTCTTCTGAAAAACATTCTTCCTCATATGAGGAAGGGGACCAGGGTGGAGAGTGCTCTCTGTCACCTTGGAAGCATTTAGGCAGAGGGGTAGGAAAATGGGAAGGGCAACCCACTTCCCCCAGAGTGGGAGGTTGAGAATCTCTCACCACTACTCATCACTTCTAGAACCTGTTGTACCACTGTGGCTATGCCCAATGAGGTAGTAGTAGTAGAGGGAGGGTTAGGTGGCTTCTGAGAAACCAGAGGGATTGTGGAAGAAATAGGATGTGAGGTATAAACAGGTCTAGCCCCTGGGTGATAAAGACCATAATCCCGGGCCCTGTCCGACTGGCCCCTGTGAGAGAATGGTTGTGAAGGAGGAGGAGGAGGGGCAGTAGAAATGGCAAAACCAGTAGTTCTCCCCATGAAAACCTGGCCTGTCGTTGATGGGGCAGCAAAGGAGAAGGCATTAGAATGCCTAAAAGCAGATGTCATCGAAAGGAAATGAGTCCCCATTGACGGGACGTCGATGGAGCTTACATAGGGTTCCATAGAAACTGCTGAAAGGGCACCAGAAAGCTCCGTTGACAAGAGGGTGTAAACTCCCATTGACGAGGAAGCAGTTCTGGAGGCATCATTGATGGTTGAGTACCTGTGATGGTGGCTGTCGACAAGTGCCTGCCTGATGATGAGGAGGATGATTTATCCTTATCGCGGTTATGCTTCTTGTGTGAAGCTGTAGCAGGGGGCTCCTTGGGACATGCCCCCTTCTCCAAGAGAGACAATTTCTGCTTCATGAGGTGAGCTTCAATCTCCTGTAGCCATCATCGAAGGGTTGCCTGGTTGAATTCCTGGCAGTGTTTGCAGGAGATGGTGTTGTGTGTGTGATCCAGACACCTAACACAAACGGTGTGATTGTCATAACGGTAGCTCTTCCTATTGCAATGACATGACCGAAATAGTGTTGACTTGCTTGTAGATTCTTTGGACATTCGTTGATGAAGATTAGAAATGGAGGGAAAGTCCATTTCCAGCTCAAGTTCTCATCAATGACTGCTTCTTTATACAGTAGCTGCTGCGTGCGAGCTGAAGACTGCAGGAAAATGAACTGAGGACACCAGGGACCACCCACTCTTATATAGGAGCAGAATGATGATGATGTCATGTGTGGGTGGCCCCTGGAAAAAGACTGCTAGAAGTGAGCTGCCATGCACCACAGTGCCTTGTGGAGATGACCCAAGTGTATTACCTGCTGCAAAAGATTATCCCCATGGAAGATCTATGGTTACAAGTGAGTAACCCTCATTTCTAGAGACGTGGATTTGGTGCACTATCCACACTTAGTCAGACTCCTAGCAGTTCTCTGGGAGGAGGGGGCAAGGTGCACACCCCTACTTGGGAAAAATGGATTGAAGAACTGTGGCCTCAAAACCAGCATCCCGGCGTGACTCAGGGTCGATATGGTAATGGGAGATGAAGGTGCATGCTACCTTCTAGGTAGCAGCCCTGCAGATCTTCTAGATAGGGATGTCTCTGAAAGCAGCCATCAAGGCAGTGGTATGTCTGTTGGAATGAGCCCTAAGCCCTATGGGAGGCTCACTACTAGCCAACCTATAGCAGAGGTTGATGCAGGAGACAATCCACCTGCCAACTGTCCACTTAGCTGCCAGTCTGCCAGGTGCGGCTTCAGCATAGGTGACAAAGAGTTGGCGAACCTGTCCCCGAACTCCAGCCATGCCCTCAGTGTAATAAGCATGCACCTGCCACAGGTCCAACATGTGGAGTCTGTTCAGCCTGTGAAGGTGAGTTGGTGAAGTACACCAGGAGGATAATCACCTGGTTACGTTGAAACTCTGAAACAACCTTTAGGAGGAACTTTGGGTTGAGGCGGAGGGTAACCTTGTCCTTGTGGAAAACCAAACAAGGAGACTCCACTGAGAGCACCAGGAACTCACCGATCCTTCTGGCAGAGGTGATAGCCACCAAGAAAGCGGTTTTCCAATGACTTTCAGTAACATCATGTGCTAGTAAACAGCGATTCACTTCAGCTCCATGGGAACAATATTAAAAAACACCTCTACAATCCTTTTGATCAGCCTCAAACAACATCTACATCTTTGAATAAGGTGTTCAAACAGAATGCGGAGGTCCAGCAGAGCTTCTTCCCTGGCTGAGCCTTTTGATGGCAGCAGATATGCCAGAGGGCAATTGAACAGCGAGGGTTCATTACCACCTCAGGCCACACATTCTACACAAAGGGATTCTGTGTCCCACTTGGCCCAAATGATGCAATGCCAAATGGATGTTATATTAAGAGAAATCCACTGATTTCAGCAAGAAATGAAGTTGACCATTGCTGCTGTCTGCGTGGATATTAGTAAAATAGAAAATAAACTCACAGCTGTGGACACTCAATTATCTCAGCAGGACTCCCACATGGACTTAACTGAATGCACGATCCTTTAGCTCCATCACTCAATTCAGGCCCTGCAGGAGTGGGCCAAAGATAAGGAATGCCATGCAAGACGCAATAACCTGTATCTTTACAATATACTAGAAGGTGCTGTGGGATCGGAAATGAAATATTTTATTAGTAATTTTCTGAAAACCTCCTTGGCCTTATCTACAGAAACTGATTATGAGCTAGACCATGTGCATTGTGCACTGGGCCCTAAGCCAGCTACAGGTAACCACCCCCACTCTGTTATGGTGCAGTTCCTCCATTTCCTAGATAAGGAAACCATTCTACATGCAGCATGGCAACAAACAATTGCCAAATTTCAAGATACACAAATATTTTTTGACAATGATTACTCTCCGGCTGTCACTTCCCAGAGAAGGGCCTATATCCTAATTCTGAAAGCCCTCAAACAACAGAATATCCGATTTAGAACACTGTATCCAGCTCAACTGGTAGTTTTGCTTGACGATGGAACAAAATCCTATGTCTCAGCTGATGCAGCAATACAGGACTTACCTAAACAGGGTGTTAAATTGGATTCCATCCTTAAACCAAGTACCCCAAACTCGTTTGTTGCCAAACTATCCCGTAAGGCTTGGTCAGTCTAGGGACCTCCTAAACCATCTGCAGCTCAACGCCGACATCAAACAATGGACGCCATCTTCCATTTTGCTACCTGCCTTTAGAGTGGTTGTGGAAGGAGAGACTCCCCCCCACCATGGGATTATGCAGTCATAACTCCAATCCCCAAGTCTGAAAAAAGATACTACTGATTCGGCTTCCTATCACCTAACATCCATATTAAATGTGGATCATAAAATTTATATGGCTATATGGGCCACAAGACTAGAATTCATTCTCCCGACACATCCATCCTGATCAGTCTGGCTTTATTAAACATCAGAGCACCACAAATAATATTTGCTGAACCATGTTATTATTAGAACATATCCACTCAAGACAGATCCCAATGGCCCTGATAAGTTTAGATGCCAAAAAGGCGTTTGACAGGGTGTCTTGGGATTTTCTTTGGGACACCCTGTTGACTTTTTCCTTCCCTGATTCTTTTCTGAAATGGCTCCAAAACATCTACTCCCACCCTTGGGTTTATAGTCATATAAATGGCACCCTTTCTCCTCCAATACATTTACAATGAGGGATGAGGCAGGGCTGCCCTCGTTCCCTCCCTCCTATTTGCTCTACATATGGAGTCACTTGCCATAGCACTGACAGTGGACAATTGGATTGAGGGAATTCCCTTGGGACAAAAACCTTTTAAGGTTTCCCTGTTCGCCGATGATATTTTACTGACTGTCCTGTCTCCTGAACAATCAATACAGGCAACATGGGAAATCTTGAGGGAATTTGAAGAGGTGGCCAATTTTAAATTGAATATTACCAAAACCGAGGTGCTGCTATTGTATTACCAGCCATCTCGGGCCCTGAAACAAACTTTCCTTTTAAAACGGTGCTGCACTAAAATTAAATATTTAGAAATTGATATTCCCATGAATCTGGATCATCTAGAGTTAGTTAATTATGAACCATTATATGTTCTTATTCAAAACAACCTAACCAGGTGGGGGAGATTGAATCTTATTTTTTTAATACATCAAGGCTATTTGGATGAACATTCACCCCCATCTCCTCTACCTGTTCCAGAATATTCCTATTTTTCCAGTGGAATTTAATTTTTAATCTTGGAATAGATTAATATCTAATTTTATTTGGGGGGGGTCAAAGGCCCAGACTACGTCTTCCCTTGCTCCAGATCTCATTGGCTCAGGGAGGGGTACATTTACCTAACCTGAAATGTTATGCAATGGCAGCATTCCTCAAAATTTTTATTTTGTGGTTGTCCCCTACCACCTCGACCCCATGGAAAGATATAGAGTTTTTAATAAATGACTAATATGATGTTAAAAAAATAGTTTTTGCCTCAAGGGAAAGGATACCTCAACTTCGCAATTTTACCAACTATATAGCCCAGATTTTGAAAGTCTGGTGTAAGCTAAAACAAAAAGAAATTAATTTTTTCTACACATTGTTATCAGAAGATGAAAACTTTCATCCCTCAAGACTTGATACCACTTTTATCTCCTGGAGAAGGCTGGTACTTAACTACTTTCACCAGCTTCTAATACATTCAGGCATTATACCTTTTGCTGATTTACAAAAGCAATATGGTCTCCCTGATAGAGACTCCTTTCGCTATCTCCAGGTTAGAAACTATATTCTGTAGCAAAGGGATGTTACCACCAGATTGCCTTCCCCCTGCCGGTACTTTGGGTTTTACTTAAAAATACTTTGATGGGTCATCCTTGGAGACGACTCATAGGCCATTTGTACACTGTTCTGAGGGATTATTTGGGATCTCTTCTCAATCACTGTTGGATGGTGGGAATAAGGATTTGGAGCTGGAGATTTGTTCTTCTTTGTGATGGGACTCAACTCTAAAAGCAATTAAAATCTCCTCTTTAAATAAATAGAGAGAATTCGCTTGGAAGTGCCGCTCGAGATTTTTTTGTTCTCCGGCTATTTTAGCTAAATATCTTCCTACTTCCTATGGTTAGTGTTGGATGAACTGCAATTGTAAATTAGCAGACTTAGGTCATATTTTTTGGCTCTGCCCTAAACTAATGCTGTATTGGTGTACCCTACAGGAAGAGCTACGGGATTGTCTGGGGGAATGGGTGGTGCACACAGCTGAAATTTTTGCACTGTCAATTTATCCACCACATAGACCCTTACGGCATCGCACTCTGCTACCTCTATACCTTTTAGCAGCTAAAAAGGCCATAAATCATAGGTGGATGTTCATCAAAATACCTATGGTCTTGGAATGGCAACAAATTGTTTTGGATATTTATAGTTTAGAAGGCCTTATGGCTGACTTGCATGATAGGCAAACAATTTCCAGGGAGAAATGGCAACAGTTTTTTTTTTTTTATATGGCACAACATGATCCAGAATTTGTGCCATAGGGAAATATGGGAGTCTTGTGGCTGCCTAGATGTGGAGATGGGTAGTGTACTGGGCCTCACAAAGGCCACCCACATATCGGACCATGGGTTGTGGTGATAGGATTGAGGTAAGATAACATCTTCCCTTTGGCAGATGAGTATTTCTGTGAAAATTAATTTCTCTTTATTTTCTTTTGATTAAAGTAATATTCAGGGTTCTCAAAATTTACTATCTGAGCGTAATGTTGTTAATCTGAATATGTTATGCATTTTTAGCTTAACAAGTCATCATTAATTCTGCCTGGTTACATGTCTATGGGAATATAAATGCATACTTCAAGTGTGCTTGTTATGCTTCTCTTAATAAAAAGGAAACAAATAAAAAAACAAAACAATGGACACCATCCAAGAAATAATTCAACATCTTAAATCCGCTCAAGCCACTTCTCCTCAGCCTGAACATCAGGACTCCCAGAAGTGATTTTCTGTCTGCTCTGTTTATCAGGTAGGTCTGTAGCATTGTATGGTATAGCCCCTAGGTCTGAATAACTTCCTCCTCTTCATCTCAGAGTCCCTTTAATGCTTCTCTGAGGCCCCATTTATTAATTCTTTCTTCATTTTTGGTCCTCCCCCTTCCCTGCATAGCCAGTAGATTTGCATATAATCAGTGATTGTCTCCATAAAGTAGTTTCCTCTGCCCCCATCAGGCAACATTGTAGCCTACACTACCTGGAAGTTGACTCTGGAGCTGGGTCTAATAGCCCACATGAAGAAGTGCTTCTGCTTTTGCTGTTGGGTGGGGGATGAAAAGTTGGGGCACTCCTGGATTCCTTAAACTCTGATATTCCTACTGGATCATGGAATGCATAGCTGCATGGAATGCCCTATCAAGCCCTGTAAGCCATGTTTGCTCTTCTGCAGTTGATGTTGCACTCAGCTCTGGAAGGGCAATATCACCACAGCAGATTGCATATGCACTCCCACACAGGAGAATAGATGGCCTAAACATGAAGCATTTTGGGGAAGCAGGGTGATGTTGACACCCTTTTTGCCTCTCCCCCTTCGAGGGATGGCTTGGAGACACCCAAATTTGATGTTTCCCATCCTTGGTGGGGTGGGGTGGGATGGGATGGGAACCAGCAGCTTGCAATATTGGCCTCAGGAGTGGGGGAATCCCCATTGGCTGAGGAGGGGGCAGGGGTTGTTGGTACACTCACGCATAGACCACTTTGCTAACCACCAAGTTCCATCTTTACCTATGGACTGGCAGTGCAGATAACTCTTAGTAGTTCAATGGTGTCTACATCTTCTACACTACTACAATGGATTTTAACTGCATAGTAACAATTGGTCTACTTTTCACAACTGTGAGATTTGACTACCTGATTGTGCCACTACCCTGACCCCTAAAACAGATTACACTGGTGTTTGCTATATTTACTTGCTACACAGTGACTTCATCAGCATTGGTAGGAGGGTGGACCACACACTTAGTTATCTTCATAACCCAGGACTCCCAGGTTAATCACTTACATCTACCAGGTCGCCTTCCTTTACCAATCATCACTATCATATCTGTGGCATAGACTAGGTGATTTGATACCTTTTATTGGACCAACAGATATTTACAGAAAATCCTTAAGCTTTCAAACCTACATGGTTCTTTTTCAAAGGAAAATGGCAGTTATCTTCAAAAGAGCTTTCTTCAAACCCATATGAACTCACACAGACATAATATTAAAATAAAGAAGACTGAAAACCCTGTGGGACAACATTTCTCTCAGTTCAATGACTCTATCTCTGACCTGTCTGTCCTGGTTCTCTAACGGCACTTTAGAAATACACAACAGAAATGAGCATCTGAGGTCAAACTGATTTTTCTTCTGAATGTAACCCCCTACCCACTTTTCTCAGCTGGCACCCCCAAAAAGAACCAGTGCCTGAAACATGGCATGCAATTTGCTCTTGACAAAATTTCTCAATTGGTACCACCCCTAGCTTTAGAGTGTATAACAGGCTCATTATTTAAAGGACAGGGGGCAGGAGTACAATACTAAAAAATTAACCTTTGCATTTACAACCAGGTCCAGAGGAGAGGATGCTAGGCATATGCTAGACCTAACCGCTGAGGGGCCCAAATAACATTCACACAGAAGCAAATAAGTTGAATGTTCAAAGCAGTAACTGGGATTGTGCACTATGGCTTTATTCACAGATGTTACTAAAGCACAAGTGGCTCCCCCAATGGTTGGTCATTGCAAAACAAGTGTACTCTTTTCCAGAAACACATTTGCTAGGTAGCACAGTTTTCCACAGAAACATCTCTATCCATTTTCCAAAGTGCTCGTGGCCTGAACCACATACTTGAGCTACTTTCAAAATACATTTCCAAAGTGTAAACTCATGACCTGAGCCACACATTTAAATTTCATCCTGGACATTGGCCTTTGCCCAGGGGAACTTGGTTCCCATCAACGAACCAGTTAACCCTGCATTGAATCTCCAGATGGTGTTCCTCCCACCCTTTGCACCAAATACAGTCTCTACCATTCCTTCTAGGTTACACTAGAAGAAGCCTTCGATCCCCACTGAATTGCTAAAGACTCTGAATTTTATTTTAAATTAGCACCCTAAGGTGAAAAGGGGTGCTGGCCAGTTTGAGCTAGTCTTATCTTGGGCACACACACCCCAGACAACCTCCCAATGAGAACTTGTCTCCAATTCTGTACTCACTGACTAGTGGAAAGGAGCAACAGAAAGGCACCTTTTCCGCTCTGGTAGCTTGTCACATTCCATTCACAGTCCTTCTCTAAGGCAGCTAAAAGCTTCAGGACCTTCAGGGGATTGCCCCTTGGATCCACAAGACATTGCAGTCCCTCTCACTCTCCTTGTAGTGAAACTAAGAGTCCTGCTGGCAAATGGTTTCCACCACTTCACAGGCAAACTGAGGATTTTACCAAACCTAGGGTGAGAAAAGACTAGGGCTCCCTTCTCAGAGCCTCACTGGCAGACCTACTGTCACTCTGACACTCTAACTCAGACTAACTGAACATTCCAAACTTTACCTGAGCAGCTGACTCAAAAATGGTTATGCTGCTGCGAGAGTTCTAAATTACATAATCATCCCTTTCTCAGGCTAGCTGAGTAAACAGTGATGTCATTTAGTAGAAAGCCCCTAATGAGCTCCCTACCAACTGCCTTTTCTACCTGCCTAATACTAGTACTAATTAGATTTTAGTAGCCCCAGGGGACTGGGTGGTTACATGAATATGGTAAAGGGTGGCATGAATGTAGACACTAGGTCCCATTACACTATTTAAAGTGCTCCTGCTCTTTCTTTTTCAGGTACAACACATGGACATACATTTGTTTTATATGTTGCTAAAATGTTTATATATATAATGTTTTTATTTAATTTATACAACTGTGTATTTATAATTTTTATTTTAAGTGGTGGGTGGTGATTACATGGCCTTTAGAGTCACAAATGCAGAATTACTAATTTAAGTGTTGAGCACACAGACAGACACAGACACACACACACACACACACACACACACACAGCCCCTTTACACATTCTGTCCTGTAACGCAATGACAGTTACAGAAGCACTGTTCCATTAGCTGCAAGGCATGAGTTAGCAAACCAGTTTGGAACTGTAACTGGGTAATACAATTACCTTTCTCAGGTTCTTGTTGGAACTGCGCAAAAGGAAGAGATGACAGATAAGTGATGTCCAGATAATAAGTGTAATTTATTACTGGCAAATAATAATGATACAGGTTTACAACCAACCAACAGTGTAATCACTGGGAGAGTATTCAGCTTCCTTACCTACATAGGCGCAGTCTCTAGTCTCAGTAAAACTACGTGTTGCAAGGGGTCTTATACCTCGATAATCACTATGGTAACTATAAAAGAAGATACATAAAAAGTGTATAATTGGCCAGAAACAGGGGGTCTGAGTAACCATCCTAGCTAACATGAGAAGTTGCTTAGCTTGTAGAAGATAACTGAACAATAAGGTCTGTGATGCTTCCAAGGTCACTTGCAGTTACAGTTGTGCACAAGCACTAAAGATGGCACTGTTGTCTAACTTAAGATTATACAATAAAATATAATGGATAACATCTCCCAGTGGCAGAATGCATTGTAAAAGTATTGTGAAGGATAATATGCATTAGAGAAGTACAGTAGAACTCAGATTCTGATACTTATGCTTATACAATAAGTGCCTCTGCCCAAAGGTTAGTACATATACCTACATATGTGTTGCTGTCTGTGAGATGGGAGTACAATCAGGGCTGTTGGTCCATGGATAACACCACCCCTTGTTGCCTCAGAAGGGGCAACAATCCCAGGAAAGTAGTGGGATGGAGCTAAAAAGTCATTTACAAACCCGAGGCGCAAGCCTTGTAAAGGAATTCGAGTTGTTCTCTGTCTTGTTGTAGAGTACATCGCAGACAGCAGAGGGTTAGTATCAGAAAAACAATCAAAAATGCTTGGATAATAACAAAAGCTTTAAAAGTGAGCTCTAACCCTGTATTTGATAGAGCAGTACTTAAATCACCATCATGAATAAGATCATTAAGAGCATCACCAACCTTAGAAATATTATTGCTAATATAAATCAAATGTGAACCTTTCCTAGCTAAAAGAGATTTCAAAGAAAGAGTCAAAGGGTCAATGTGCATGTTAAACATGGCAAATATTAAGACAAGGCAAGCAAGTATTGCAGATCGATATCAATAATATCCGGTTCAGGGAGAGGAACAGGAGTGATCACAGTGTGACCAATTACTGTTTTCTGCTGTGGAGTAAAACCAAAGTTAGGAGTTGAAATAACACAAGATTTTTGACCATAAGCAAAGGATTTGTGATTTGTCACTACACAATACTGCCCATCGAAATTGTAAGTCACTCTTACAGTTGGTACCCTCCATCACTGTAGACGTATAGGACAGGAGAAAGATTGGTTGGTGAGCCGTGAAGTGAACTTCCAGGTAGTTTCGAGATTTAGCTGTTTCGGCATCAGGCACAGAATATGCAGCTCATGGAGATTCGGATTCATCATCCTCGTCAACATCAGTCAGGTTGGATGGCAATTCTTCACCCAAAGTAAGTGACCAGTCAAGGTGTTCAGGAGCGTAGCCACATACTGGTTTCACAATGTCTAAGATGTCACAGTGGCACAGGTAGTAATATCCTTTCTTGGCACAACAGTTCATGTGGGGTGCCACCCAGACTTGGAGCACAGCATGGAAGACAAGTAATGAGGTTAGATCAGTTCTTTCACGATAGATGTCATCATCAAAATGTCCAATGGAATTGATTGCAGCAAACTTGTAAAAGACAGAGGCTTCAGGATCAAAGCAGGGCAGTAAAACAATAAATGTGATAAACATGTTATCATGGATGGAACAAGTCTTAGTAAAGTAACAAGGTCCTTGATTTGGATATCTGGAGACATATCCAAGGTTTCTAGCTGAGGACATAGAAATGCTAACAGTATTTGCTAAGCAAACATTAATACAACCAAGAGATTTGCAATGAGGACAATACCATTTGCCCATTCGTTTATCATGGATGAGATCTGGAATGCATCATGTTTCCAAGTCCCTGAAGAGATTGTTAACAGTGGCAATTACGTAAGAACCATAAGCAAAGCATAAAATTTCATGGGCAATATATTGCTTGTCTGCCTCCTTATTATTTTGAAAAATCAGTTCATTAATCTTATTTTTAGTATCATTGAACCCTTTGGCAATTTCCTGCATATTATACACAGTAAAACGTTTTTCCTTACTTAAACCATCTACACCATGTAACAGTGGGGGTAGGATATCATTCTTAACAGCTTGCTGAAAATTAAGAGTTTGTGCTTTGATAGCGGCTATATTTGCTCTATTCCAGATAGACATACCTGAGCCAAAAAGGCTAGAAATGGTGCCTGCTGCACCAGTTACATCTGCAGTGTCATGCCTGAGGCATGGTCTAGCTTTAGAATTAGGTGCGGGTCTAAAGACCCCTACATGGTCAGTGGTATGGGGACCACTAACTGGATCATTAGTGCATGTTTGGTACACAGCTACAATATCTGTAAGCATCATACTGAAACATTTAGAAGTATTGGTCGTGTGACAGACACCAATCTCAGCCATATTCCAATGTGTAAGACTGAAAATAAAGGGGACATGCATAAATTGTACACTATTAATCAGGGCACCTGGAAGGGAAGTGGTGGTCTAACCACTAGGAGGACCTTCCTCCTGGGGAGGACAGTCAGTCATTTCTTCTTCGGTGGGTGGGACTGCAGAAAGAAAAAGAGCTTCAGTAGCTAAATAGTTGTGAAGACAGAAAGCATGTGACTCCTCAGAGGTTAGGCGCTCACACCAAGCACGATCAATAAGAGCAGTAAGGTTATAATAACCAGTATGCCCGGGGGAAGTCTGTCGAATTGAAAGAGTACCATTCTTGGATATGTCTGTATTGGGTCATCCATGGAATGTACCTTTGGATAGGCGAGCTACACGGAGTGTGTAACCATTAATGTCAGTTTCCTATTGAATGGAAAGTGTGGATTTGTCTGGAGCAACTACCATAGCATCAAGATAGGCATCTGAGCCTTCCTTAACAGTAATCATTTTATTGGGCACATTAATATGAACTCCTATTGGTGACAAATGTTCAGGTTTGCTAAGCAAGTGTTCTACATGTTGTCTGTGAGTCGATAGGGGTTTATTCTGGAATTCGGTCAGGGGAAATAGTAGTAGTAGTCACGCCAAGATGAGGAGGTGCAAGATAGCCATCTTGCCAGTGTACCTGTAAGAAAACAAAAAGGTTTGTTAAGTGTGGGGTACTATTCCACCCTAAGTGGGTCAGGAAAAGTAAGTTTAGTCACTTTTGTACAGCTTGAGCTAATTAGCATGGAACCACTTGTCGGTGGTCTTCTTTTGCTGTTGAACTCGGACCTGATAAACAGCAGGACTGAGTTGGCTGACAATGGGATTTGGGCCTTCCCATTTGCTGGCAAATGAATGAGTTGGTTGTCTGTATTGGAGAAGCATAACTTGTTGTCCAACTTGCCAGTCAACTTCTTTGACATGCTTATCAAAATGAGCTTTAGCTTGTTGTTGAGCCTTACCCATTTGATTGGCAGTGAACAGGTGTGTCTTCATGATATCATCATGAAGCTTTTCAATGTATTTGCCCACAGATACTTGATCTGCAGTAGGGGTGTGGAGATCAATCAATAGGTGCTCAGGTAATCTCATGGCTCCACCAGTCATAACCTCATAGGGTGTGCACTGAGTAGTGGCTGCAGGGGTGCCCCAGTTTGCCAGAAATAGTAGTGGCAAGAGGGAATCTCAATCCTTGGGATTGTCATTGATGACTTTGCATAACATCTGTTTGATTCTTTTGTTTGCTCTTTCTACCTGGCCTGAGGATTGATGATGGTAGGGGATATGGAATTTATGATCTACTCCAAGCATTTGGAGTCTCTCCTTCATCAGCTCAGCTGTAAAACTGGTTCCCTGGTCTGAGTCTACCTTTAAAGGTAGGTCCCAGCTGGAGAACAATTGATCTGCCAGGATCTTGGCAGTTGTCTTTGCCTTGTTACTCTTAGTGGGAAATGCTTCTAACCACTTAGAGAGCAAACATGTGACAACAACTGCATACTTGTTCTTACTGGAGTTGGTAAGGGGGCCAGTGAAATCGATTTGTATCACATTCCACGGTCCAGTTTGCTATTGTGGCAACAATTTGGTGTTTCTTTTCACCAAAATTGGATTGTTCTGAGCATACACCATGCAGTTGTCTACATAGTGTTCTATATCTTTGGCCATGCCAGGCCACCAGATGACAGTTTTGAGTCTCTGGAGGGTGTTGTCTGCCCCCTGGTGTCCACCAGTGGGGGTATCATGAACCATATGGATGCATTTGGTTCACAAAAATTGTGGTGCAGCCCACAGTTTGTCACCTGTATCCTCTTTTCGATACCAGATGAGCTTCTGATCACTAGACAAGTGTATATTGTCAGAGTGCCTCTTATATGGACTACCTACAGGTAGTGGTTGTTCAGTTTCTTTGTCCAGTAATTTGAACACATCTTTTAGTTCTGGGTCAGATTTCTGTGCAGCAGAAAGGTCCAGTGGAGGTTCTAGTACTAGTTTCTGCCAAGTGTTAGCAGCTAAGAAAATAGCTGCCACAGCTATTGGGTGAGTCATTGTCCATGTCTCTCCCCCCCCCGGGCACCTGCTTTGGCAAGCGAGTCTGCTTGATCATTGAATTCATGATAAGGGTCAGATATGCAGTGAACGTTGAACTTTTGGATGTACAGTTTGTGAGTAAACTGCTGTGTCAGGGTGTGTATATACACAAACAGATCCCTGTATTTGACAGGTGTGCCATCAGGGGATGTGAAGTTATTTTTCTCCCAGAATAGTAAAAACTCAGTAAGGAAAGAGCAGACCCAACTGGAGTCTGCAAAGATGATGGCATCTTTGTCACCATGGGGCATAACCTCCAAGGCACAGGCCACAGCTGCCAATTTGGCATACTGTGAGGAGATAGTGCATTTCCTATAAATATGTCTGAAATCACCATCTTTGTCTAGAATGAGGACCCCAAATCCTGCTACCTGCTCTCCATCTACATGGGAGATGTAGCCATCTGTAAAGACATGATACATGGTGATATCTTTTAAAGCATCAGGTGTAGCCAGTAAGAATGGTCCCAGCTCAGGTAAGTCAGGAGGTTGGAGTGCACAGTCATGGGGCTTACCTGTGTAGAGTAGGCCATGAGCCAAAATTGAAAGCATTTTAGTAGGCAGTACTTTGATGTCCCTGTCCTGCAAAAGCAAAGACCAGTGGGTAAGTCTGGTATTGGAAACTGAACCATCTTTTACTTTGTCTGAAAGCAAAAAGTTAGTTGGGATGTGACAGGTATGCAGAACAAGAGGAGCGTACCCAATGATGTACAGAAAATGTCTGACAGCCCAAAAGGTTACCAAACAAGTCCTTTTGTAAAGACTGTATTTTTTCTCTACCATGGACAGCATCTGAGATGCATAGGCAATGGGCCTGTGGTACCCATTGTACTTTTGTGCCAGCACTGCAGACATGGCCTCATCTGAGGTGGCAGTTTCCAAGTGGAATGGAAGGTTTGGGTTGGGATTGATCAGAGCTGGGGCTGAGGCCAAGGTATGCTTGAGCTGTGTTGCAGCTTCAGTGTGAGTGGGGCCCCATGTCCATGGGACGTCCTTTTTCAGAAGTTCACACAAGGGAGCAGCCTTCAAGGCAAAGTCAGGGATAAAATCCCTGGAATAGTTTACCATTCCCAGGAAGCAACTGAGTGTTGCCACGCTAGTAGGAAATGGCAGATATTGTAAGCCCTGGATCTTCTTGACAGCTGGGCTTCTGCCTTGGTCTGTAATTCATAGGCCAAGAAAGGTGGCCTCTTTTTCACACAATTGTGCCTTAGAGGGGTTGCACTTGAGGCCTGCTCTCTTAAGGAAAGACAGAAGTTCATCTAGAAGGGCCAAATGATCTTCCTTCATGGTGGTTGCTAGAATCAAGTCATCCACATACTGCAGGAGACACTGGGGTGTGGAGAACCCCTGCAGGGCATCCATCATGCTTCGACTCCCGGTATGGGAACTTCGATTTTTCTCAGTGTCAGTGGCTCAGTAGGTAGCACACTCACCTCTGAGGCTGGGAGATCAGAGGGCTGTGGTTCAGTTCCCACATCTGGCACTTGGGTTAATATCCCAGTACTGACACTGTAGTGCAGCATGAGAGGGGTGCTGCACTTTTGAGGTGCTGTCTTTCGGATGAGATGTTAAACTGAGGTCCCATCTGCCTGGATTGGTGATAGTTCAGGTGGATGTTGATCCCATGGCACTTATCGAAAAGAATAGGGGAATTTCTCTGGTGTCCTGGCCAAATTTCCCTCATTCACTAAAAATACCACCAACAGCTTAATCTGGTTCAAGGTCAGTTGGCATTCATCTGTATCCCCCTCTCCCGGGTCGTGCCTGAAAATAGGCAGGATTTGTCTAGTGCACTTACCCGGTCAACAAAAACTAAATAAATAAAAATAAATAAAATCATGTGGAGATGGAAGAGGGAAGGGCTGTTATGAAAGCCCTGGGGAAGGTAGGTCCAGGTGTACTGGCATCCATCAAAGGTGAAAGCAAATTTGTATTGGCTTTCCTGTGCTAATGGGAGTGACCAAAACCCATTAGAGATGTCAAGAGCTGTGAACCACTTTTTGTCAGGTGTCAACAGCTTGTGCACATCAGGTGCTGATGCTACTGTTGGGGCGCAACTGGGGGTAACTTGATTAAGTTTTCTGTAATCAGTTGTGAGTCTCCAAGCTCCATTTGGCTTTTTCACAGGCCAAATAGGTGAACTGACAGTGGAGACACAGGTCCTAATCACTGCTTGTTGAAGCAGTGATTGGATGATCTCCCTCAGTGATGGTAAGGCTTCAGCAGGAAATGGATACTGCTTCTGCCTCACAGGGTTAGGTCCTGTGATTTCAATGGTAGTGTGCATCCTACTACAGTCATGTTTGTTTGTGACAAACACATCAAGGTATTTTTGCAGTAGAGGTGCAAGTTCAGAAAACAGGTCATGACTTTTGAACAAAGTCATGACGTCATACTCCTTGTTGTTACAGGAAGTGGCTGCCACCACGTGTAAGTCTGAGATGGTGACAGCATGACATTGTCCTTTGATCTGAAGGAGTAGTCTACTGGCAAGATTCACTACACAGCTGTGCAGTGCCAGAAAGTCAATTCCCAGTATGCTGGGATGATGATGTAATACCATGAGGTCAAAGATAAAATTGGTCCTGAGGTGGCCTACCACCACAGACAGAGGAACAGATCGGTAGGTGTGTAGCTGGGTACCATCTACACCCTGGGCCTTGGTCTTCCAGCCAGTAGACCAGTCAAATGAGGCTGAGTCCTCATCATGCAGGACTGACATGGCTGCTCCTGTATCCAGGAGCATAGTAAGGTGGCGGCCCCCGACCGTGGCCTTTACACAAGGCCATCTATTCATGTCAACAAGCAAGTCACTGACAATCCAGACTGGGGCCTGTAATTGTCAATCTGTGCTTTCAGAATCGTCATAGAAGGAGCACGACAGGGAACTGTATCAATTAAAGCAGAAAGAAGTGGGGAAGGCAGTCAGAATAGCAAAAGCCCAAACCAAGGAAAAAATAGCCAATTCAGTTAAGAAGGGGGATAAAACCTTTTATAGGTACATTAGGGAGCATAAAAAGGTTAAGGGAGGAATAGTGAAGATTAATAAGGGAGAGGGGAGATGGACAGAGGGAGACAGTGAAAAGGCAGAGATACTGAATGAATACTTTTGCTCAGTATTCACTAAAGAAGATGAGGAGGAGTTACCTAAACTAGACAATAGAAGCACTGTGGGTAGGGGGGTAGGCACCAGTCCATTTACATAAGAAAGAGTCCTGAAAGAACTCCTAAAACTCAAAGTGGATAAAGCAATGGGGCCTGATGGGATTCACCCCAGAATCCTAAAAGAACTAAGGGAGGACCTAGTGACACCACTGACCACACTTTTTAACAAATCACGGGAGGATAGGGTGGTACCTGAGGACTGGAGGAGGGCAAATGTGATTCCCCTTCACAAAAGTGGGAGCAAGGCAGAAGCAGGAAACTACAGACCTGTAAGTTTGACCTCAGTGGTAGGAAAATAATGGAATCACTTCTGAAAGAAAGAACTGTTGAGTACCTAGAGGCCAGCGGGGCACAGGACCCAAAGCAGCATGGATTTACAGCAGGAAGGTCATGTCAGATGAATCTGATTGATTTCTTTGACTGGGTGACCAAAGTAATAGACCAGGGAGGGGCTGTGGATATGGCCTACCTAGACTTTAGCAAGGCATTTGACACAGACTCGCACAAAAGATTAGTAATCAAGTTAGTCAGCCTGGGAGTGGGTCCCAAAGTGGTAGCCTGGGTAGCAAACTGGCTGCACAACAGGTCACAGAAGGTAATAGTGAATGGAACACATTCCGAAGAAAGGGTGGTTACTAGTGGAGTACCTCAGGGCTCAGTACTGGGTCCAGTCCTCTTTAACATCTTTATAGGTGACATTGCAGAGGGTCTGGAGGGAAAGGTATGCCTCTTTGCAGATGACACAAAGATCTGTAACAGAGTTGATACACAAGGGGGGTAGAAAGGATGAGAAGGGACTTGGCAAGGTTGGAGGAATGGTCAGACATATGGCAACTTAGATTCAATGCAAAGAAGTGCAAAGTAATGCACGGAAACAAAACCAGGAGAAGAATACACAATAGCGAGGGAGGTACTAACAACAACAAAATGGAAAGGGACCAGGGTAGTCATATCAGATGATCTAAAGGTTGGTAAGCAATGTGAGAAGTCAGTAAGGAGAGCCAGGGGGATACTGGGATGCATAGAAAGGGGCATCACAAGTAGAAAAAGGGAAGTGGTTATCCCTCTGTACAGACAGTTGGTGAGACCCCATCTGGAGTACTGTGTGCAGTTTTGGAGACCTCATCTACACAAGGACATAGACAGGATGGAAGCAGTCCAGAGGAGGGCAACTAAAATGGTGCTGGGTCTGCATCAGAAACCATATGAAGAGAGACTGAGAGAGCTTAATATGTATACCCTTGATGAAAAGAGGGACAGGGGGGACAGGATAGAAATGTTCAAGTACCTCAAGGGAATCAACAAAGTCCAGGAGGGTAGCATCTTTCAGAAAAAGAGATGTGTAAGAATAAGGGAGCACAATTTAAAGATGGGGGGGAAGGCTCAGGGGTAATGTGAGGACATTTTTTTCACAGAGAGAGTGGTGGATGCATGGAGCCACCTTCATGGGGAGGTTGTTGGGTCTAAAACAGTGGGAGAATTCAAACATGCATGGGACAGACTTAAGGCAATTGTAGTGGGGGTTGGCAGGAAGTAGGCTGTTGGTTAACTAGAATCTGTAGCTTATCCAGTAGGTAGAGAAATGAGCAGACTGGGTGGGCCAAGTGGTTCTTATCTGCCATCAAAGGCTATGTTTCTATGTCATCATCATCATCATCCTGTTCCTGGAATCTGAGGCCCGCAGGATCTCTCTGGGCGTCCTGTATGTCTTGCACGAGATACAGAAGTGCCCGTGATGTCACAGGTGTGACAACGGCCTGCTTGGTTGGCTCTTCCTTAGTCGTCACATCGGCCTGGCCAGTAGCTGATGCTACAAAAGGATTCTTTCCTCGGCTACTTGGTTGTTCGGTAGCCGAAGGCAGGAAAAAATTTCCCTGGTTGCATGGCTGTCCAGCGGCCAGGGTGAAGGCTGCTATGGTACGCGTAGGCTTAGCTGTTCTCTCGGCATGGATCTTCTCCAGTAGTTTGTGGAGGGTCTCATTCTCATCTCTTAGACTCTGATAGCTAGGACTGTTATGGTTACAGCCATCGAATTGGGCATTTGGATTTTTCCAGTTGTTTTTGTCTCTATTCCTGTTGTTTTTCTAGTTCCGGTCCCCCCCCCCGTGCGACTGCTTGTCATCAGAAGGGGTATCATTCTTCTGGTTATTACCTTCCACGGTATAGTGGATGGGTGTATCAGAGGTGGACTACACTGCAGCTACCTGTGCTGCCGGAATTTGGATGGCAGCAGTCTTGTTGGTTTTACCGAAAGCAAGATTACGGAGGTATACCTGGTAGGCATGTTCTGTTTTGATGAGGATATTCACAAAGGTGTCAATACTTGGGTAAACATTAAGCTCAACCTTTACCCATAGGGCCAGAGTCATGTTCCAGATGTACAAGTCTTTGTACTCAATCTGGTCTCGGTACACAACTTCATTTCCAAGGGCTTTACCAGCTTCATAGGTGAGCCATAACCGTTGGTGGTAGGCCACTGGACTTTCCTTTACATTCTGCTTAACCTTGTAGGTCAAGCGAGCTCCAATGACACCCAGGGAGTTGGCGGTGATGAGGGCCACAGCAATATCATTGTATGTGAACGTGTCACAGTTGCATGCAGTTTCTGGGAGCTTGGCCCAGAGGGTAGGTTCGATCATCTGTCGCAAGACTTGAACCTGGTACTCGGGTTGGAGAGAAAGCTTCTCGCAAAGGGGGCGCACCTTCTCCAAATGGCAACTGAGATTGCCAGTTGTGCCCATCTGTCCGATACTCTGGGCAGTTTATTGGACAGAATGAGCAACTTGCAAGGTATTGGAAGTATGAGGAATCATGGTCAAATCAAGACGGTCCATGGCGCCGTGAAGGGCAGTTTCCACTGCCGCATCCGTGACTGCCTTGAATGCATGATCCTGGTTGACAGTATCCTCAAACTTTCCGTCAATTTGATCCCAGAGGGCACTCCATCAGTCCTCTGGTGCAGCAGTATTAGTAATGGCCTCCTGAATTAGGCTGCAGACCTCCGCTGTGTCCTTCCTGGAGAGGGGAACAAGCAAAGGCGCACCACGGAATACAGGCCATCTGCCTGTGTCATGGGAGCCCACCATGTTTGTGTAGATGTGACAACATAGAGGACGTGCTGACGTGGGTGCCATCTTGTGGATGGCTGGAGAAGATGACAGCCCTATGGGGGCTGGACTTATATGTGACGTGGCATGTCTCATCATCAAAGTCAGAGTCATCATCGCCAGATGATGCAATGTCAATGGGCGTATACTGGAACCCATTCATACCTTTAACATGGCCAGCAAGAACCTCTCATTGATGGTGCATCTTCGCCATCTTTGTGCTACATTTCTTGTGACAAACTCTTGCAGTGCCCTGCTCAGTACGCTTCTCAACCTCACACTGCAATACTCTGTATGCGGCGCCCAATTCAACATTTTCCCTAAGCTCTTTGTCTAACTCACGATTCACTCTCTCATTCTCTTCTTTCAACTCAGCATCCTCTTCTCTCAAACGCTCATTCATATCATTCAAAATATCATTCAGATATGCGAACTGTTTCTTATCATATTTCAACCTTTCACAATCATCTCTCAACATACAAATTTCTCACTCAGTCTTGAGCAGTACAATGCAACAGTCTGTTATTGGCATCGCGGAGTGACTGTGTCTCCTCCACTAGTTTCTGTTCCTTCTTCTGTAACTCTGATGTCTGCACGCCCATCTCTTTTTTTAGAAATGCATTTTGCAGTTCAAGGGAGGAACAGTTCGCTGTGAGACTCTCAACAGCGGTATGTAAAGCTGCATACAAAAGACCTTTAAGGTTGTACTTTTTTGGTTGTTTGTTTGGACTCTAGGTAGTGCTCTGAAATGAGCAGCAATGGATTGTCTGCAGACTTTGTGTCCAGCGCGAAATCTGTCCATCCACCATGGGATGTGAGTTAATTCGAGACGTAGAGTGTCAAGTCAGTGCAAAGTTCAGGCATAACGAACAAGGGGTAGACAAACAAACAAACAAATAAGCAGTCAGAAAACTGGATAAAATCCTTGGCACCATCACCCAACAGCTTTCTGGTCCCCTGTGGGCAAATGGTGATACCAAGGTGGTACACTGTCACTCGCAAAGGGACTGTAAGAGGGTCTGGTGTGGGTGTGCCATTTCTGAGACCAAGATGGAATGTGTCCACCACAATAACAACCACTGTAAGCATGAGTAGGTCCAAGTAGGTGAAAAATGCACTACACTACACTACTTGACATTCAAAATTAATTGAATGGAATCTTCACTTTATACATTCCAACCTACACACGGTCGCCAAACGTTACTGGGTAATAAAATTACCTTTCTCAGGTTCTTGTTGGCACTGCACAAAAAGAAGTGACAACAGACAAGTGGTGTCCAGATAATAAATGTAATTTATTACTGGCAAATAATAATGATGCAGGCTTACAACCAACAATGTAATCACTGGTAGAGTATCCAGCTTCCTTACCTAAGTAGGCACAGTCTCTAGTCTCAGTAAAGCTACGTGCTGCAAGGGGTCTTATACCCCGATAATCACTATGGTAACTATAAAAAAAGATACATAAAAAGTGTATAATTGGCCAGAAACAGGTGGCCTGAGTAACCATCCTAACTAACATGAGAAGTTGCTTAGCTTGCAGAAGATAACTGAACAATAAGGTCTGTGATGCTTCCAAGATCACTTGCAGTTACAGTTGTGCACAAGCACTAAAGATGGCACTGTTGCCTAACTTATGATTATACAATAAAATATAATGGATAACATATCCCAGTGGCAGAATGCATTGTGTAAAAGTAGAGTGAAGCATAATATGCATTAGAGAAGTACAGTAGAACTCAGTTCCTGACACTTATGCTTATACAATAAGTGCCTCTGCCCTAAGATTAGTACATATACCTACATGTGTGTTGCTGTCTGTGAGATGGGGATACAATCAGGGGTGCTGGTCCATGGATAACAGAACCAGAGTGAGCGTTCAGCCAAAACGCATTCCCATCTTTTGTGGGTTCACTGTCACGTGTATCGTTTCACACAGCCATCTACTTTCATCCTTCCACTCAAAGTGTTTCCATGCTATCCTCATGCAAGAGAATCCCATGTTGTCCTCTGTATTTCCCAGCATTCACTTCTCTGTCACATCAAGAAGTTTGCCGGAAGTGAGTTTGCTCTGGTGTGCATAGTAACAATTGTATGTCACACATCATCGGTTGGAAGTCGTTAGCTTTTGTGTAGTGTTTTTTAAGGATACCAAGTAACAATTAGCTATAAACCAGAAAGTTGACCTCCAGTCATCGGTTGTTGACAAACTAAAAAGTGTGTGTGGTGCTGGGGGGCTCATGAACCTCAAACCTTCTCTATCCTGTATTGTGGCTGGCTTACTTACAATACTGAAGATCTATTTATTTATTTATTTAAAATTTGGTGACCAAGAAAGGCACACTGAGCAGATGCTCATTTCCAGGTATGACCCGGGGACAAGGGGAGCAAATACAACAAGGGCACAGCAAAAATTGGATACAGTACAATACAGGAAACACAAAATATACAGTATAATACATAATAAATTCTTCATACACTATAGTACAAAGAGCAAACAAATTTACATTTTAGGATTGAATTACAGAGTATTGTACATGGTTACAAGTTAATACAGGAAATGGAGGAGAGGGAGGAGGACAGTAGTATGGTTGTGGATTAGGGCAGTGGAGAGCTGCAAGATGTGACTGGGGTTGGCCTGAGGAGGTGCTTAAGTGCAAGAAAGGAGGGGGTGAAGCGGGTTTGAGGGAAAAGGTTATTCCAGAGGGAAGGGAGTCTATAAGAGAATGCTAGTTTCCCAGCAGAGGTGCGTACACGTGGAAGGGTGAAAGAGCGGAGGCAAGTCGTACATGAATTATAGGGGGAGGGAGTAGCAGGGGTTAGGAGAGACGAGAAGCAATAAGGAAGAATTCCAAACCAATATTTGGAGATGAAAGTGGAGCAGTGGGTTGTGCATCTCTGCAATAGGGATTGGAGGGATAGGGAGAAGAAGAGATCACAGTGATGTATCAGAGGGGGGAATTTGAGGCAAAATGACAGAAGGCAATGAAGATGACATCCAGTTTGGCAAGGGAGGTGGCTGGGGCTGCACTGAAGACTATGTTGAAAGCTGGGAGGATCCATTTGACTAGTAGGTTACATCTGACTGGGATGGAAAGACTACCCTTTTGGTAGTAGAGTAGACCCAGTTTGGGACGTAGTTTGGAGTGGAGGGCCTTAAAGTGTGAGGAGAAGTCTAGTGAGGGGTCAAGCCACACACCTAGGTATTTGTAGGCCAGTACATCATCTAGAGGAGTGTTGGCTGGGGTAGACAAGGTGGGGGGTGGGGAGCCCAGCAAGTTTCTGTTTGTAGCCAAAAGTCATGGCTATGGTCTTTTTGGTATTCATTTGTAGGTAGTTATCATTGAACCAGTTAGATACTGCAGTAAAGTCAGGTTGGAGTGGAGTTTGGACAGCTGGGGCAGAGGGATCAGATAGGAACAGGACGGTGTCATCCACATACATATGGATCTTGATGTGAGTTCATGCAGAAGGGAGGCCATTAATAAACAGGAAAAAGAGAACAGGTCCGAGGATTGAACCCTGAGGGACACCTGTAAGAATGGGGAGGAAGGCAGACAGGACATTACTGATTTTTTTTTAACCTTGTATTTATGAACCCTACTTGCCTCCTCTCTCCACTCTCTCAGACATCCTCTTCTGCAGGCACCACTCCCATCGTGATCTGCCCCTAGAGCACATGGCTCCACATTAGTTACTCCCGCTATACCCCCCCGGGTAGGGGTGAGGAGGGATCCCCCATGCTTACCTCCCCAAACCAACATACTGTGTTGCGGAATCGGTACAGCAGAGTCTGTCTGATGTGCCTGGAGGCCCCCCAGAGAGGTGTCTTTGCCTAGGAGAGACTGAGGTGTTTTTCCCTTGTTCTTCCCCAGACGTCGGCGTGCAGTGAGGGCCAATGAGCTAGGAGGCACGCTGAGATGTGCCTCCTGCTCCGCCCCTCTGCCGACATTTGCCCAATACCCTTACTGCTTCTCCACCTACTGCACCTTCTACCCGTGCTCCCCAGATGGCGGTATTGCAGTGGGAGCAGCAGCTAACCCCCATAGAAGGAGAGCAGCCGCTAGCGCTTCCATCCTTCCCTGGCTGACCCCGTGGCCCGTGCTCGCTCCTGAACCTGGGTCGTCAGCATGGTACGAGGTAAAGCATCCAGCGCCTCACCCCTCAGCGCCACCGGGCCGGCCAACATTACTGATTTTAACTGATTGGGACTGGCCAGTTAGATATTGCAATTTTTGTTATCAACCTTAATATAAAACACTATACTCCTCACACTTATTGAAAGAGGACCTTCCTATTAGCATGTAACACCAATTAATTATATAAATATAATGACAACACTGGTATGACCCTGCAGGGGGATCTGGATATCCTGGGGGGGTGGGCAAGGAAGTGGGGGTTGAAGTTCAATACAGGGAAATGTAGGGTGCTGTATCTAGGGGTCAGAAACCCAGGACATTCATACACCTTGGGGGTGACCACACTGCAAGTCACATCGGGCGAGAGGGACTTAGGGATAGTGGTGGACAGCAAAATGAATAGCACAGAGAATTGTCGAAGAGCTGCAGCAAAAGCAAACAGGATACTGGGCTGCATAACCAGGGGGATTACCTCCAGGAGGAGGGAGGTGATTCTCCCTCTGTATAATGCCCAGGTTAGGCCGCATCTTGAGTACTGTGTGCAGTTCTGGAAACACATCTTAAGAGGGACACTGCTGGAGAGGGTCCAGAGGAGGGCGACTAGGATGATTCAGGGCATGGAGGGTAGGACCTATGAGGAGAGACTGGATGAACTCAATCTGTACGCATTGGAGGAGAGGAGGGACAGAGGGGACATGATAGAGACATTTAAGTATGTAAAGCAGATAAATAAGGGCGGAGCCAGGGAAGTTTTCAGGCTTAAGAAGGAGGGAACTACCAGGTAACACGAGTGGCAGCTGGAAGGGCGGAATTACAGGGGTGAGTGCAGGAGACACTTCTTCACAGAGAGGGTGGTGGAACCATGGCACGCACTGCCCAGGAGTCTGGTAGAAGAGACCGCAGTGGAAGGATTCAAGAAGGTTTGGGACAGGTACAGGGGGAAGCTGAGGCCAGGGAGGGCCACCTCTGGGGCTGGGGGGGGTGGAGGAGCAAGCTCCCAGTAGGGGGCTAGCTTCCGAGCAGACACATAGACCATGGGGCCTATTCTGCTGGCTTTCACTATGATACTATGACTCCAGCTACATGGTACTCCTCTGAGCCCAAAACTAAGGAAAGAGACAACCTTAAACCCTAATGTGAGGAAAGATCCACAGCTGGTAAAATACTGCAATGAGGAAATGTAAGAGCAAGGGAAAAGTATCAGAATATCCTACCAGGAAAATGTAGGTATCTCAGAAATTTGTATAACAACTGTCTTCAAATAACTCCTATGTTATGTATGTATTTTATGAAAACCACAATAAAAATCTTTATGGAAAAAAATAAGAGCTAAACCAGGAAACCGAAGCTGGGAAAAGGCTGGTTGCACTTAGCTTGCTTAGAAGGAGAGGGTGAGAGACGGAATCAAAGGTCAATGAAAATAGTTGAGGTGATCTGACCTTGATACATAGCAGAGTGAATGGCATCTGTAAAGCGAAGAAGGGAGGAGGTGGTTGAATGGAGTTTCCTAAAACCTGATTGGACCAGGGAGAGAGTGTTTGAAGCAGAGAGGAAGTCATTTAGCCTTGAGAGAACAAGTGATTCTTGAACCTTGGCAAGTGAGGGGAGAAGAGATATGGGGCGGTAGTTGCCAGGGATGGTGGGATTGCCCCCTTTATGAAGGGGGTATGACCGTAGGTGACTTCCAGGCTGAAGGGATGGTAGAGGAGGAAAAAGATAAATTGAGGAGGTAAGTTAGCTGGGTCAGAATAGAGGGTGCAGAGATTTTGAGGAGTCTAGGGTGTAAGCTGTCAGAACTGGATTTTTTTGGAGTTTAGAGAGCCTAAAGCTCTATGGACTTCAGCTGGGGATACCGGAGGCAGTTGAAAACCCAAGGTCTGCGTGGGGGAAGGGAAGGGGCAGAAGAGGAGGGGTGGTCATGTGGGAGGGCACAGGTCATAAAGAACTTATTTAGGGCATCAGCGACAGAGGTAGGGTCAGAAACTAGGGAACCTGCCATGCAAAGAGTGGGTGGGGGAGGGTTCTGAGGAGGGGTGCAGGAACGAATGGAGATCGTGCCAGAAGGAGGACGGAGAGTTGTTAGAGGTGTGCATTCGGGTTTTGAACTATTCAGATTTTGCCTGCTGAATACACTAGGTACAGCTGTTTCAGAGGGTTCAGTAGTTCTGCAGGTCAGTTGGGTCACATTTGGTTTTGAAGCATCGTCAAGCGAGGTCACAGGTTTTGCACACGGATAGGATTTCCGGAGAGATGACGTTTGACCCGATCGATTTCAGTGGAGCATGGACATCCCAGACTTTTAGGAAGGTTGTAGTGAAATGGATGAAAGCAACATCAACAGAGGGAGTAGAGAGGACCGGTGACCAATTAGCTGCGGCCAGGGCGAAAAGCATTTTATTTTAAGTCAAACATTTTAAGGGGTCGATACTGGATATATTTGAGGGGGTTTGGAGGAGGACATATCTTTCTGATGCAAAAGGTGGGGCAGTCATCCCTGAGCATATTGGGAAGTACACCTGCAGAGCTGATATGGTGAGGGTGGGTTGATAGCACCCAGTTGAGCAGGGTATCAGACTGAGAGTGATGGTTGAGGTGAGTTGTTTCACTGATCAACTTGGTCAGGTTTAGTGCTTCAATCTGGAGGCATGCATTTTGCGATGAGGGGGAAATCCAATCCAGATTGAGTCTCCAAGAAGGATCAATTCACCTGCAGATGCAAGGGAGGTGGTAGAGGTGACACAGGAAACAACGGAGGAGGGAGGGAGTTTGGGGGAGGCATACAATGCTCCGACAAAAAGTGGCATTGAGGATGGAAAAATGAGCTTAGCCAGGAGGAGTTCATGGGATTGTGGGACAACTTCACAGTGGGTGACAGTGCAAGAAATGGAGTTGCAGGAGTAAATTGCAACTCCACCTCCCCTTTTTCTACGGTCTTACCGGTGGAGGTTATAGTCAGGGAGGGCAAGCTGATTATCTGGGTTACATGAGGACAGCCATGTTTCCGTGATGCACAGAATGTCAGGGGAGTGCTGAGTGACCCAGACTTTTACATCGTCCAGTTTGGAAAGAAGGCTACGGGCATGTATATGGAAGAATCTCAAGCCCTTGGGGAGGTCTATCAGAGAGGAGGGGTTGAAGGGGCCAAGGTTGAGCTCAACATCATCAACGAGGAGTAGGAGAAAGACTAGAAGGTGATAGAAGGGGGCATGTCTTTTGCCTTTAGCCAGTATCCTTGGAGAGGGGGCTGTTTGGAGGAGGCTGGAAGCAGGAGATGTTGGATGGCTTCAAGAGGTGTTGAGTAGCCCTGAGTGAATTATTGGCATGTGGTAGTGGAAAAGGGTGATGGGGAAGGTGGGGAGCATCGAAGGAGTAGGTAGGTTGATCACACAGGAGGCAGGATGTGGGAAGGATGGTGCTAGGATCAGACAGGGTTGGAACTGGGGGGGAGACAGGAAGCAAGAAAAGGAGGTCTAAGAGGGGGTGAAGGAGGAGGAGGATACAGAGGGAGGCCATGGAAGTACTGAGGAGAGTAAAAGTGAAGCAGCAGTGGCCTCTAGTGGCCAATCAGTATTAGATTCAGGTGAGGATCTAGGGAGATAGTGAAAGATGGGGAGGACGGGCTAAGATACAAGCAGGACACACTAGGTGGAGATACTAACAGGCTGGATGGCCTAGTGGATACAGTAGCAGGCTTCCGAGTGGGCTGAGCAACACAAGCAAGGGTTCGAGTCCCACAGAGAAAAGGAATACTAGGAAGGGGGTGGAGACTACTAAAGAGGCTGATAGCTCAGGGGAATGGGGGAGAGAGAGAGAGAGACAGTGTAAACTGAGGGATAGGATAGGATACAGCAATTTCTATTTAGAAGTGAGTGGAAGATGTTAGGGACAGCATAGCGCCCCCAACGACTTGGCAGTATAATCAACTAAGGGGGATTTGGGGAGATAGTTTGGTGAGGGCTCACGGGACACATTCACCTGACCAGAGCACCCTGTAAAGGAAATGCCTGCCCAGGGTGGGTAAGTGGGGCAGCCACCGCGGTAGCAGTGCCAGGACCAAACCTGTGCCTCCAACAGGCACCGTTCCTCTGAGATGCTGTACCTGGAGATTTTCAGAGTCCTGGCTGGCGCTTCCAAGATGTGGTAGCTCCATCTGTCTTGTGTGTACACAGTATATGCCTCTCCCCCAGCTTGCTACTATGGTAGCAAAGCTCTTATGGTTTAGGAATGTGTGTCCTGATCGAGCACCTTTGATTTTTCCAGTTGTGCCCTCACCCCAGTGTTGTGTGTTTGGCATGACAAGTAAAACTATGTTACTTGATCTAGCCCCATGGATTATGGGATGTGAAAAATGTTAAGTTCTATATGGCTGGCTGCCACATAGTCAACGAATGATGCCAGCATAGGGTTTGACTAAGTTTCGGATTCATGGTGGTGTGCGCTGGTGTTCCCATGATTTACTGTTTTCTTGTTGCCATGCAAGTAGTCTAGGCAACATGGGGTCAGAGTAGAAGCTTTGGAAGTGAACGGCAGTCTGTAACTTAAAAATCATTTGCGATATAATGCCTAAAGCACAGGCGTGTTCAATAGAAGATCCATGCTCAAATCCAAACACAGCCACTAACTTACTGTGTGACCTTGAGTCACTTACTTAACCTCTCAGTGCATGATCACATCAGGCTGTAAAAATGTGTAAATGTAGGACTCCACTGAAAATGGGAGACTGATACATCTCAGCAGTGCAACCCTGGGTCCACGCACCATTAAAGAAAATAATCTGGCAGAGGGATCAACAATTGGTGATTTTGTTTTTTCTGCCTTTGGATGCAAGAGATGGGGGGGGGGTTAACTGCATTGAAACCACTTTTTTCCCAGTGACTGTGTTTACTTTGCACTTCTGCTTTTACATTCTTAACCACACACACCTTCTGATCACTTCCACATTTGGTATCACACTCACTCATCCATGTTGTGCACACTCAGCAAATGTGGAAAACAATTTCCACTGTTTTTGCGTGAGGGGGATGCATCCAACGTAGTGCTTCAGTGGAACTGCTGTAAAGTGACACAGTATGCACCTCCTGTATTTGTGATGTGCTTTTAACATGAAACCAACTGCAAGCAGTAGTAAGGGATCATATTTTTGGTAAGATCCTGTTGTTACCCAATACAGCCCACTTCCTTCTACGTACAATTTGCACACGCACCTCACACGTTAAGTTAAGTCATGTACTCATGAACATCACTGCAGCAGAAGGCACGTAACAAAATTAAGGGGATACTATTGCATTGCTTTCAAATGCACATTGGTAACTACATCTGATTTAACAGGGGCCACAGATACAATCAGATGGCCCTTTGTGGGGGAGTGCAGGCCTTGATTAAAGTCACTGTACCCATTAATTATCATGGTTAATCACAGCCAACCACACGTTACTGAGGAACCACTCCCTGTTACGTTAAATAGCAGCGTTGTGGTGACTCGTGGGTGCCTGGGGTGGGTTGGCAGTTCAAGTACCACCCATACAGTGTTGGCTGTGGCTTTCCCAGGGATATGTATTTCAAAAGTGGATTATGTTTGCTTGTTGTGGTGTGTGCTACTGTACACCAGAGTTGCCCAGCTGTTGTGGGGCATCCATTGGCATGTTCAGTTGTGGAGTGCGCCTAGATTACTGTGCCATCCAGCCCCACAGATTACATACCTTTGGCATGCGCACCACTTCATTGATTGCCCCATACCTCTGCTTGTAGTCCAGTGCTTAAGTGCGCTTTTCCATATTGTACTTCTGCACAGCCAACACAGAATGGATGCTCAAACGTTGTTTGTCCTTGGTGCAGTCTTTTGAAGTTCTGCCCCACCTAGGTTTGAGAAAGTATTTTTCAAGGCCACAATGTTGCCATGGCAGCATTGCAGTGCCCAGCAGTGGGAGTTAACCTTGCCGTGGTTGCTGGGCTTAACCCAGTACTTTCATCATGTTGGGGACCAATAACTCCTGGTCATGTTATTAATGGTTTTTATGTTTGTTGTTGATGTTTGTAGACATATTTGTCCTTTGTCATCAACAGCACACTGGTTTCACATGTCCTCGAAACGTAACTGGCCTCACATGTCCTACAAACCTATAGAAACTTAGACACTGAGAGCAGATAATAACTGTGATGCACATCAAGTCTTCCCATTCTCCATGCTGACTGTAAGAGCTGTAGACCATACTTGATCTCTGGCTTTACGTCATGGTTCCAACTGCTAGGGTTCCCCGATGCCTGTCTCAGGCATGTTTAAATTACCCCGCAGTAGTTTTCCCCACCACCTCCGCTGTGAGCCTATTCCATGCATCTACCACTCATTGTGTGCATAAATATGTCTTGACGTTACCCCTTAGTCTACCCCCTTCCGACCTCATGTCATGCTCCTTCGTTCCTGGACATTCACTTTTCTGAAATATTTTACCCGCTGCTAACCTATGTTTGCTTTTTACATATTGGTTGGTTTCTGTCATATCTCCCCTGTCTCTCCTCTCCCCCAGGGTGTACATATTGAGGTCTCCCACTCTCTCATCATATGAATTGTGGTGCAGTCCCTGCACCATCTTGGTTGCCATCTGCTTAACTGGTTAGACCATGTCTATGTCCTTAAAGAGATGTGGCCTCCAGAACTGGACACATTATTACAAATGATGCCTCACCAATGATCTGTACAGTGGCATCACCACCTCCTTTCTTCTGCTGGTGATACCTCTCCCTATGCACCACAGCATCCCACTGGCTATCCCCACAGCCTTGTCACATTGTTTGGCCACTGTGCGGTCATCATATATGATTACCCCCAATTCCTTTTCCTGTTTGGTGACCACCAGTATATCCCCCCCCATGTAATCTTCCTGTGTGTTGGATTCAAGGTGTTCCACAATCCTTTCTTTAAGTAGTAATTCTATGATGTTTGCCAGTATTGAGGTGAGACTGACTGATCTATAGTTTACAGCCTCCACCCTTCTCCCACTTTGGTGAAGAGGGACTACATCTGCCCTCCTCCAGTCCTCCAGAACCACTCCCATATCAAATGACTCACTGAACCCGGCTGCCAGTGGTTCTGCCCGTGCCTCACGTAGATTCATTAATATTCTCTGTTGTATCCCATCCTTTCCCAGTGCCTCGTCCACTTTCAGTTTTGTGAGTTCTTTTCAGCCAATCTGTTCCACAAATGGAATGGTGTCCATCACCCTCCCATATTTATTGTGATTGCGTAACTGTGTACCCTCACCTTCTCTCGTAACCATTAATACAGAACAGAAATATTTGCTGAGTATTGATGCTTTTTCCATGTCCACTTACACAAACTCCCCTTCATCCCCTTGTAGCCGTACTATTCCATCCCTGGTTTGTCTCCTTTCACTAATGTACCTATACAAAGTCTTGTCCACTTTTTTGTTTACCTCCTTAGCTATGTTTTCTTCTATTTGTGCCTTTGCTCTCCTGATTGCTTTCCAACGCCTTCTGTTTATCAAGGTACACTACCCTGTCCTCCTCCCACTGCATTTCCTTGTATTTCCTGAAAGCAATCTTTTTCAGCCTTACCATCCAGGCCACTTCCTTTGAGAACCCGACTTTCTTTCTCTTTCTCTTGCCTGTGTTCACTGGCCTAACGCAAAAGTTTGTCGTCTCCACTATGGCTACTTTCAGATGGGCCCACTAATTGTACACTTCACCACTTTTGTCCCTCCCTGCCAGGTTATGCTTGAGACATACCTTAGTAAAGTCTGCCCTCCTAAAATGCTGGACCATTGCCTTGTGTGGCTTGACTCTGCAACTGTACTCATTCTGAACCATACCTTACTCAGTTCTGTCCACTTCTATGAGTACAAGGTCCAAACTTGCTCCCTCCTTTGTGGGCTCCAGCACTAGCTGCCTGAGGCCTGCACCTTGCACAGAGTACAGGATGTCCCTGCTCCTGGCTGAGGCAGCATCTTGGATGTTCCAGTCCACACCGAGCAGGCTGAAATCACCCACCAGTGGCACCTCCCTACCACAGTCCACGAACGATCCTATGGTGTCAGATATCATATTACCATCATTGTTGTCCATCTGTGGCTTTTTTGCATCAGAAGCACTGCCATACTGTCTCATGTAGATTTAGCCAAGCATTGTACTCTTATGTTGGTACTGAATACATATCCATTTCATTCCTCTGCATGGAGTGCACAATACTATTAACTATTCCTATGTCATTCCAGTATCAGGTTATGGATCTTGGAATCTTGACTTGCGTGTTACAGCACCATGCAACTGTGACTGAATGGCTATGGGGCCCTTAACTGTGGATTCACATCTACATTTACACTGACACTTGCAATGGAGAAAACTCATAGTGGCGGTGTTCCTCTGGGCAACGACTATGACCCACCAAACCAAAATCAGAAGTGTGTGGTCCCAAGTAAGGCATTCTGTTTTCTGGAGCATTGTAATGACCACCTTCACCAAGGACCAGTGGACTGAGAATTTTCGCATGGGCAGGGACACATTTTTCTATGTCCTGGACAAAATACATCCACTGATCAAACGCCAGAACACCAGCATGCGCCCAGCTGTGCCTCTGGATGTATGACTTGCAGTTACTCTTTGGAGATTAGCAACAAACAATGAGTACCATTCAATTGGTCATCTTTTTGGTGTATCAATGTCTGTTGTCTGCATTGCCATCCGGGATGTGTATGCTGCTCTTTGTTCCACTTTTCGTCATTTAATCCAAATACCAAATGCGACCCGCCTGCATGAAATTATGTCTGGATTTGAACATAGGTTTGGGTTTCCACAAACTACAGGCACAATTGATGGAACTCACATTCCCATTATTGCTCCATCACAGGATCCTTCTGACTACTACAGTCACAAAGGCTGGCACTCCACTGTGATGCAGGCTGTGGTGGACCATGAGTACCGCTTTTTGGACATCAATATTAGATGGCCTGGGAAAGTACATGATGTGCACATTCTAGAAAACAGCTCTTTGTACGCAAAAGCAATTGTTGGAGCTTTATTTCCTGATGTAACATGTGACATTGGCAATGCCAGAGTGGCAATGTTCATTGCTGGTGATCCAGCATACCCATTGATGCCATGGTTAATGAAGCCTTTTGCTGATACCGGGAGACTGACTGAGGAACAAAAGAACTTTAACCACCAGCTATCAAGTTCAAGAATGGTTGTGGAGAATGCTTTTGGTAGACTGAAGGGCAGATGGAGATGTCTTCTAAAAAGACCTGATATGGACATACAGTTTGTACCCACCGTAGTTTTAATGTGTTGCATTTTGCACAACCTCTGTGAATGTCAAGGTGAGATGTTCAATAACGACTGGATGTAAGGTGATGATGTTGGTGCTCTGCCACAGCCGATGCAGAAAACAACAGAAAGAGTCGATCGTGGTCCGGGGGGGTGGCTATGCCAGAATAATCAGAGATGCTCTGGTGCAGTACTTAAACAGATAATGTACAAGGTTGTGGACCACATGTAGAAGTAATATATGAACAAACGGGTCATCATGTCTGCTTTGTCCATCAGTAGATTGTGTGTTTTGAAATTTCCATTTCATAAATAGCTAGACATACAGTACATTATTTACTGATATGTGTTGTTTGGCGCACTATAGCACACTAGTAGTCTTCTGTGTACACTATCCACTTTGATTGTGACACACCTCACTGTTCTTATTACCTCTCATCCCATTAACTGCACAAAATTTAAAAGGTAAACACTGCCGCTGTGCTGATGTTGTCCCACACATATCCACTTCCTTACCCATCACTTGTTGCAACTGTCGGCATGCATATACAGACACCTTTTGGGTCTCTGCTTTATGCTGATAAACAGACCAGCCACACAGTCTTCAGTAGCCTACCTCCACCCTGAAACCATGCTTCTGTACATGACACAGTCCACAACTGTCATGTTCTGACACAGCTACGGACACACTAAGCTCCTATCATGACACTGACACAGCGCCGTACACAACCATAGGTAGCTATATTGTCATTTTTTTGTATAAGGGTACCCAGCCTCAGTGTTGCCATGCAATCAGCTGCAACACGTGGTCTTGCACTACTTGAAAAAGTCACAATTCAGCATGTCTTGCTCAATATAGGGTGCGAGTTTGTGACAGCTGTTGTGCAGTAATGGCATGTCACAGCACGCTGTTCCACCACTCATGGCGCCGCATAGACTCATAGACCCATGGCACCGCATCGACAAACTGTTACCTGAACCCTTTTGACCATGTTCACATACATTCTCTACCCTGCCACGCCTACTTATAGCTAGCCCGTAATTGGGTGTTCCACCCCATGTACACATACTGTACATAATGTGACACATTGCCAGACCGCCTAGTATTACATCAACATACAAGTTTGGCGTGTTGCACCTCTTTCAACAATCTCTGTGATGAACTTTGTGACATCTACATCTCTGGTGTGAGTGACTTAACAACAACACCCTCCACTGAATCTTCATTTGGTAAACCAAACAATGTTCCCGATGTCTGATCTATGAAACCACCATTCCATTTGACTACACTGCCCACAAACACTGCATGAGTTAGAACCAGCGCACATAAGCCAAACGGTGTACTGTACGTTGTGTCATTCTGTAGTGTTACAGCCCTTTTCTTTGCCTTTGCTCACATACAAACATGGGTAATGTACGGCATACCAGAGATTACATGCTGCACCTCTACTTCACACCCCATCCTTCTTTGGTTGATAACATGAATGTGTGATTGATAGTTGTGCAATAAATGTCCTCTCCATGTGTAATATGTGTGTGTTTCCACTGTCCATCTGCTGCTCATTTGTGACGCATGTACCAGTTGTCAGTTTGTATGTGTTTCCACTCCCACAATGTATGGCATTCTGACAGCGATACATTGGCAGTATGACAGTGGGTTGCAATCGCAATTTGTCTTTGAACTATATGCTGTACAATATCACAGATCTATTGTTTTGTGCCAAATGAAACTGTCACTGAGCATACCACTGTCATGGTCCTGTGTGTGAGGTATACTGAACCCAGAATGAGAATGTTGCCATAGAGTGGCAAGCATGCAATCACAACCATCAGCTTTCAGCACTTCAAAAATTATAATGCTGTTTACAATGTCTTCATTTTTTGGTCAGATTTTTCTTTTGGGTCAGGCTATGCATATGCATCCTGCAGCAATGTAGACTGAATGCATGACTTAATGATTAAACAGTGTACATTACAATTGCTGTCACCATGGTAGACATCTTCCAAAACTGGTATTTCTTAACCAACTTGCAATGGCCATGCTGCAGTACACTGCCTCTTAGTGAAGGCGTGCAATCGTGGTGAATCATGGCACGTACTGCCTAAGATGCTGAGCCAAATAATTTTTAAGGCAACATGCCAATGAAACTCGGTTAAAGCAATGGAACACAAAAATTAAGTGCAATGTACAGTAAACAAATTAAAGCAGTTTCAATCTGGTCCTTACAGTGATGTTCGCAGTTCAATAGTACAACATACGTGTTTGCGGCCATTAAAAATTGTTCTTTATTTCCAGTTCAGTCCAAAACCAAAAATAAATCAACGAAAAAAAAGAAAATTATACATTCAGAATCAAGAAAGGCCATGCTTTGAGAAAAGCAGTTGCAGACCAAGGCAAGGTCGTCCCTGTAACTTCATGAAAACTCATATAAGTAATGCACCTTATCAGCATTGCACATTTGGAACATAAGATATCAGTAAATAAAAAGCATATCTTGATTGTTTAGTATGCATACCAGTCAACCACAATTTAAACAGTTCTTTTAATGGCGGTGCATGGACACCACTGTAACAGAATTGAAAATATGACAATAAAAGCATGCCTGCCACATAGCCGACTATAAACACAGCAGCATGGTTGGGCAAACTACTCTGTACTTGCTCCATTACAGTGTAATACTGTCCTGAAATCGATTTAAATAGATTTGTAAAACTTAAACGTGACCTTTAAACAGTAGTGTAAAACTTAAACACTGCCTTCAAACACTAGTACTACTGCTACTACTAATACTAGTACAACATTTGTTTACTAATACGACTGCTACTAGGAAACAATATTGTAAACTGTGCTACACAACATAAGAGAAGTGTCAAAACAGTACACTTCCTTCTGTGTTTGCAACAACATACCCACATTACACCACATGCAGAACAGCCATCAGTTACACAACTGTGTAAATGGAATTGCTATGGCATAAAGAAATGTAGTTGAGCAAACTCATATATCGGCATATGTTGGCATGTATGACACATCGGATTCCTGAGTTACAAACTGCGGTGGTACATTCATGGTGAGGTGGAGTGAACGATCGCAGGACATGTGGCGTGGCAGGGAATTGGTACTGTGTGCTCACAGGAGGTGGAGCTGGGCATTCGTGATCCATAAATAATTTCCATATTTGATGCTCGTGCTCCATCTGCTGAAGCTCAAGTTTCTTCATTAATTCCATGCACTGGCGCTCAAGCTCCAAGTGAGTATGCTCAGCCTCCACCGACACACATTGCTGCTCTGCTTCTAACACAAGTTGCTTCCTTCACTAGTCTGCTTTGATAAATTTGGCATCAGCATGCTCCAAATAGTTCATGGATTGATCCGCTAAGGCAGCCATTGCAACACCACCACGTTTACGATGAATACATGTCGGTTGTTGCATAGATGGAACAGGGTGTGATGCAGTGGATAAAAGTGTCAAGTGAGGTACTGGTGTCTGTGAGGGTGGTAATTCAATTGTCAACAGTGTGTCATTCATGCTATCATCAACAGATGCTGTTTCGTCATCGATGTCAGAGTCATTATGTTCCTGAGCAACACTTGTGCCACTCTGTATCAGCAACACTGGCTTGGTTGCAGCATGTTTCCCCAGTATCGCATCAATTTCCCTATAGAATTGGCACTCCATGCTGCCATTTCCACTTCTGTTGTCACTATCATGGCAACAGATGTAGCGGTGTTTAAGCCCTTTAATATGCGATCAACTCTATATCTCGTCCTGGTCATATCCCATATCCTGCAGTTTCATGGCAATGTCCCGCTATATATGTATATTTTTGCATGTGCCATTCAGCGCTGCCTGAATGTGCTCATCACCCCATATAGATATCAGGGCTCGGGTATCCTCGTCACTGAGGTTGCAGGTCTGATTTTCAGTGTCCATGCCTGTATAAATTAGGGTAACAAAACACACATTAATCATGTCATACTTGTGACGTGAACGTATATTAACATACATTATGGAAAACACTTGCAGAAATAAGTTAAATAACAGCAACACAAAGCACTACACTAACAGGTGCTTAATATCACCCACGTGAGTGTTGACAAGCACTGCAAATGGACATGAACAACATGCAGAAAAGATAATGCATTGGGAGAATGGAGGCGTGCAAGGGACATGCTACATGAGGAGTATTAAGGGCATGCTGTATGCACGCTATGTGTCATGATAAACCAGGTAGAAATGATGGTTACAACTGCAAAGCTATGCATTCATGTGTGTCTTGTGGCAGCCGTAACACATTATGATGTCGTGACCAGTAACTGAAACTGTGTTACACATGGTCTGGAACGCTGTTGATAAAAAAACATTTAGTCAAATTACATGTTATTGCTTCACATTTTGTTTCAGGCAAAGTTCAATACGGACACAGTCTGGAATGCATATCATTGCTTAGAATTTGAACTTTATTAACAGCTGGTGTCAAAAAATACTTTTATGTCCTTGCATTGCATGCCTATAAACCTGAACCTGGTTTCGGGTTATGGGTTACTGCCTACAAAGCCTCGACAGCCATTGTAGTATGTGGTGAAGCAAGAGAGCTTGGCTATGAGAGTGGTGTATAATTCTTCATCATGTCAAGGTATGAAGCAGAAGTATGGCCATTGTTTAATATTGCCAGCTGTGTGTGTCTCTCTCAATGCCACCATGCAATGGTGTTTCATGGTGGAGCTCAGTGCTGCGTGATCACTGTATCACTGTGTGGTTTTGCATAGTGGTAGGCAGCACCCCCCACCCCCGGCTAGTAGAGCAGTGGCAAGCGCTGTCATTTGGTACCCAGTGCAGGAGCGAGTGTGGTGTTGTCTCCCTGTTGCAAGTCATGTAAGCACGGCTGTTGTGGACCACTGGCCACCCAACTCTGCTGCCAGTGTAGATACTATGCTGCCCATTACCCTGGCTGCTTGTTGCTGTCCTGTGTTTCCTGTTGGTGGAGAACAGCAGCGCAGGTGAGTCCTGTCATCCGTATTTAGGTACCAGTGTCCCGGTGTTCCTCACAATGCACCAAGCCATGCATTAATCCCCATAACCCCATACACTGGAGTGGGTTACTGCTTACTTGTCAATAAGGCATGCACACTATCTGGTTACAGCATGTTGGTATGTGTACTGCGATTGCAGAAGTGGCATGTTATGTGAGAACAGCAAATTGCATAATGGTGTATTCGGTGTCTGAAGCAGAAATTTTGTAAATTGGGTAGTAGTAACACAATGAAAGCTGCACCACCTCAAATTAAAAACTGCACTTAGGGCTCCCTATGGGGATCCAGTTCAAAGGAGGTCATGAGAGTGCAAGCAGACGTCCTCCCCAACCCCCCAAAAACCACCGCAGCAGATAGCTGCTCCCAACGAGGGTTCCCGACGAGGGTCCAGTTCAAATGAGGTCATGAGGGTGCAAGCAGGCATCCTCCCCCACCCCCGGAAAACCACTGCAGCAGATAGCTGCTTCTGACAAGGGCTCCTGACGAAGGTCCAGTTCAAAGGAGCCCATGAGGGTGCAAGCAGGCATCCTCCCCTGCCCCCCGAAAACCACCGCAGCACATAGCTGCTCCTGACGAGGGTCCAGTTCAAAGGAGGTCATGGGGGTGCAAGCAGGCATCTTCCCCCACCCCCCGAAAATCACTGTAGCAGGTATGGCACACACACCGGAGAACTCGCGCGAAACATTACAGGACAAGTGGAGTTTGCCCATTGGAACATTTATTTCTTTTCTTTTTGGCACCAAAAAATTCAAACTAGGCTAAAAAAGTCTGACCGCTGCAGTAATTTAACTGTTGTAAGCAGAGCACTTCAGCATTTCTGCTCTGCCTGTAAGGACTGTCTTTTGCCTGTGAGGGTTGTTTTTTATTTTATAGCATTTCTGTCTGAAAGAGGTTTAATAATAATTTTAAAGTCTTGCTGTGGGGGATACATTACTTGTTCTGTGATTTCATCAGGCCCTAACTGCATCCCCTCCCCCCTTGACCTGGCCCCACTGTATAAATCTTCTCACCTGCGTCTCCTGTTCCCACAGATAGCTGCTCCCGATGAGGGCTCCCGACGAGGGTCCAGTTCAAAGGAAGTCGTGAGGGTGCAAGCAGGCATCCTCCCTCCCCGAAAAACTACCCAGCAGGTGCCGCACACACACCGGAGAACTCATCAAACATTACAGGACAAGGAGTTTGGCCCCTGCCATGCTGCGTGCCGCCCCCACCACCACCACCACCCTTGGTCAGCACAGTCTTTTACAGCATGGTCTTTTATAGGACTGCTGAACCAATCAGCCCATTTCTCCATTAGCAGCCTATCTCAGTCTGCTACTAGAGGCTGCTCGACTCACTCCTGCAGAACTCTCTCCTTCCTCCTTTACTTATAGCACTATGCTCCTGCTACTGCTAACTCTGACCACTCAGCTGTTCCCAGTGCTGATCCTCCCCCCTCCCTCCATCTTCCCCAAGAATCAACCTCCCTATGCCCCTGACATCTGCTTGTCTGCACTACAGCTCTCCTCTCATGGTGATCTAGTATTCCCATTAAGCCTCTGCTGTCTAGGCAGTCTTAATGCTCTGATACCATCCTCCTCTCTGGAAGGAGTCAACTTCCTGCCTCATTACAATCAGCAGTCATGACCTCTGTCCCAGACACACCCTCAGTCTGCTGCAAACCCCTTTCCCCTCACCACTACCTCTCTTCCTGGCTACTCCCCATTCCCCCATCCTAGCCATACCTGCCCTCAGCTCCATACCTGTCACTGTACCCTCTCCACCAGATCCTCACACCAGTTCCAGTGTAGCCGCTCCAGCCTTCGCAGCACACTGGTCAGACTGATCACCCTCTTCTGCTCTCCAGGAATGTTCACCCCAACCCTGGCCCTGGGTCATCTACCCCCCCTCTCCCCCCCTGCTGGATGTGGCCTATGCATTGCCTCAATGAACATCTGCAGTCTTCCAAAGAAAACTGCCACAGTGCAGTGCTGGGTCATGCAACACAGGCCTGATATTGTTGCCATAGTGGAGATCTAGCTCTCAGCATCTACCCCTGACTCTGCTGTTTCCTTCCCTGGCTTTACCATCTTCAGGGCAGACAGAATTGGCAAGCGTGGTGGTGGATGTGCTGTCTACCTCTGCAACTCTCTCCTTTGCTGTGCTCTCCCTACCCCCAAGCTTGATCATGGGGCCCAAGCTATCACCATAAAAATCTCCCCTGACCCGGGCAGGGGCCCTCTCTATCTCACCACTGCATACATACCTCCACGGAGTCAGGGACTAGCAGTCCACTCCCTTACTGACTATCTAGCCACCCTACCCCACAAAGCTGAGCAGTTCGTCCTAGGTAACCTCAATGTCAACTGGCTCAGCTCCACCACCATACACATAAAAGACACTTTTACCACCCTTGACTTCTCTCAAATAGTCACACTTCCAACCAGATTCAGTCAGTCGGGTGGCACCAACTCCCTCCTTGACATAATTCTCTCCAACCGCCCCCACAAAATAAAAGATGTTAATATCTTACCTAACTCACTCAGAGACCACTCCCCCATCCTCTGTCACTGGTCCTCACCCACACAAAAACCCATGCCCCAAGTCTCCTCCCATTGTTGCTTTCACCCAGGTGGCCTCATTAAACTAAGGCAACACCAATCCCATATAGACTGGACCCCAATCTCTCTCACAACTGACATAGACACAGCACTAGCCTACCTCACCAGTGCTTTCTGCAAGGCCTGTGAACTCTTTGCCCCTTTACCAACACCCTCCCCAGGTGCTAAAATTCCCCTTGGATCTCCCCCACTCTAATTCAACAACTGAAACAGAGAGACAACCTATGGCATATCACGGTGGAATCGGGCAGGCCTGCGGACAGACAGGCCTATAACGCTGTTAGAAACAAATGCACCTGAGCCATACGGCAAGAAAAAGCCAAATACTACCAAGCCACCCTGACCTCCTCCTGGGGCTCTGCATGCGCTTTCTGGGACAATATTAAGGATCTCAATGGAAAAACCCACTCCCCCCATCCCAGATAGCAATCAATGGCATTATCACCACTGACCCCCTACATATTGCTGAATGCCTCATCACAACCATCTCAGATCTCAGCTCAGTCCTACCTGCCCACTTCTTTGACCCGGTCACCTCTTGAACCCCCCTGCCCTGGATCACCCCCCATTTCTCCTCTGCACCATATCCCCCATGAAGCCAAACCTCTCCTGCTAAAAGCCCTCTCCAGTCACAATCCCAAGTGTGACCTGATCGACTCCAGGATTCTCTGTCTAACTCTAGATGTCATGCTAACCCCTCTCACTGACCTGCTAGACCAGTCCCTTTGTCTTGGTCAGTTCCCAAGCACCTGGAAGTCTGCTGAAATCACCCCAACTCATAAGAATGGAGATCACACAGTACCAGATAACTACAGGCCTATCTCCATTCTTCCTCCTCTTTCCAAAGCCCTAGAAAAAATAGTCTCCACCCAACTCATGGAATACCTCACCAAATACAACATACTGTGTCCAGAGCAACATGGCTTCCACCCTGGACATAGCACTATATCAGCTCTACTGGAGTTCTCACAGCACATACACTCTGCACTTGACTCTGGTGACCTTACTGGGGCAGTGTTCATAGACCTATCTAAGGCCTTTGACACTGTGTGTCACCCCTCCTGCTCGACTCCCTCCACAAACTGGGTTTCTCTACTACCCCCCTTGCCTGGTTCTCTAGTTACCTCCATGACAGATCTCAATGGGTCAAGATAAACGGTACCCTATCAACCACACTGCCTGTCCACTCCGGTGTCCCCCAGGGGTCTATCATGGGCCCCACTCTGTTCAGTCTCTTTCTCAACACCCTTCCCAGCTCCTGCCTAGGCAAAATGCTCCTATATGTCGACGATGCAGTCCTTGTCGCCTCCCACCTTGACCCCACCATCCTCCAGGACTCCCTCCAGCTCATTTTCAGCCAAGCTGAAAAATGGTTCCTCGACCACCGTCTGGTCCTGAACCTCAAAAAAACTAGATCCATACTCTTCGCCCACTGTCAGAACAACACCAGTAATGCCCCCCCCATCCTCCCCAGCACCAAACACCCCATTGAACAGGTACCAGCATGCAAATACCTGGGCATCACCTTTGACATAGAACTCACTTTCCACGCCCACCTCAAAACCCTGTCCACCACAGTAAACACTCAGATTGGTCTCCTGTACCACCACAGAGACTGTCTCGCTCAGACTACCCTCCGGCTGGCTATCACCTCCTCTATTCTGTCTTTGGTTGACTACGGGCTTCCTATCTAAGCCACGGCTGACAACACCGCGCACACCAAAGTCCAGATCTCAATAAACAAGGCCTACAGGCTCCTGACAGGTGCCCATAACAGAACTCACTCATGCCAACTCTACTCCTCCGCTAATCTACTCAACCTTGATGAGCGCCTATGCTACCACACCTGCATTCTTGCAAAAAAAATCACTACTTGGGCTCTCTCCCCCCCTGGGGTTACCTCATCCCTAAAACCAACCTCCCAGATGGCTGCCACCCAAAGCGCAGCCAAGGTCACCTTCCAGGTTCCGAGAGCCAGGACCTCACTCGCCCAAAGGTCCTTCTACCACAGAGCACCCTCCTGGTTCAACTCCCTCCCCCCTCATATCACTAGCATCCCCAGAATTGGCCCTTTTAAAATTGCCCTCCAGAAACACCTCACAGACACTCGGATCTGTAAGTGCCCCTGATTACCCTAGAGTCTGCACTCTTCTGGCTCCCTGTATCTGACAACTGCCTCTTCCACCCCCTACCCCCCGGCTCACTGGGGGCCACAGTCCTGCTCTCCCCAGGACTTGCTCCATAGACACACTAGAGCAGGCCTATTATCTTATTAATGTTGGTTGAATATGTAATTAATTGCAAACATATGATTTTCCTCATTTATGTATTATTTTGAAATTACTGTGTATTTCTCTCTTTTCTGTTCCTCACCTGTATCGTCCCCCAATGTTTTATTTCACTATCATGTGTTCTATACCCTCCCTGTGATGAGGTGCCTTTGTAAATGAGTCTCTGACTCAAAGGTTGTAAATCTGATTTATAAATAAATAAAATATATGGTTCTTTTAAGTCTCATTAATTTGTGTTTTTTTTTTTTTTTTGCCATAGAGCAACTTCCACTCCTTGGAGGTAGTTGAAGAACATATGAACATACAAAAACTACCAGTAGGAACTGGACTTATAATGTGGGGTACCGAAAACCAGTAAACCAATTGGCTGAAGCCCCTGTCAAATGACTGTGCATTAATGGACATTATCAGCACACTTGCTCTGAAGGGGTCGGCAGGCAGATCAGTCCCAGTCTGGACTTGCTTCTTCAGCCACAGTAAAACAGTGTGGCAGCCATCGAAATCCTCCGCCACCCCCAAGGGCAGTGACCCTAAGCAGTTTCAAGCAGTCCAGTCACTTATCTGTCTGTGTGCATAGCTGAATCGTATTAATGAGAAATCATGCTGCCTTCCAAAAACATGTGTTGTCCTGTATTCCCATAGTAACTCTCACATATTCGTGACATGTGTCCCACACCTAGCCCTCCCTCTAGTGTCATGCATGGTCCATTGTAGTTTCAGTCAGCAAGAGACCCACAGGCAGGGTCCGAGTTGTATAGTGAAATGAACAGAAAAGGACCAGGACGTTTGTCGGCCATATCCCCAACCCCGCCACTGGCTGCCCAGATGTTTGCCGGTATCCACCTGCCCGCTTGCTCGACACCACCAGTGAGCCATACAGCAACAGGAAGAGAGAGACAGAGAGAGTCAGCCTCACAGAGGCATCACATGTCATTTCAACATGAGTGAGAGAAAGGGAGACACAGCGAGAGGGAAACAGATAGCTGACATGTCTGTGTGTCTCTGTCTCTTCATGTTGGCTGCAGTCAGAGAATGGGATTTGTCCAGTCTGCGGTGCAGCAGTTAGCCACTGAATAAGTGACCTCCATGGCAGTGGGGAGAGAGTGAGACAGGGAGAGCATCAGGCACGGTGCTGAATGGTGCTTCTCCAGAGTGGTAGTCCAATGACAAATGGCAGCCCCCCTATCCAAGCAACGCACAGCTAGGGACAACATTTGTGGTGGTGCCAGCTCCTGTCTTCTGCACTGCAGTGTAATCTGGTGTGTGCTCCATGCAGAATAGCAGAGAGAGCGCGACGTAGTATTATGCTGATGAGGCACCATGCATAGAGTGGTAACGAAAGAGAGAGAGAGAGAGAACAACGTGGTGAGCACGGCGTCATCTGTTACTTCTCTACAGTCATTGGGAGACACAGGTGGAGAGACACAGTGGTCAGTGAAGTTTCTCCAATATCATCTCTGTCTGCATGCAGTGATTAGTTTCACCTACAGATGCACATCAACTGCAATACCAACCAGGAGCAAGTGTTCCATGAGTAAATATATGTGCCAGTCAGTGTTCCTCAGCAGTGTGTATGTCGATGCAGTGGGGGGGCAGTGTAATGGTGCTCGGCAATGTAGTACACAGTGTTATGAAGAAGACATGTCACACATCATCTCAGTAGTATATGTGTGACGGTTCTCTGTGCATAAGAGCAATGCAGTATGCACTAATTGTTAGGGACTACTTTGCAAGGTGGCAGGATATAGTACCTTTGTTGCTATTTAAACAGGAAAAAAACACTTTTCTGGATATTGTTTTCTCATTTAAACATACCCCATGTTATAAGTACAATAACCCACTCCAAGGTGTGCTGTTATTGGTGCTGTCACGGGTGTTGTGAGGGCACTCTGCCTACAGCCTTATGCCTCACAACACACCCGAGATGTTGATTAATCCCCAATAACAGAACACTCTGTTATTGGTTATTGCACACTTATGGTCTATCTACTCTGCTCAAGTGTGCAGCTGGTAGCCATTACACTACTGCTGCCACCACCTTCCCCATTCTCATATACTGTTCTTTACCCATTCCAGTTGTTATCCCTCCACCCAGTGCCTGCTTGATCCCATCCACTTTTTAAAATGCAAACCGACTTCCGGGATACCCCCTCTGCTGGTAGTGCATTCCACCCTGCCCCCACTATCTACATTAAATAGTGCTTCTTCAGTTCACTTCTGAATGTACCACCCTTCAAGTTTAGACTGTGCCCCACAGTGTGCCTCGCTCTCCTTAATCACAAAATAAAAAATTCCTTCAGCTCCATCTTTATTTATGCCCCTCGTATACAGTATTTGAAGGTCTCTATCATATCCCCTCTATCCCTGCATTCCTCTAATGAGTACTTGTTGAGCACCCGCAGTCTGTCCTTGTACGGTTTCACTTCAGTACTGAGGATCAGTCTGGTAGCTCTGCGTTGGTCCCCCTCCAATAATGTAACATACTCCTTTAAGTAGGAGAGCCAGAACTACATGCAGTATTCCAGCTGAGGCCTTACCAATGACCTGAACAGCTGCAAGATTACCTCCTATCTCCTCAAAGTTATTCCCTGGCAATACACCCCAGCATCTTATAAGCCTTATGAGATTGACACTACCAGGACTCCAAGATCAATTTATGCACTTCTATGCAGGGTTGGAACAACAGGGTTGGACCAACAGACCTCCATCACCAGGTGCCAGCACTAAACATCCGAGAAGCTGTGAGACACACAAGTCAAAAAACATCTCCAACTTTGTGCAACCCCCCCCCCAATACTAGACCTGATTAGACACAGGAAAGCACAAAGGTACTACCCAGTATGCCCACAATAGTACAATGCAGAGGTGGGTGCCACACGGTCCCCTCTAACCAGCAAATAAAAAGTATAATGGTTAATGGTTTGGGGGGTGATACATATGTGCTGAGCACTATGAGTGAGACTGTACCTTTACCCAGGAAGGTCTCATATAGCTTAATGCCCCAGGGTCAGGTGTCTGTGACTGAAGGTAGAGCACAAATAAGGATTTGATGAGGATTTAAATAGTTGAACATTATGCCTCTGAGTAGCAAAAAGCAAGTGTGATCTGAAACTTAATACATGAACTAGTAACAGTACAATGCAGAGGTGGGTGCCACACTGTCCCCCTAACCAGCAAATAAAAAGTATAATGGGTCAGACACATTACAGCTTAACATGGGCTCTTTTGAGGACACTGTTTGCAGAATTCATTCTGTGTGCAATGAGAAAGGATAGACATTGTGGCCATCTGCAATACACTGATAAAGAAAGCCAAAATGAAAACATATGTAGTAGAGAGACCCAAAAAGGTACAGTGCAGAGACATATGTAAAACATGAAAGAAAAGAACAGTGCCCAGTTGAATTTATTGCTTTCTGATACATACCCGATTTCAATGTATGAAGCTGGGTTCTCATCAAGCAAATGTAGTGGCTGAGTCAAAAGGATCTGTATAATGCTGGCTGCTAGCAGGCATGATTTAAATACATGCACCACAAAACACAGGGTACCGATGAATGAAACCTGTTTTGTATTTTATTTCACAATAAAATAATGAATGGAGCACAGTTCATTCAGCCAGCGAGAAGAAAAGACTGTTTGTCTACAAAGGCAGTAAATCAGTAGTAATATATCACTTTAATCAGAATGCCGCATCACAAATAGGAAGCGCGTCTGTCAAACATCACCACACATAACACGCTGAACACGCTGATCACCTGCATCCGCCACTAAGTGCTGAGGACTTCTCATTGTCTCTTGCCTGCCAGAAAATACTTTCAAAATGCCGGAATAGCAAAGGGAGCAATACACGGAGACCAGGGTACAAGTGCTCATCTGAGAGCAGCAGAGTGAATGGAGCGACCACATTTTGGAAAACCCGAAACAAAGGGCGGCTGTGTAAAAGTGCCTACTGTCTGCAGTTTCTCTTGAGTTAGACATTTGGCATCAGATAATTTATAGACCCACTTCTACAAAACATTCCTTCTTTGACATTTGACCTACATAGAACTAGAGTTTTAAAGGAAAACAGTCAATACAAATGTATTGAAGAAAGCTGTGCGGTGCCGCACCATTACAGTTAATGGAGCACCCCAAGCATCTGCCATACTTCCAGGTCGTGGACTTTTAGAAAATAAAAAAAACTCTGTTGCAGCGCGAGAAAACTGTGGCTCTGATTGGGTAGAGCTAAACCGGAGGGTAAGCCTTTCGGGGTGGGAGCCCCCTAGTTTTGACTGTTTTCCTTTAAAGATTGTTTTATTACCTCTGGTTGTGCTTCTTATATAATTGCTTCACTGATCTGTAGCATTCATGTGTACAGTGTGTAAGTTCTGGATATTTTAAAGAAAGCTCTTTTTAAGATAACTGCCATTTTCCTTTTGAAAAAGAACCATGTAGGTTTGAAAGTTTAAGGATTTTCTGTATACAGTATCTCTGTTGGTCCAATAAAAGGTATCAAATCATCTAGTTTGTGCATCTTTTTGTACAAGGATCAACATGGCAACTAACAATTTTTTTAAAACCATATCTGTGTCTGATTGTCTTTTATTTATTCATTTATTGAATTGTTTCACCAGGAAGGCATGCTGAGCAACAAGTTGCTTGTCTCCCAGTGCGATCTGGGGGGGTAGGGAACAATGAGATAGAATACAGAGAAACATTACAATGTTGGAATACAATTTGCTTTCTTGCATACAATGAGAGCAGGAGGGATTACAGGTGGATAACACTGGCTAACAATGCAAGTTAACTATAGTAGATATGAAGACACATATAGCAATTATGCAACAGTTGGTGGACAGTTGGTATCACTGGAACACATATAATAACTTGGCAACAGAATGTAGTACTAGATGGTAAGGTGACACAATAGTAATTGGTAGCCATTAGTGTAACATAGATATTCATGATTTACAGTGATAGGAGTAAAGAGAGGAAGAATAGAAGGAGGTAATGAAAAATTGCGGAGGGCAGAATGGAAGAAGGGAAAGGAAATTTATGGAGAGATGCAGGCAGAACACGATTTTTGAGGCAAACAGAGACAACAGGGTGGACTAAAGTGCATATAAGAGGGGTATGAGGTAGGTTATAAGTGCCTAATTGAGTGTAGGGGTAGGCCAGTGTTAGGCTATGTCAACCAGAAAGGGGGTAGGAGGAGAGGAGAGATAGAGTGTGGCAGGGTGATGAGAGAGAGGTATTGTAGGTGGGGGGAAGGGAAGGGAGCTGAAATTCAACAGTGTCCTGTTAACCCTATCTGGGCAGGGCAGTGGACAGCCCTACTGGTAGGATACAGGTTATAGATGATGAGAGTTATTTATATATAGTGATATGAGAGAGGGGCTGCTGGGGAGGGATGTTGTGGGAGGGGTAGCAGAGGGTCAACTATAGTGGGGGGGGTAGTACCCCGCCAGTGTACTGGCTGACCCTGCCTGCACAAGGCAGTGATCAAGCAGTGACTGAGGGGGTGCAGTAATAGGGGAAAGGGGGTAAAGTTGTTGCCCACCGTGCGCTATGGATCCTGCCTGCACAAGGCCGTGATAGAGCTCACAGGAGGGAGACAGATAGATAGATAGTCCGTGAGGAACTATATTTGGTTTCTCACAAACACAAGTCATATGTGTGTATATAAATAGAATAATGGATAGGTAACTGAGTATTACTGGTGAGTATTACCATCGAGAGGTTCTGGACACATAGGAACCTCGAGAGCAAAGCTCGAGAGGTTCCCGTGTCCAGAACCTCGAGATGGTATCTCACCAGTTACCTATCTATTATTTTTTTTTAATATATGGATCCGACTTCTTTTTTAATCATTTTGCTGTGACTGGTAGGCTGTTAACTGAAGGAATCTCGCAACAGATCAGTATCAGCACAATAGACACTATGTAGCCTGGTCTGTCTGTCTTGCCCGTATACATGCATAGCAAACATTTCATTTTATTTTACCTTTTGTTATTGGGGATGGGTGAGCACAGGATCAGTGAGATACGTTTTTGTTTGTAGATACACTGAAAAAACTGTGAAGTTTCATCACTGTGGACTCCGCATAGTGTCATCTCGCTAAGTGAGAATCCGCCGCCACGTTTTTCAAACTGTTTCGGTTGGAAACGCGCCAATCGGAGGGCACGCTTAAAAGACATGACAAGATAGACTTGTGTTTGCACTGTTCATCTTTGGTGATAATGCTATCATTCGGGTCCTGAACGATAGTATTACAGCTCCTGAACAATAGTATTATCACTAGGGAATAGTCGAATTATCGCTCCAGGAGCCATACTATTACCAGGATTTTTTTATATGCTTCATGATGGTATTAATTTAACAATCCATATATTAAATATATGTATATATATATAGAGAGAGAGATATTACTGGTCACCCTATTTATCAACCTGATTATGAGTAGTGGGAAACGCTGTAATAACCTGAAATCCAGTTATTATGGCATTTGACACCATAATAACCTGAAATCCGGTTATTACAGCGTTCTCAAAACAACTTTAACTTTCCTACATGGTTGCAAACACTTTTTCCTGCTCACCGTGGCGTGACTGAGCAGAGCTCGTTTTGTAAACACATGATACAAAATGCATAGAAAGAGCACAGTTCACTGTAAATTACGTCGCTGTACTGATAAGGTTAGTTTTCTAGTTTCTGTGAAAGAAGCCACTGAGTTTAGAGTGAGGAGAGCGAGTGACTGGCGACTTCAGAAGATTTCGACGTAGCTTCTAGCAAGTGTTGCCATAGCAACACCACCAATGCTTGTGTTGAAGTCTTCTGAAGCTGCCAAGTCACTCGCTCTCCTCGCTCTAAACTTGGCAGCTTCTTTCACAGGAAACTAAGATAACTAACCTTAACTAGTACAGCTGACGTGGTTTTTACACTATACATTACACTTTTAATACATTTTGTGGCATATTCTTTACAAAAGCGAACACTGCTCAGTAATGCTTCACTAAGGGACCCTTCAAGTCACTCCCCCTCTTCTCTACGGTCTACATTCGCTGGCTTCACATTCTCAAAAAGGAAAAAAATAATTACCTTAAACAGCACAGCTAACCTGCTTTTTCTACAAAAACCTTACTATACTTTCTTACAGTGCAATCTCTACTGTTGCATAAAAGTTAAACAGCACTACATCAACAGCAAGCACTTTTTCCCTCTTTCTTAAAGTAGTTCTACATAGGAAATCCGTGCACCAGCATTTATAAAAAATAAAGAATAGACAAGTGTGTTTAAGGATTTTTGTTACACGCCCTTGGTGTGTGATGACCTCATAAACCTCTTGAACTTCGCTCTTGAGGTTTATGGGTTATCGCACACCTCCGGTGTATAAAACAAATCCATAACACACACTTGCCTATCCATTATTCTAGATATAAATATATATATATATCTATATATATATAGATACATATTGCAAAAAACGACATTAATGTATTAGTTAGGGTTCATATCATGCCTTTCAAAGTACCTACCACCCCATCCCATCCCTCCACCCTCAACACACTAACAGCCATCAGGGTGTGCCTTGGGGTCATCGGTCCTAATGCTCACCCCACTCCATAAGTAAATAAGTTGAGATGGACCCTAACGCTTACTCCATTCTCCTACACTGTGTCCATCTCAGCTTATTTACATATGGAATTGGGTCAGCATTAGGGCCAACAACCCCAAGGCACACCAGTTGCCTCTTGGTGTGTGGAGGGTGGAGGGGTGGAATAGGGTGGTAGGGTTGGGTGGGGTAGTGTGGGGTGGGGGTGTTACGGTTGGCAACCCTATCACCACCTTTCCATACTTTGAAAGTCATGATATGAACCCTAACTAATGCATTAATGTAGTTTTTTGCATTAAATTTCCTGACTTTTTATGAAGCGAATACAAAGAAATATGTGAAATTATTAGCATAGCAATCTTTTTTTTAATTCTTTTTGCCTCCAGTTGTCCCCTCTATGGACCTAATGGACCTTGGCCCAAGCCCTGCACATCAATTGACCATGAGCAGGCTTACCCCCATGGGCGGGGGTTGCTGGGCAGGCGTTCACTCCCAATGGTCAATGTAGGTGAGCTCTGGCTTACCCCCAGAGCAGGGCCATGTGAGCGGGCCCCGGCCGGCAGGCACTACTGGCAGTGGGAGTGGTGTGGAAGCAGGGCGTCATGGTCAGGGGACCAGACATTTTTTTGTGGCAGTGTTTCCTTGGGAGACAGGACGTGCAATGATGCCAGCATCTTTCCCGCCTCCCACACAAGCAAGCAATGGTTTTTCTGGTGATTCCCCTGGCCTCTGGCAGAAGTCGCCAACAAGTCAGACACTTACCCCCCTCCTCCCCCCGGAGAAGGAGAGCCACCTCTTGGTGCTGTATCCTTTTCCACCCAGCCAGTCCTCCGATTCCCAGGTCCGTTCCCAAACACAGGATGCCAGTGTCATAAGCATTTGCCTTGCCACTGCACCAACAGGCTGGCCAGCATAGCTATCTTATTACCCCACCTCATTTAACCCGGTACAGAGAAATTGTGAAATACAAAGAAAAACATAATTATATGGAAGTGCAACGGCATTCTGTGCCACATGTATGAAAACACATTTTGGGCAGGATGTGGAAAATGAGAGCTGTACTATTCATGAGGTGGTGTGAAAAAATGGCAATGTTGAAAATTAGGTGGCAAAACAGTGAAAAGTAGCAAAGTTATGCATGTGCGTAGAATAAAGTCAACAGACGCACGTAAGTGTAGCAGTTTTAGGAACTTTTTCACCAAATTATCAACATGACCTTTCTGGAACCCCACCTCATGAACACTGCCACTGACATTTCGTTCATTGGTCCCAAAAACATGATGTCACACAGCAATCGCACCGTTCTGCACCACAGGTGTGAACACATTTTGGGCAGGATGTGAAAAACTGACAGCTGTAGTGTTCATGACCTGGTGTTAAAAAATGACAATGCTGAAAATTTGGAGTGAAAATATTAAACATTGCCAAAGTTACAAGAGTGCGTAGAAGAGTTTCAATGACCACGCGTAAGTTGGACTTTTTTGGTATTTTTGCAGAAATGGCTTTATGTTCTGGGCTGAAATTTTCAGGGTACAAAGCCTTGGCCTCACAGATGTACTTTTTGAAGATTTGGTGGAGGTGGCGCTGATGAGCAGCTAACTGGATAGACATGCCTGACTGCTGCTCCGTGCTAATGGTCGGTAAAAGTGATAAAGAAACCCCATTTAACGGTAATTTACTCACCAAATTTTGTATAAGCATATACAGGAAGGTGCTATGGAGGAATAGTTGACACCTAATCCAGAAAAGAGCCAGCATTTGGCTGGCAAACCCGGAAAGAAGGCGGCCACCACCACGACGGGTGAAAGTGTGGGTGTTATCTCGCTATCCGCGGCTGAAATGTGTGCACTAGGCAGCGAAGTAACTGGGCAAGTAATAGCGGTGTTAGAACCCAGACTATTAAAGCCTGAAAGCAAAATTTACCTTAAATTACAGGAGGTCCTAGAACAACAGACGCTGCATAGTAATCGAATTGGAGAGGCAGAGGACTGTATATCCAGGATGGAGGACGAGATTATGGAGGTCCCTGAGCAAGTTGCCCTGTTACAGAAAGAGCTGTAGGAAGTCAAGGAAGCACTAGATTACCAAGAAAACTATCACAGGTGCCTCAGTTTGCACCTTAGGGGGCTCCCGGAGGGGGAAGAAAAGGGCAACATGCTGAGGTTCTGTGCCAACATCCTACCTGAGCTGCTGGGGCTGCAACCAAAGAATGGGTGCCTGAAATTGGAAAGAGCTCATAGGGCCGTGATGCCTTGGCCCCCAGGAGATCAACCCCCGTGGAAGGTGATAATGCGCTTTCATGCATTTCAGGACCGGTAGATGATACTGAAGCCCTATCGCGAGAAAGAATCACTGGTGTTCGAGGGTGCCAGACTTTACATCTCTCAGGATTATTTGATCCGGCTCCTTAAAAAAACGTAAGCTGTTCAACACCCTAATGGCCCAGCTCAGGAGTCTTCAAGTAGAGACTTTTTTGATCTACCCGGCAGTTCTTAAGATCCAGCATGAAGGTGCAACATTCTCCTTTTGGGAACTCCCTAAGGCCGAACAGTTCATGAAGGAACTGCAAAAGAAGCTGACCAAATGAAGGAGCTGGCTTAGGACTGGCCATGGAGCGACTCTAAGATTCAGCTGTGGGTCGTTGGATGCTCTGTACTGGTTGAAGTTTGGTACTTTTTACCTTAATGTTGACATGCTAATGGTTTGGTTCTGGAAAGTGCAGTATCTGTTATCGGGGGTATGGGGGCACTTATTTTGAGATCGCCTCCATTAGCTGATGTGGCCGGACTGAGCTGTGACACCCTCGGACTGTTTTGGGGTGCAGGGACATGATTCCACATGGCAGGAACTTGGTTCGACCGATCATAGAAGGGAAATATGCGGCTAAGTATAGGTCAAGAGAAGGCTCCGGCGGGATCGAGCCGACAGATTAACCTGTTGGGGGTGGAGGGAGAAGGGGCTTAGCGTGTGTGTTGTTGATGCGGCCTGCTTCTCTTCCCATGCTGCATGTTGTCTCTGCATCTAATGGGCTATACAGAGAAAATAAAGGCAGAGGGCAGATGTTTGGGTGGGGAGGGGAGATGTATAGAGCAGTAAATGAGGGGACACTCTTCCCCTCTCCCCTATCTTCTTGTATGGGAGATGGGGGCGTCTTCAGGGGCAGATGCTGCAATGGCAAGAGCAAGTGCTGGATTAAGCTGAGGGCACCACGTGGGCGTAGGAAATGGTCCAATGGAAGAGTGCTGAGGAGTCTCTTTTTTCCTTTTTCTTTTTCTTAAGAGTTTGGAAGTTAAAGCCTTTTTTTCCCTTTCTTTTTGGTTTTTTTATCAGGTGTAAAGAAAGATGGAAAACTCAGGTTACTGACATAAATATGATATAGCACGAATATAGAAGCCGACTGTTGCTGGAGCAGCAGGGCACACACATCTGGGGAGGGTTTACTGACACGCATGCTAGAGCAGCAATTGGTGTCAATGCTGAAGGGGGGGATAAGGGGTAAGAGATATGTGGTTGATGTGTTATGGTTGGGGGGATGAACGGGGGGGATGATGGGGGAGAATGCTGTCAATCATGTTGAAGACGGCACAGGGAGGGATGGGGGAAGGGGGTTATTGTTTATGTTTTTCTGTACATAGTTTATTGTTATGTCTTGGGGGATGCATTCTGTGTTCTGTGCAAGTTAATACAGTTACTATATGGAACACCAGTTGGATCGGATGGAGAGAGCAGTGGAGGAAATGAGACTGGGTACATCATGGCTAATAGGCAGGAGCTGACGGTGGACTCCTGGAATATGTGGGGGGGTCACTAATCCGATTAAATGAACTACACTTTCGTCGGCACTCAAACGTAGGTGTGCACAGGTTGCACCACTCCAGGAGACCCATCTGTCAGATGCAAAGCACGCTAAGCTAGCATGAAGATGGGTTGGCAAGTGCTTTGCGTCTTCGTATTCCGCATGCAAATGAGGCGTTGCTATTCTCCTGCATAGGCACTTGCCAATGGAGGTCACAAAAGTGGTGAGAGACCACCAAAATGGACAATATATATTTATAGTGGGACAACTATTTGGGGAGACCATTACCTTGGGCAGTGTCTATACCCCAGTAGTATATGATGCTGGGTTTTTCCCTGAACTCCTGGATTTATTAACTAAGGAACAGTTTCCAGGACTCATTCTTGCTGGAGACCTGAATAGTACAATGGATCCCATGCTGGATCACTCTGAAGGCAAGGGGAGGAGGACAGAGATACTGGGTCAGTGGCAGGAGAGGATGGCAGATTTGGACATGGTGGATGGTTGAAGGATGTTGAAGCCAAGGGCTAGGGAGTATACGTTCTTCTCTAGCCTCCATGGGACATGGTCTAGAATTGACTATATATAGAAATATAGAAACATAGACTTTGACGGCAGATAAGGACCGCTTGGCCCATCTAGTCTGCCCATTTCCCTACCTACAGGATAGGCCGTAGATCCTAGTTAACCAACAGCCTATTTCTTCCTACCCCCCACAAGAATTGCCTTATGTCTGTCCCATGCATTCTTGAATTCTCCCACAGTTTTAGACCCCAGAACCTCCTCAGGAAGGCTGTTCCATGCATCCACTACCCACTCTGTGAAATAATACTCCTCACATTGCCCTGAACCGCCCTCCTTCTATCTTTAAATTGTGTCCCTTGTTCTTGCAAGTCTCTTTTCTGAAAGACGCTACCTCTTGGACTTTGTTGATTCCACTGAGGTACTTAAAAGTTTCTATCATGTCCCCTCTCCCTTCTTTCCTCAAGGGTATACATATTAAGCTCCTTTAGTCTCTCCTCATACGGCTTCTCTTGCAGACCCTGCACCATTTTAGTTGCCTCCTCTGACTACCTCTATCCTGTCTATGTCCTTCGGAGATGGGGTCTCCAGAACTGGACACAGTACTCAGATGGGGTCTCACCAACTGTCTGAACAGAGGGATAACAACTTCCTGTTTCTGCTGCTGATGCCTCCCTATACATCCCAGTATACCCCCAGCCCTCCCTGCTGCCTTCTCACATTGCTTGCTAACCTTAAGGTCATCTGATATGATTACCCCAAGTCCCTTTCCTTTTTGTTGTTGTTACTACCTCCCCACCAATTGTGTATTCTTCCCTGGGTTCTTGTTCCCAGGTGCATTATTTTGCACCTCTTTGCATTGAATCCTAGCTGCCATACTCTGACCATTCCTCCAACCTTGCCAAGTCCCTTTTCATCCTTTCCACGCCTCCTTGTGTATCAACCCTGTTGCAAATCTTTGTGTCATCTGCAAAAAGGCATACTTTTCCTTCCAGTCCCTCTGCAATGTCACTGATGAAGACATTAAAAAGGACTGGACCCAATACTGAACTCCTGCGGTACCCCACTAGTAACCTCTTTTCTTCAGAGGGACTCCATTTACAATTACCTTCTGTGTCCTGTTGTGCAGCCAATGTTTTACCCAGGCTACCACCCTGGGACCCACTCCCAGGCTGGTTAATTTGACTATTAATCTTTTGTGTGGGACTGTGCCAAATGCCTTGCTAAAGTCTAGGTAGGCCATGTCCATAGTCCCTCCCTGGTCTACTACTTTGGTCACCCAGTCAAAGAAATCTATTAGATTCGTCTGACATGACCTTCCCGCTGTGAATCCATGCTGCCTTGGGTCCTGTGCTCCACTGGCCTCTAGGTACTCAACTATTCTTTCCTTCAGAAGTGACTCCATCACTTTCCCTACCACAGAGGTCAGACTGACAGGTCTGTAGTTTCCTGCCTCTGTCTTGGTCCCACTTTGTGAAAGGAATCACATCCGCCTTCCTCCAGTCCTCGGTACCCACCATCCTCCCATGATTTATTAAAAGAGTAGCCAGTGGTTTCACTAGTTCCTCCTTAATTCTTTTTAGAATTCTGGGTGAATTCCATCAGGACCCATTGCTTTGTCCACTTTCAGTTTTAGGAATTCTTGCAGAACCCTTTCTTCTGTGAAAGGACTGGGATCGACCCCCCTATCAAGAGTGCTTCTGTTAATTGGATTAGGCACTTCCCCCTCCTCTTTTGTGAATACTGAGCAGAAATATTCATTCAGTATCCCTGCTTTTTCACTGTCCCCCTCTGCCCACCCACCGTTCATTCTATTCAGCCTCACTATCCCTCCCTTTGTCTTTCTACGCTCGCTGATGTACCTATAAAAGGTTTTATCCCCCTTCTTAACTGAGTTGGCTATCTTTTCCTCAGTTTGGGCCTTTGCTATTCTGACTTTCCTCCCTGCTTCCTTCTGCCTTAACTGGTACAGCTCTCTGTCCTGCTCCTTCTGTGTTTCCTTATACTTCCGGAATGCTATCTTTTTCTTCCTGACTTTCATAGCCACCTCTTTTGAGAACCATAGTGGCTTTTTCTTTCATTTTGATTTGTTTATTTGCTTCACACAAAGGCTTGTTGCCTCTGTGATGGCAGTTTTGATGATTCCCCATTGTTGCTCCACACCTCCTTCTAGCCTGTTTGCTAGTGCTTTTCTGAGGCACTCTCCCATCTTGCCAAAGTCAGCTCTCCTAAAGTCCAGTACCCTCACTTTTGTATGGCTTGACTCTGTAGCTGAGTTTAATGTGAACCACACTGTTTGATGGTCACTTGTCCCCAGATGGCAACCCACTTCTAGATCTGAGATCCTCTCACTGCCCCGTTTGAGAGTACGAGGTCTAAGATTGCTCCCTCACGAGTGGGTTCTGAAACTAGCTGTCTAATGCCTGCCACCTGTAGGGCATCAAGAATGGCCCTGCTCTTGGATGTGGCTGCAGCAAATGTGCTCCAGTTAACATCTGGCATATTCAGGTCTCCCATCAATAGTATCTCCCCTTTCTCTGCCATTCTAAGAATGCCTTCTATCATATCCTTGTCCATTCCCTCCCCCTGACATGGGGGTCTGTACACAACCCCTGTGCGGATTGTGGTGCCCTTTCCAGTCTCCAAGGTGACCCACAGTGCCTCCTCTCCTCCCTGTTTACTCTTTTGTTCAGTTGCTTTTATCCCTTCCTTTACATAGAGAGCTACTCCTCCCTCTCTTCTCCCCTGCCTGTCTCTCCTGTAGGTTATGTACCCTGGTATGTTAACATCCCAGTCATGGTTCTCTGTGTACCATGTTTCTGTGACTGCTACAATATCCAGGCATCCCTCTTCCATCAAGGCCACCAGCTCAGGGAGCTTGTTGCCCAGACTACAGGCATTGGTACTCATTACCCTCCATTTCCTGATGGCCTTACTCCTTTGCCCCATCCCTGTCCTTCTTGCCTTTGTCACTTTCTCCATTTACCCCTGCCCTTCTCCCTATCGACACCTCTATGTTGGTGTTTGCCACTTACTACCATGATTATTTGGGGGCTAGTTTCCTGCTCCTTTCCAGTGCCTCCCCTTGGCTAGTTTAAAAGCTTGCCAATGAAGCATTTAAACCTATCACCTAGGATCCTGGTTCCTCCCGGACAGATGCAGCCCATCATGCCAGTATAGGCTTGCATCACTCCAGGTGGACCCCCAGTCCCCAATGAAGCCAAATCCCTGAGCTCCACACCAGTTTTTCAACCACTGATTGAATCCCATGGTGCAGAACACCCTAGCCTCTCCTATGCCATAGATGGGCAGCACCTCCGAGAAGGTTACCGTGCGTGCTACTTGACTAAGGCCCCTCCCCAATTCCACAAACTCTTCCTGCACTTCTCTAATCACTTTCTTAGCCAGGTCATTTGTCCCTAGGTGGACAATGACATCCAGCTCCCTCCCCTGTGCAGCTGCTCTGGCAATCCTGAGGATTCGCTCCCTGTCCCTCCAAGCCATGGTGCCAGGCAGGCACCTTACCTCCCTCTCCCCTTCCTCCCCCAGTTCTACCTTCCTAACAATGGAGTCCCCCACCAGGAGTTGTTTCCTTCCCCTGCAGGGTCCCCTGCCACCCTCCTGTGGGTCTCCTTTGTGGAGGTTCCCAGCATCCTCCTTGGTCTCACTCATGGTGCCTCCATAGAGGAACCACACTTTGCCAGAATGGCATAGGAATCTGTGGAGAGGTACAATTGGAGGGATGCACCCTGTTCCACCACCCTCACCCCTTCCTGAGCCCACTGTGGTCCAACCGCCTCTTTCTTGGCAACCTCTGAGGCAATGGCAGTGGCACTGGTGGTCCCTGGATGGAAGAGGAGGTCCCACAAATCCTGGTCAACTCAGCCTGCAGATGAGCAACCTCCTCCTCAGCCCAGAGAGGTGCCTGCAGATGGGACAACACCGCATCCTCCAGAACGTCTCCCGGAAGACTGCTGCTCCACAGCCACTGCACTGCACCACTCCAATCATGTCTTATTTCTGGCCCCTTAACTGTTTTCAATCCTTACTCTTTCCTCTGTTTTTTCTCTCTCTCTCCTTACTTTCTGCCTGTGTGCCCTTTAAGCTCCTGATTGTCCTGTTCTGAAACAAGAATATCCTATATTTCTCAGTGGACCACTTACTTGCTCAGAGGCAGACCTCCAGCAGCTAGAGGGGGCGAGAGCTACTCCTGCCCTTCTAGGATGGTGGGTCTTTGGTGGTTCTGTGATCACTCACTTCCCGCTCCCAAACAGGAAGTTCCTGTTGTCAGTCAAATCCTGTGCCTATAAAAATAGAACTAGCTTTGGGTGGGAGGGAAGGAGGGCAATATAGTCCCAGCAGAGAAGTCCAGTTACACAGCAGTCCTTTTTCCTGGTGTCTTCTGCCAAGATATTAGCAGAATCTTTCTAAGGCAGTCTTTAAATGTAGCTTCCTTCTAGCTAAGCCACTCCCCCTACTTACTAGATCTTTCTACCAGTAATTTAAGCCTCACAACAGTTAAGTCCTTTCAATCACCTGTTATTTACACCTATAACTGTTCAGATACCCATTCAGTTCAGTTAACCCAGACAGACACACACACACTTTTTTTTTGCTTTGTATGTTAGTTTTTTTTACCCTAAATTAAAGGTCCAAGTACAAAAGTTCTTCTACTTTAGTCCCAGCAGAGAAGTCCAGTCACACAGCAGTCCTTTCTCCTGGTGTCTTCTGCCAAGATATTAGCAGAATCTTTCTAAGGCAGTCTTTAAATGTAGCTTCCTTCTAGCTAAGCCACTCCCCCTACTTACTAGATCTTTCTACCAGTAATTTAAACCTCACAGCAGTTAAGTCCTTTCAATCACCTGATATTTACACCTATAACTGTTCAGATACCCATTCAGTTCAGTTAACCTAGACAGACACACACACACACTTTTTTTTTGTTGTTTTGTATGTTAGTTTTTTTTACCCTAAATTAAAGGTACAAGTACAAAAGTTCTTCTACTTTAGTCCCAGCAGAGAAGTCCAGTCACACAGCAGTCCTTTCTCCTGGTGTCTATCATGCCGCGTGGTTGGCATGATGGGGTGGTAGATGTTTCCCATAGTCCTATCTATGTGTCGGACCACGCCATGGTTATTGGTCGGATTCAGATGCGGGCAGTGAGGGAGACCCCACTTACGTGGAAATTCCCGACATACATGCTGTCTAACCAGGAGTTCAGGGACTATTTAGTGACGCAATGGCAAGTGTACAGAGACACTAACATGGGAGCTGAAGTGTCTGAAGCCATATATTGGGATGCGGGTAAGGCCTTCATGCGAGGTGCCATTATAGCATTTATGGCCAAATATAAGAGGGAGAAGAGTGAAAAGAGACAGGGGCTAGAGAAGAAATTAAAAGACCTGGAAAAGAGGGTGACCTGGGGAGAAAGGGGGGAGGTGGAACAATTGTTAGTGGTTACCAGGGAGGCCTTGAATGCTTTGGTCAGAGGCGAAGCAAGGTATCCTGGTTATTTTGTAAACATTATCTGTTTGAAAGGTGCAACAGACCTGGACCCCTTCTAGTGCGACTCATGAAGGGGGTAGAAGCCCCACTGGAATAACGGGGATAAAGGGTGGGGGGAGGGTAGTGCACAGAGAACCCCAGAAGGTAAGGAGCACTTTTCGGGACTTTTATGAACAGTTGTATAAGCTGATAGTCAAGACCTGGGACAACGGATGAGGGATTTTTTAGATAAGGTGCAGCTTCCTGGACTTTTGCCCACGCAGAGAGAGGGAGGGATTAAACCAGCCCATTACGAAGGAGGAGGTGATTAGGGCCATTGGGAGGTTACAACGGGGCAAGGCCAGTGGCCCCAATAGATTCCCTGTGGAATGTTATAAAGTCCTGGCGGGACAGATGGCAGAAGTGCTTAGTGAGTTGATGCAGCAGGGGGAGAGGGGGGAAGGTGTGCACCTGCCCACTATGTGTTCTGATGCCCTGATCTGAAAGGTATACCCAAACTGGGCAAGGATGGGTTGGAATGCGCCTCTTATAGGCCAATATCGCTTTTAAATTGCGATCTTAAAATTATAGCCAAAGTACGGGCCACAAGGTTGGAGGATCTTATGCCAGTGTTGGTTCACCCAGACCAGTCCGGGTTCATCAAGGGGAGGTTTTCTTATCCCAATATGAGAAGACTGCTTAATGTGGTATGAAGAGCAGGGCTTACAAAGGAAAAACCATATGTTATCTCTATGGACGCCGAAAAAGCATTTAACAGGGTGGAATGGAGGTACCTCTTCGAGGTATTACACCAGTTTGGTCTGGGTGAATCATATATTCAATGGGTACAGGGTATGTATCGGGCCCCTAAGGCACGGATTTTGGTTACTGGGGTGCTCACGGAGGGTTTTGAACTGGGTAGGGGCATGAGGCAGGGCTGCCCCCTCTCTCCTTTGTTATTTGCATTGGCATTAAAGCTGTTGGCTGCAGTGCTCCGGCAGTGCCCCGAATTTCGGGGTATAGAGGGGGTTGGGGGTACCACACATAAAGTGGTCCTGTATGCGGACGACATGCTATTATTTGTTAGGGACCCGCAGGTCTCTATGCCATCCCTGTTGGCAATAATAGACACTTTTGCGGCTTTTTCTGGTTACAAAATAAATCTCAGTAAATCGGAATTAATGTGCTTTCCTAAAAGTGAGCAGGAAGATGAGTGCTGGGGCCTAAAGGGTAAATCTGTGTCCAGTATGTATCTGGGTATCACGGTAGGTAGGCCTATTGGAGCATTATATGGGTTAAACTATACTCCCTTGCTCAAAAAGGTGGAAGCAGACCTACGGCAGTGGATGCAGCTCCCTATTTTGTGATTAGGCCTTGTTAATTTGATAAAAATGAAGGTTTTACCAAGAACATTATATCCCATGCAAATGTTACCGGGAGGATTGTCAAAAGGAGACATTCACCGAATTGAGAAAGCATTTACTAGTTTTCTATGGAGGAGAAAGCGGCCAAGAGCTCGTCTCCAGCACCTAAAAGCTGAAACTAAGAAGGGTGGGGTGAACTTTCCAGACCTCTGGAATTATTATTTATCAATTCAGCAACGTTATGTTGCAGATTGGGTGCACCGCCCTGTTGTGGCAAGTTGGGTTGATTTAGAGCAGTGGGGCTGCCCGGGCCGCCTTTTGGCTTATCTGCATAGTAAGGACCTTAAGGCTTACTCCATCCAGGACCAGGGTAACCCATTAGTGAGAGCAGTGCTGGAGACCTGGAATTATCTCAGAAAAAAAGGAGGGACCCGTAAGGGGGAAACTTTGCTGTTACCTGTGGTGGATAACCCCTTCTTCCTCCCTGGGTTGGAGGATAAGGGTTTCAGAGAGTGGGAAAATAAGGGAGCCCAGAGCATAGGAAATCTAATTAAGAATGGGATTTTGTCTCCGTTGGGGGATATTGTTCAGGGGTTGGGATTACAGGGGCAACAGGTATTTTGATACGTTCCGTTAAGGGCGTTGCATCAAAGTTGAATAGGAATGGGAAGAACCCATGGAATTGGCAGTCAACACAGACCTTGATTTATCACACACAGGCAGTCCCGAAGGGGTTCATTGGAAAGGCCACAAAAATAGGGAAACAGGACTACCCAGATTTCGCTCAGAGAACAAGATTATTATGGGAAAGAGACATTGGGGGTACAATTTCAGAGAGTAATTGGCAATTACTATTGGGGGGTCATACGGGACTTTTAGTATGTAATAGATACAAAGAAGCATATTATAAATTTTTACATAGGCTCTATTACCCCCTGGTCATAGTGCATATAGCACGCCCGTCTGAGTCTCCTCTATGTGGAAGATGTGGAAGTGAGAGAGGGACCTATATGTACTGTTTTTGGTCGTGCAGAGTGCTCCAGGTTTTCTGGGGAGAGGTAATTGGGGAGGTTAGTAGGATGGCAGGGTATCCCTTGCGGGCAGAACCAATTATAGGGTTATTTGGCATGGAGCAAGGAGAGGAGGGAGACTGGGACCCATTACCATGGTGGATAAGGGTGCTGCTGGTAGTGGCAAGGCACTGCATACAAAATACCTGGGTCACCTGTGTGACACCCTCCACTGTCCAATGGCATAGGCTTATACTGCAGACATTGGCCTTGGAGAGACTGACTCTCATGATAAGAGATAGGAGAAAATCCTTTTATAGGGAATGGGCTCCTTTCTTGGCATCGCTCAGCAGAGAAGAGGAGACTATATTACGGATGGGATTGGAATGAGGTAGAGGTATGAGGGTACTTAGAGGCCGGTAGCTCGCTGGAGATAGATTAATTTGAGAAAGGGTTGACTGGAAATACATATGTAACTGTAATTATATATATATATATATATATATATATATATATATATGAACTGGATCGTCATAAATAGATATGTTAAGCTATTATTGACTGTACATATAAGATTATATGGAATGCATCTCTGTGTTTGTTTGTATCTTTTGTTGCTGATGTTGTGTACGTTGTTTAAAACTTTTTTCTTCAAAATCAATTAAAAAATTATGCAAAAAAAAAAAAAAGATTTGGTGGAAAAATGTTAATTTGCTCCAAAGTTATGAAATGTTAAATTTCCATTATTTCCTAAGGGTAAAAAATTGAAATAGGATTCTACTTCAAACTAGGATTCTTCTTCGATCCAGGGTTCTGCTTCGATGCAGGATTATGCTTTGAACTAGGATTCTGCTTCAAACTAGGGTTCTGCTTCGAACTAGGATTCAGTTTTATGACATATAATTCCATGTCAGGGACTTCCAGTGACATCATCAAGCACACGGCAGCATAATCTTAGAGCTCCGGGAGCCACCACTACAGAATAAGTTTAACAAGCATTTGTCAATGCTGAACATTCGCTTGCAGGTATTTGCAGTGGTGTTTGGCATGTATGGTGCTTTACCCTAATGCCCTGTGCGAGTGCTGGTATTTGCACAATAAATTGTCAGCATGACCTTTTTGTTACCCCCATTGTGCGCTACATAGGCGGAAACACGTTTTGGGCAGGATGTGAAAAATGACAGCTGTACTGCTCATAAGGAAGTGTGGTAAAATGCCAATGTTGAAAATCTGGAGTGGAAATATTGAAAATTCGCAAACCTACGAGCGTGCGTGGGAACTGTGCAACGCACGCTCGTAAAACAGTAATTTTTAGGAATTTTTTCACTAAATTTTCAACATTGCCATTTTAAAACCTCTGCTAATGAACAGTGTCACTGTGATTTTCTTACTGTGTCCCATACATTGATTTCGCACACCGACTGCGCCATTGTGCACTACATGGGCGGAAAGATATTTTGGGCAGGATGTGAAAAATGACAGCTGTACTACTCATAAGGAGGTGTGGTAAAATGGCAATGTTGAAAATCTGGAGTGAAAATATTGGAAATTCGCAAACTTATGAGCGTGCGTAGGAACTGCATAACGCATGCTCGTAAAACAGTTATTTGTTGGAATTTTTTCTCCAAATTTTCAACATAGCCATTTTAAGATCTCTGCTCATGAACAGTGACACTGTGATTTTCTTAATGTGTCCCATGCACTGAGTTCGCACACCGACTGTGCCATTGTGCTCTACATGGGCGGAAACATGTTTTGGGCAAGATGTGAAAAATGACAGCTGCAGTGCTCATAAGGAGGTGTGGTAAAATGGCAATGTTGAAATCTGGAGTGAAAATATTGAAAATTAGCAAACTTCTGGCGTGCATAGGAACACAAATGGCATAAGAGTCATAAAACAGTAATTTTTGCATTTACAAATTTTCAGCACAGCCATTTTAAGATCTCTGCTCATGATCAGTGTCACTGTGATTTTCTTAATGTGTTCCATACATTGATTTCGCACACCGACTGCGCCATTGTGCGCTACATGGGTGGAAACACATTTTGGGTAAGATGTGAAAAATGACAGCTGTACAACTCATAAGAAGGTGTGATAAAATGGCAATGTTGAAAATCTGGAGTGAAAATATTGAAAATTCACGAACTTACGAGCCTCGCGTAGGAACTGCATAGCATACGCTTTCGTAAAACAGTAATTTTGGAATTTTTGCACAGATTTTCAACATAAGGTCCAGGGACCCCTTCTCATGAAAGATGTCACTGTCATGGCATTATTCGAGGCTGAAGGGTGATTTTGCGCAGTGACTGCGCAGTGCCTGCGAAATCACCCTTCGGGCCCGAATAACACCATGACAGTGACATCACTCATGAGAAGGGGTCTCAAAAACCTCATGTTGAAAATTTGGTGCAAAATTCCAAAAATGACTGAGATATGCACTAAAGTTGAAACCCCTATCTAGCCCATTATACAGCTTACCGGCATTTCCTCAGTTCGCGGTCGCCTTTGAAGAGTGCAGACGTGTTCCCGGTCCACTGAAGATCGTCGCACCAGAGTCTGGAGGTAAGTATGGGGTGAGGGGTGTGGGGAGGCTGGGTGCGCAGTGGGTGGGTGCGGGTTGTGGGAGGGGCTGGGAGACATGCCAGGGACCGCTTTTATTTTATAGGTTTAACAAAAAAAGATGATGTGGGACATTTGCCATGTTAGTGGGCTCCCAGCATGGCAGAAGATGGCTGGGAGGGGCCGATGAGCTGACGGGGATTGGGCACCCCCGCAAACAAATTGAACGCTTGCCATGCTGGGGTGGGCTCCCAGCGGGCAGCAGGATGGCTTGGGGCCGTGGAGCGACAGAGGATTGTGCACCCCGCCGGCAAACAACATCTGCCACGCTTGAGGTGGGCTCCCAGCGTGGCACCAAAGCTTTGGGGCGTGACGCTGAGGGGCGCTGTGATGCAGGGGGACGGCCTGGACGGCAGCGCCAGGCATGGCAGTGGTGCTTTCCTTTGAAGCAGAGGAACACCACTGTCATATAGAGCTCCTGCACCCTTTGGTGCAGGACCGCCACGTCTGCTCAAGGGAGTAGTGCATTGGATGGGAGAGGCACACCTCCAAGTGTGCTACTCTCCCAAAACGTTCCTTCCACATGCGCGCAAGTGAACGTAAAAAGTGGATTTTCATTGTCATCTGATATCGCAAAATTGGTAATATATATATAGAGGGAAATGGTGATGAGCAAAATTAAAGGGAAAAATAAGCAGTCAGCAAAGATTAAGGCCCCGATGGCAGGAGACAAGAAACACGGCCTACAGGGAGACTCACGGCCTACCTCCCCAGTCTCAAGCATCGCAGAGTCCAAAGAAGGCACAGAACAAATGGACCAGAGTGCTAAAATGGCAAAATTGGATGGCATCATAAAAACACTCCATCGAATTGAATCCTCGTTGGCTGATGTTGAAATATAGATAAACGCACCACAGCCACTGAACAGCTGGTAGGATCCTTAGCAGACTCCAGTGGACAGCACGACCATGCAATACTTTACCTCCTTGCAAGAGAAAGGGAGCTGCAACTAAAAATAGATGACCAGGAGAATCGCTCACAAAGAAATAATTTTCGGATATTTGGAGTGCCGGAGAACTTAGAGGATTCTTTTGCCAGTATGGAAGAGTTTGTCACACACACCCTAGAATCGGTGTTAAAGATTACAGCTGCCCAAACATTGATCATTGAACGAGCACACAGGCCCCTTGTTCAAAAGCCAAAGGAACAAAATGCCAGGCCAAGATCTATATTTGTCAGAATGCTTAACTATAGAAATCGGCAACTAATCCTGCAAATGGCCTAGAAGCGGAAGGAAATTACATTGGATGACCAACGTTTATCATTTGATCAGGACTTTTCAGATCTACTGAATATGAAACGGAAGCAGGTTAAGGACATTATATAGGCATCAAAGGAAAAAAACTGAAGATCCAGTTACAATATCCAGCCACATTCCATGTCTTCACGGAGAGGGGACCACTATTTTTTTCAATTCTCTAAATGAGGCAGCCCCGACCCTGCGCAAACTGGTGATCAGAGTACCAGAGCTTCACTCAACAGCGCTGGAACAAGACATCACTAAAGTAGCATGGCACAGAGTGGGCAGACCACGGCCCACTCTTCCCACAGCAGTGTCTTGGCCCTCGCATCTTGGAGTGGATCTAAAAAACTTGCTTGCCAGAGAAATTAAGACAGTATCAGAGAAGGAGGGGGCCCGATCTACAGTATCCCAGACATGAGTGCATAAGGTATCATAACTATAATCTCTGTGAACACATCCCATAATTAAACTGACCTAAAGGAAAGCGGGCAACGAGGACCTTATCCACTATCTTTGCGTATCCCCGCTTTCCCCGCTGCCTTATCCCACAGCTCCTGACTTGGACATACTATAATCCCTGATTGATGTATGCCCTGAGAGAGACACTGTTTTAGGAGGAATAATGAACACTAATTGGGTAGAGAAGTACCAGGTCTATATATCCTTTATATGGTATCTTACTCAAAGTCTCATTTCTTTTTTTTCTTTTTTTTTTTTTTCACTTTGCTATGATAGAGAAGGGGTGATATAGTACAAGACTACTGGAGTGGGGGGGGGGTGGAGAGGAGGACAACATCTTGAGCGGTGGCTCCCTGGGCCTTCAACATGGGCCATAGGATCCAAGGTTGGGTGTTTTGTTACCCCCTCAGGCCTCACGGGGTTGACTGTGAGTGCAGCTCGGTGATGTATTTCTACTACTGACGCCATAAGGGTCAGGCCTGTTCAGTTAACAGGCAACATAGCCGCGACTATAAACAACTCTGTACATATACGGAACACCATCTACATATCTAGGAAGCACCTAGAGGAGAAAGATAAACAATTGGACTTTATTTTGGAATGTTAATATTGTGTATGTTCACTGAAAGTTATAGTTTAAAAGTTGTTGGTTTATGTTTAATAGCATATGTGCTACTTCAAGTAGTTAATTGGCTGGAAAATTTTAGAGATGTGCGTCGCTATAGATACAGCCCTATTTTCATCTTGCAGGCTGATGGGCAAGGAGAAAGGTGGGGTGGTGAGGACAGAGTACAGGATGAGACCTTTATCATTATGATGGGGGTAGACAGATTTGTTTTTTTGAGACAGAAATTATGGGTTCTCTGAAAGTCACCTCCTTAAATGTTCAGGGTTTTCACTCACCGACAAAAAGAACTAAAATCCTGCAGTATCTAGGTAAATTGAAAACAGATATCCTTTTTTTGCAAGAAACAAGACTGTCAGACGCAGAACACCAGAAGTTGCATCGGTCGTGGGTGGGCAGGGTAGTGAGCTCCGCACTCTCTACAAATAAAAAGGCTGGGGCAGCGATCCTTATAAGGAAAAATGTCCCCCTGGAAGTAGAACAAGAAAACATAGGACTGGGAGGTAGATATGTGTCGGTCACAGTAAAGATCTTTTCCCAGAGAATACATTTAATAAATATATATGGCTCCAATGAGGACAAACCGGCTTTCTATAAATCGGTCTTCCTCAGGATTCAGAGTTGGAGGAGGGTATGGTGTTGTTGGGGGCGGATTTTAATTGCGTGGTAAACCCAGCAGTGGATAGAACATCCAACGCCTCACTAATAGGCAGATGAGCAGGGTGGTAAGGGGGGATGATTGAATTGGCGCTGTGTGATGCCTGGAGGGAGCTAAACCCCACACAGAGGGACTACACCTTTTATTCAGCCCCAAACAAATCATACTCCCACATTGACTATTTCCTCTGTAGTAAATTGAATATTCACCAGATCACTGACTGTGTAATATGGCCGAAGATAGTCTCAGACCACTCAGCAGTTTTGCTGATACTGAAATTGGGAGACTGGGAGAGAAACACAGTATGGAGACTAAATACATCCCTCTTGGGGAGAGAAGATTTGAAAACACTTATTACCTCGACAATAGAGGACTACCAATTGCATAACAAGGTACAAGATAAGTGGTATTGGGAGGGGCTTAAGGCGGTTCTCAGGGACCAAATTATAGTTTTTTCATCTAGACTTAAGAAGCAACACAGAGAACTGCAGGACACACTAGAAGAAAACTTAAAGCAATTAGAAAATGACAATAATATTAATCAATGGCAGGAAACTTGAAAAGAACTACTAGAGGTTTGGGCGAGGGTTCAGGATTTGTTAGACAGGCAGGTGGAGGGTAAACTCAGATTCATTACCCCATATTACTATGAGCACAGCAACAAGGCAGGGAGACTTCTTGCATTTCAACTAAGAAAGTCACAGGCAGATAGACAAGTAAAAAAATTACAGGTCAAAAAGGGAGAAAAGATTACCACATATTATACTCCTAACCAAATAGCAGAAGCATTTAAAAATTATTACGCTACTCTATATTCAGCGGAGGACCAAAACCAAAACATGCAGCTGGATTGTAGAGATTTTCTGGGAAAGGTGTCCCTTCCCAAACTGTCAGATGCAGACAGATCCTCTCTAGAAAGCCTATATCATTATTGAATGTTGACTCGAAGATCTTCACAACGATACTGGCAATAGGATTAACAGGGTTTTGCCAGACTTGATACACCTAGACCAGGCTGGTTCTGTGCCTGGCCAGTACCTACAAGATAATATTAGATGCTGTTTAACCAATTTGCACTTGGGACAACAAATTAGAGAACAACAATTTGCAATAGCTATTGATGCTGAAAAAGCATTTGATAGCTTACAGTGGGATTTCTTGATGGAAGTACTGAGGAAGTTTGGATTTGGACCACAACTTTTACTGTGGGTTAAGGCACTCTACTTCTGGCCTCAGGCCAGAGTCAGGGTTAATGGAACAATCTCAAATTCCCTAACACTACATAGTGGTACCAGGCAGGGGTGCCCCCTAGCCCCTATTCTATTTGCCCTAAATATTGAGCCACTGGCCAAACTAATTAGAATGCATCCAGAACTGGAGGGAATTAGGGTGGGGGGGTGAGGAAAATAGAATCTCCCTATATGCAGATGACACCATGATATACTTGAGAAATCCGACAAAGACTTATCTGGTTTTGACTCAGATTTTACAGGCATATGGTCAGGCCTCAGGTTTTAAAATTAACAATGATAAAACTGAGATTCTTATGGTGAGCGGGATCAGAACCCCAGCTCTTATGGACTTACTTCCCTTTAAATGGGCTTCCACAGCCATACGGTATCTTGGTATTTACATACCGCTGAGCTTAAAATCCCTGTATCAGGTGAATTATGGGAGGCTCTTACAGGAACTTTTTACTGATCTGAAACTATGGGAGCTTCTGCCACTGACCCCGATGGGCCGGATTGAAACAATCAGAATGAATGTACTCCCAAGTTTATTATTTTTGTTCAGTTCTTGTCCTATTCAGATTCCAACCAGGGAGTGGAAGAGGATTAACATAGCCCTGCATCATTTTCTTTGGGTGGGACGAAGAACAAGGACAGCTAGGACAACCCTGCTTCACCTTAAAATACAGGGGGGGCTTGGGTTTACCCAATCTGAAGAGCTACTATTTAGTGGCACAACTAGCCCCATGGGTGGCATACCATGCAAAAAATCCACAGAATGTCTGGGTGGAGATGGAGTTACAGAGTGAGGTGGGAACATACCCACTCATTGATTTTACTGGACAACCAGGGAAACTGCTAAAGAGTAAACTTAAAAATCCTTGGCAGGAGCAATTGTACAGGATGTGGGGAAAGGTTAAAGCAGATTTAGGTATAGATAACTCACTGACCAGCAGGAATGAAATTGTGGCCTGCTCCCCACCCCCCGGTTAGACCATTTCTTTAATAGATGGCGTTGATATGGCCTAATCTACTTTACAAAATTTGTGAGACAGGGTCTGGTTAAAACCTTCCAGGCAATCCAACAGGAGTTTAATTTACCAGTCACCCACTTATTTCATTATTTGCAGGTTGCCTCATTCCTCAGACAGGGTAACAACCTTGATCGAGCTCAGAACACCCCACACCCAATGGAAGAGGGGATTATGCAAGCTGCCCACAACCCAGGGGAATCTCATTTGGTCTCAAAATGAATCCAGGTTTACATGTCCTCAATCGTAGTCGACCCTTTACTATGCCAAGCAGCCTGGGAACAGGAGGAAGATTTATAACTTGACCACCGGCATTGGCAAACTATCTGGGAGGGAGTTTTTAAAATCTCAGCCTCCAACACTTGGAGAGAATTCCATTGGAAAATGGTAGGCAGATTCTTCAACACACCGATGAGGACTTAGCATTACAACCCATCCTACTTGGCCAACTGTTGGAGAAACTGCGGGAAAATTGGGACTGATTATCACATATTTTGGGACTGCCCAGTAATAAGACCCTTCTGGGAAAGAAGGCTGGAGAAATACAAACTTATGGTCAGATGTACAGACCCCCTTTAATTTGAACACATGATATTGGGAAATCACCCAAAACAGAAATTATCTACTAGCCAAAAGTCCTTTAGCGCGATATTACTGGCTGCAGTAGGCAAAGCCATCACAAGACACTGGCTAAGCCCCAAACCCCCCACCTTAATGGAATGGACTTAAATAATTAAAGGGATTGCTAGGGTAGAAAAGCTTACTGCAGAGCTACGCCTACAGAAAGAGAGGTTTAACGGAACCTGGCTTCCTTTCATGCAGTTAATAGAAGACCTGGGAAGGAACCTCAGTGTTATCTCAGTAGGCCTTTACATCCTGAGAGAAGCCAAGATAAATACGAGGGGAGGGGAAAAAAAACAAAAGCAAAAAAAGCGGAAGAATTAAATAACCCACACGTGAGATCATTAGATAAATTCATAGCATTTGGAATATATATATATATATATATACAGACAGTATAAACAGATAAATAACCAGCCACACTTGAATTAATTTAAGGTTGTATTTTAAATGTTCTAATTTTCTATTTTTATTAGGTATAATATACAGAAGATTGAAAAGTTTTGTGGAATGGTGCCCCCTTTTGGGAGAGGGAGGTTGATGTCTTCTGTGCTGCAGGGGTCCTTTATGAAATATCTGGCACCTATGGAAATAGGAAAGAAATAGAAAGAAAGTATAATAATTATATGAGAATATTGGATGTAGTACAATGTAATAACTGTGATAATGGACTCTGTCTGTACATGGACTGAAGTTTAATAAATATGAGTTCAAAAAAATATATATAATCCATTGTCACACTTCACCTTCGACATATCCCATGTCGTGTGGGACATCTATTTTTTTCCCATAAGAAATAACGGAAAAGTAAATATTTCATAACTTTTGAACAGAGTAATATTTTTTCACCAAGCCTTCAAAAGGCACATCTGTGAGGCAAAGGTTTTCTACCCTAAAAATTTAAAAACACAATTTAAAACCGTTTCTGAGCTATAGGCGGGAAAAAACTGGCAAAAAGCACCAAACCTTCGGTATTTTCAACACTCAGTATCTCGGAAACCACAAAAGGTATTCAGATATAATCTGCAACATACACAGACCCACCCATGGCCATTATGCGTGCCAAATTTCATGCATATCACTTGAACTATTGCAAAGTTATTAACCTCCTGAAATTACCCTGTAACATTAAACACCCTTATCAACCCTAACTACTGTATACTGGCGCCACCATGCCAGAATAATATATATATCTATATATATAGATATAGATATATATATATATATATATATATATATATATATATATATATATATTAGAGGCACGATCGTGCCTTTATAGCTAGGTTAAGTAGCATGTTTAATGTTAAACTTCAAATTTTGCACTTTAATAACTTTGCAACTGTTCAATGGTTTTGCACAAAATTTGTATGTACTGTCCTGTGGGGTAGATCTCTTGATGTGGCAGTTTCATTCCAGTTGGACATGTGGATTCTGAGTTCCGGATAGTGAGAAAAAGCAAAAATCCACCTTTTTTTCCAATTTTTTCCTCATCACCTTGCGGCCAGATGGTGTGGAATGTATGCATGATTTTTGTAGGGTATAAAGAACTTTGGTAGTAAAATAGACAGTGAAAATTTGATGCAATAATATTAATCTGTTGCAAAGTTATTATGTTTTTTAACTCCCCTTATATCTTAATGGAACGTTTATGAACATTCCAATCTTTAGGATAGATGTCTTTTTTTTGACAAAGGATTTGATCTCATGAAAAAAGATTGAGTCTCTCAAGAGCATTCCTGTTTCATGAGATCCATAATACTTTTTTGTGAGGAAAAAAATCCTTGTTCGAGAGCCGCCATCTTGTTTTTCTTATCAACTAAAAAAAAGATAAAATACATACTTACAAATGTTGTCATTTTAAAAAAGGCAAACACCAGAATCTAGCTAAATTGGACCCATTTAGCTAGATTCTGGTGTTTGTTTTACACAATTGGCCCCAGAAATACTTTTTTTGGGCACCCAAAATCCTGGCTACCCAGCTTAGTGAGAGGAGCCTACCATCACGTTCTCTGTATGAGAACAATGGATTTAATTAGTTCTGCAGCTGCAGCTGAACTCATGCTGCAGGCTGCACTTTGAGTTAAAACCCCCCAATTAAGCTGGCCTGGCAGTGCTGAGGGTTGAAGTACTGGATGCCACACCTCGCACCATGCCGGGAACCCAGGGTCGGGAGTGACCTCAGATTGCCGGGGCATGGCAAGGGAGGTAGAGGACTGAGCATCCAATGGACTGCTTTCCTCTCCTGGGGAAGGAGGGCTGTCATCTCACTCCTTAGCTGCCCCCTAGTGGAGACTGGAGGGCAGTGCTGGAGGTCGGGAGGTACAGAAGCATGGAGATGTGATGTGCGCATGCCTCCACATGTATACGTTCATGCCGTGAGGGGGAGGGGGGCTGTACAGGGAGAAAATGGAAAAACCAAAGGTAAAAAGTAATATAGAAAAAAAAAGAACCCCCCCATTTTTCCCTGTTGTCTAGTGGAACCCCTCACTCCCTGATCACTGCCCCCATTCCTTGGTGTCTAGTGGCACCCCCCTACTCTCTGATCCCCATCCCCTAGTCCCTTCTCTATTTTATTTTATTTATATATTCCTGACACCGGGATGCCCACCCCCATTGTCGGATGACCCCTGCACCTGCAGCCCTTGTTTTATTAATGTGCTGACATTGGGGGGCCCAATCCCTATATTTAACACCCCCCTCCCCAGCAGTGTGGGACACTGGGGAGCCCACATCCAGTGTCCCGTAATATTAATTTTATTTACAAAGACCTGAAAAAAAGAAAATAGTCCCCCGACGTCTTTTTTTTTTTTTAATCTGAAAAACAGAAAATGGTCCCTTGTCATCCCTGCAACCCCTTCCCCATCCGGACCCTCCTACTGAGCACCCACCATCCCACACCCCCCACCTTACCCTGTACTTACCACTGGAGGTCAAGGGCTGTCATCTTCTTTGGACCGGGACATATCTGCTCTCTTTAAAGTAGAACCGCGAACTGAAGAATCAAGGTAAGTGCCATATAATGGCTGTCATTGGCATTTTTAACTTATGTTGCTATCTCTGCCATTTTTAGGTATTTTGAACCAAATTTTCAACATGGGCTTTTTTGGACCCCACCTCATGAACACTGGCACTATTTTGTTACTCGGTCCTGAAAGGTGATTTTGTGGTTGCTGCACAAACTCACATTTCGGGACTGAGTAATGAAATGACGGTGCCAGCGTTCTGAGTGGGGTCACTTCATGTTGAGCAAAACCTGAAAATACCAAACACCTCCGAGTTACACAAGGCTGTTGAAAATCTTCTACACAGGCACGTAACTTTGGCAATTTTTAATATTTTCATTCTTAATTTTCAACATAGCCTTTTTTTCACACCACCTCATGAACAGTACAGCTGTTATTTCTCACATCCTGCCTGAAATGTGTTTAAGCACCTATGGCATGGAATGGCGTGGTTGCTGCACGATATCACCTTTCGGGACTGAGAAATGAATTGACAGTGCCAGTGTTCATGAGGTGGGGTCCCAAAAAGGCCATGTTGAACATCTGGTACAAAAATACCTAAAAATGCTCAAGTTACATGCAGTCATTGAAAGTTTTTTACATGCGTGTGTAACTTTGTCAATTTATAATATTTTCACTCCAAATTTTAAACATTTACATTTTTTCACACCACCTCATAAATAGTACAACAGTCATTTTTCAAATCCTGCCAAAAGAGTTTTTTCACACCTGTGGCCTAGAATGGCGTTACAATTGCGCAGAATTATGTTTCGACGGGGATTTGAAAATGTTCTGTACTGGGTACACGAGGTGAGGTCATAAGAAGACTATGTTGAAAATTTGGGGTAAAATAAGGATACTGTTATGCTATCTCAATGGAGAGATGTAAGCGCAGGGTCCAAAGGACCCTGTGTTCCCACCATAACATAAGGATACTGTTGTATTATCTCAATGGAGGGATGGGAGCACAGGGTCTGAAGGACCCAGCACTACTACCATAAAATAAGGATACTATTGTATTATCACAAAAAGTAAGAAAATAAACTGCTAAAAACTCAGTTAATGCATCAGTTAGGGTTAAAGAGACAAAGGTAGGGAAATGTGGCGTTGGAGTTTTCAACCCTAACACCACACCCCCACCCTGCACAGACAAAGAGGGATTGGGGGGTGGCATTGGGGTAATTAGCCCTAATGCTAACTCCATTTTCCTATGATGTGCCACCTAGCTTATTATCTAATGGAGTGTGGTGAGCATTGGGGCTGACGACTCCAGTGCCACCCCCTGATCCCTCTTCATCTGTGCAGGGTGGGGGTGTGGTGTATGTGGTGTTAGGGTTAGAACCCCAATGCCACATTTTCCTACTTTTGTTGCTTTAACCCTAACTGATGCATTAATGACATGTTTTTGCAATATATATGGTTTTTAAACCTATCATATTACAATGTAAAAACTTGTGCATGGCTAGTCTAGTGCTCTTAGAGTCCCTGATTAGGGTATTATATCATGTGGGTTCATTTTTCGGAGTTACTGCAGCTTGTGAGTGACAAAGATGGTGGCCGAGATTACAATGCCAGAAAGCTGACTGTTGCTAGGCAACAGTCAACAGTGTATAAGTCTTGTGCTGTTTACTGAAGTAGAGATGGTCGTGAGGCAGTTTCCCTCCCCCCACACACACACATCAGATTGATTTTTCCGGGGGGCAAGCCCCCCCTAGCCAACTTCCCCACTCCCACCAGTAATGTATTACTGCTATTCCAAATACCTACCAATAGAAAATGACGTTGAGAAGACAATGAAGTCTTGTCAGTGATGACGCTCTATGCTTGTCATCCACGAAAATCTCACCCCGCCATATTTCTGTCCCTCAAAAACTGCAGCCAGACCCATTTTTCAAGTTGATTATTCATTTCTCAGGTTTAGATATTTGAGGTCTGTTCTGTCAAGTATTGATTATTGCGAGGGGTAAGGAGGGAAAGCAATTCGCCCCCTTCCATTTGCATTGGCCATGCCAAGGAGAGATGGAGAAAGTATGGAATTGGGGGGGCAGTTATTTTTGAGTTAACTCACTCAGTATCACCCCCTATTTCTTTATTCCATAACTAATGGAAACCCCAGGAGTGGTGCTGCAGATTGTTTCTCTGTAAACCCTGACTCTGGAGACCTTCTGTGCTGACGATCCCCCCCTCTTCCATTACTATCAACTTGGTAGATGCAGCCTATCAGTTTCACTTAATCCGCTAAGTAGCACCTCTGCCTTACTTCTTGGACCCCACAGAGCACATGGCATAATTTTTTTTCCTATAATACCCCATCCATTACCCATTCCTTAGCCTTTATGGCTGGAGGCCCCTCCTTCTGGGGGACTTACTTTCACACAGATTCTCATTGCACAAGGGCCTCAAAAGGCCCCTGCCTTGGAAGTTCACCTAGTTTAGGGCTCAGTTGGACCCCTTGTTCTGGTCCTCACAATCTAATGTTTGTGAGGCCAACTTTGTACTGATTACCAGTTCTGTATTTAGAACCACAGGAAATGATTCATAACCCCCTACCCAGTACTTCTAGTTGTATGTCATGTTAGGTACCACTTCTCAGTTTCTAGGTTTCAATCAGGTCAGCATGGTTCTTCTACGATGTTTTTGTTAGACAGCATGGCTCAGATTATTTATTGGGTTCCCCAGCACACATTTCTTCTCCTGGAATGTAAATGGCCAAACCAGCCTGGTAAAAAGGGCAAAAATCCTAAGCCGAGTTAAGAAACTAAAGCAGGATTTGGTATATCTCCAGGAATTGCATCTTACACTGGCTGACCATCCCAAATTAATTAAATTCAATTTTGCGGCAGAGTATTCCTCATCCTTCCCATCAGGCAGACGCCGGGGTGTAGCTATTCTAATTCCAAGGCATAAGCCTTTTGAAGAAAGACAAGTATGATGTGACCCGGATGGACACCTGGTAATGGTACATGGCACCCTACACGGGCCTGAGGTAACCTTAGCCAGTGTTGATGTTCCCCAGGTGTAAATACTCCAGATATTAAATCCTTAATGGATAAGATCATAGCCTACACTAAAGGTATTCTACTCTTAGCAGGTGACTTTAATATGTCCCTCAACTCACAAATTGACTCTTCTGCTGCACATCCCTCCAGCTAGTTCACAAAAAATTTCAAAACCCTGGCCAAAGAGATTGAGTGAGTGGACGTTAAGCATGTCCTAATTCCCAGAGTCCGTGGGCACTCTCACTACTGCACAGCACATTATAGCTATTCTAGATTAGATTACTACTTCACGCAGGTGGAGCACTTTCCACGAGTCACTGACAGCAAGATTGGAGACATCTTTCTTTCTGACCACACCCCTGTCAGCACCTACTGGGAGTTCGGTCTCGAGAGGAGATCTTCGCACTGGTGCCTTAATCCATATCTCTTAAGGTCTCCCCAGTTCCGCACCTTTATAAAGAACAAACTGTGAGAGATTGAACACAATAACCCCCCAACCCGCAGCAGTTCCTCAGCGATACACTGGGATATGGCTAAAACAGTCTTGAAAGGACATCTTATACAATATGCCTCCCAGCTCTAGAAACTGCGCTATGAGGTCAGACAGCAACTGGAAGATACATCACATTTTCTACAACTTGCCCATCAGCAAGGTGATCTTTCGGTCACCACCCAGCTAACTCAGGTGAAAGTGGAATTAGATAAATTAACCCTTGAACAAACAGAGATTGCACTTACCTTTCTTTGCCAATGAGTCTATGAAGTCGGTGCCAGGTTGTCCTGCCTTTTAACATATCAGTTCTGGAAACAACGTCACTTAGCCACAATAACCGCGATATCCCACCCTCGAACAGGCAACAGAGTAACACAATATCAAGATATCGCCCAGGCCTTTCAGTCCCATTATGAGACATTATATACCCCTGAACACACCTCCTCCCAGGTAGACATTGATGACATTCTAGATTCCCTGACTGTGCCTCACTGAACAGAGGACCTTGGGCAACAATTGATGAGGTCAATTTCCTTTGCAGTGGGGCTGGCCCGGTGGCACTGAGGGTTGAGGTGCTGGATGCCACACCTCACGCCACGCCGGTGACCCAAGTTCGGGAGCAAGCTCGGGAGCCAGGGGTTGTCAGGGGAGGGACTGGATGGAGCACCCGCAGAGCTGATCTCCTGTCCCGGGGGAGGGTATTGGGGAGCTCGGTGCTCCGGCGGCCCCTGGTGGAGATTGGGGGTGCCGCAGTAGCGTGGGCTGCACATAATGGTGTGCCCAACGTAAGGCAGGGTTGCCGTGCGCCTTACAGCATTGGGGGTGCACACGTACGGGGGGAGTGGGCGGAACAGAACACAGGAAAACACCGGCACCGAGGATTAGGCAATGGCACCTTTCCCCCATGCCCAATGCTGAGTTTCCCCATCTGGCCTTTGATTTCCTCTGCCTGGCCCCTTGTCTGGTGCCAGAGTCTGATTTGTAAGAGCGCCCCAAAGTTGGTGAGGGGCGACCCTCTCCAGATGTGGTTAGCCAAGGGTACTGGCATCGGTGAGGAGTGGAGAGAGGAGGCACAGTTCGGGGACTGACAGGCAGGCAGGATAACGGATAGGCTGCCTGAGAGAGGACCTCGGGGCCATGACCGGAGGGAAAAAGAATGGAAAAAAAAAAATTTCCTTTGCAGAACTTGACCTAGTGATTAGTCACTCCAGAACTATGAAGTCACCTGGCCCAGATGGATATGGTGCTGAATTCTATAAACACATTAAAGAACAAATACTGCCTCTGCTGCTTGTGGCATTTAATGAAATCTTGATGGGCAAACCTACCCCACCCACCTGGGCATATGTCACAATATCTGTAATTCCAAAATGGAGGAAGAGCCCACTCCACTGCTGTTCTTACTGCCCAGTCTCGGTACTGAATACCGATGATAAATTATTCATGTAAATACTCGCTTGATGGATTGACGATCTTATGCCTGCACTGATCCACCGGGAAAAAAAACGGGTTTATTCAGACACGCACCACAACGGATAATATTCGATGCACCCTACATTTAGTTCATCAGATGCAGCACTCTGCTTTTCTTTCTGTGTTACTAAGCCTCAATGTAGAAAAGGCTTTCGATCTGATGTTGTGGCCTTTTCCATATTTAGTTCTAGATTGCCTGGCATTGTCTCCCTCTTTTATCTCCCTCTTACAGAATGTATATCACTCTCCATGGGCCAATGTAAAGATTAGTGGTCACCACTCCCCAGATTTTCCTTTCCACCGGGGCACCTGACAAAGTTGTCTGTTGTCCCTTTTACTATTTGCAGCCTATACTGAGCCATTAGATCAAGCTATCAGAGAGTCGGGAGCCCTTACTGGGATTTCCCACGATTGGGAGGAGCATCGGATAGCACTATACACAAACTATGTGTTACCATATCTTCGTGACCCAGAAATCTCTCTCCTGGGAGTCTTAGATATTCTTGATCAGGTCAGCAGACTGGAAGGACATTGCTTAAATACCGCAAAGACTGAAAGTTTATGTTTTCAGTTTTCTCCAAACCAAGCCTTCAGAAATACATATCCTTTTCATTGGGATATGCAGAGGGTACAATAGCTAGGAGTTTATTTATCTCCCGATCCATCCCTGCCCTTTCAACTTAATTACACCCCATTCTCCCACAACATCATGCAGGATTTTAGAACCTGGGGAGTGCTGCCGCTCTCTTTGTCCAGAAGAGTGGAGGTGGTCAGGATGGTCACCCTTCGACAAGCTCCGTATTTATTCCAAAACGTCCCAATAATGATTCATAGAAACACAGAATGTGTTGGCAGAAAAGGACTGCCAGGCCCACCCAGTCTGCCCAGTATGCCTAGCATGCCACTAGGACTTTGCTATTGCCTCCACCCACCCCTTCCCCAGCTCTAATAGACCCTTGTGTCTATCCCATGCTCTCTTGAATCCCCTCACAGTTCTTTTCCCCACCACCCCCTCTGGGAGTCTGTTCCAGTGCCTACCACCCTCTTCATGAAGTAGAAATTCCTGATGTTACCCCTGAACCTTCCCACTACTATCTGCAAACCATGCTCCATAGTTCTCAGCTGCTCCCTTAGCTGTAAGATGTCCCCTACTGGCACATTATTGATACCCTTGATATATTTGAAGGTCTCAGTCATGTCCTCCCTCTCCCTTCTTAGCTCAAGGGAGTAAAAGCTGAGGTTCTTCAGCTGTTCCTCATATGACAGATGACTAATACCCCTTACCATTCTTGTCTCCCGCCTCTGGATGCGCTCCACCCTATCCACATACTTCTTGAGGTATGGTCTCCAGAACTGGACCCCATACTTGAGGAGAGGCCTGACAAGTTGTTTGTACAAGGGCATTATGACCTCCCTCTTCCTGCTAGTTATTCCCCTGTCTATGCACCCCAGCATCTTACTAGCCCTTGCCACTGCCTTCTCACATTGCTTTGCCACCTTCAGGTCCTGTGAAATGATTATGCTAAGGTCCCTTTCCAGCTTAGTAACCTCTAGGGCATGCCGTCCCACGTAGTATTCTACGCCTTGGTTATTCTTGCCTAAGTGCATGATCTTGCACTTTTTTGTGTTGAAGGACAATTGCCATACCCTGGACCATTCCTCCAGTTTCTCCAGATCCCTGTGCATGCTCTCAACCCCCTCAGGCATATCCACTCTATTACAGACCTTCATGTCATCCACAAACAGGCACACCCTTCCCTCTAGCCCCTCCGCTATGTCCCATACAAATATATTGAAAAGGAGTGGCCCCAGCACCAACCCCTGAGGCACCCCACTGGTGACCATACCCTCCCTTGAGGTTACCCCATTAACAATAACCCTGTATCTCCTGACCTCCAGCCAGTTTTGCACCCACCTAACCACAAGTGGCCCCAGCCCAAGGCTTCTCATTTTGTGCAGTAGCCTTCTGCGTGGCACGGAACTGAATGCCTTTTTGAAATCGAGATACACTACGTCTACTGACCCCCCCCCCGATCAAGTACCCTGGTGACCCAGTCAAAGAACTCCTATCAAGTTCATTTGACACAACCTTCCCTCAGTGAACCCATGTTGTTGTCAGTCTTGCAGACTATTGGCTTCTAGGTAGCTAGTGATTCTCTTCTTTAGCAACTTCTCCATGAGCTTGCCCACTATCAATGTTAAGCTCACCGGCCTATAATTTCCTGCTTCCTCCTTTTCTACCCCCCTTATAAAAAGGGACCACATCTGCCCATTTCCAGTCATCAGGTACCTCTCCTGAATCCAATGATCTGTTGAAGAGGTTGGTCAGAGGTTCTGCGAGCACCTTACTAAGCTCCCTTAGTACCCTGGGGTGCACTCCATCCGGGCCCCATCACCTTATCCACCTTCAGACCCTCAAGCTCCCTTAGGACCTCCTCCACCTGGAACAGACTGGAGTCAACCCCACCCCCACCACCTCATGTTCCCTGAGTTTCTTGAACTCCTCCTCTTTCTCTACTGTGAATACTGAGCAGAAATAGCTGTTGAGTATTTCCACCTTCTCCCAGTCATCTTCCACCAACTCCCCTTCCCCATTTTTCAGCCTGATTATCCCATCTCTTGACTTTCTCCTCTCACTCACGTAGCGGAAGAAGGTTTTATCCCCCTCCTTAACTGTGTTGGCAATCCTCTCTTCTGTTCTTGCCTTCGCCTTCCTACCCAGACCTGGATGCAATGGAACAAGGACATAGCCTGTTTTATTTGGGCTGGTCAAAAACCTAGAATTAAGTTACAACTTCATTTGGCAAGGGGAGCAGGTGGCCTGGCTCTCCTCTTGCTTGAACTATATTACTAGACAGCCCATATCCATTTCATTTTATTCCGACATCTCGATGGACAACATGGTACCTAGCTCGACATTAAGAGGACCCTTTTCCCCACCCAACAGTTCATACAGGTGATATATCATTACACTACTTATCTTGAGATGGTTCAATCACTTAACTACTGGTTGGCATCTCAGGTCAAGGTCTGGCATTCCATTCGAAGAGCACTTCATCTCACCCCATTTCTCCCACTCCTATGCCCTATACCATATCTTCAGCATTTTGTACCATCCCTGCAAAATGACAGATTTCACCTATGGAGAAGGTTTTCACTAAAACATCTATATCAATTTTTCAATGGTACATAGATACATACATAAGAATTTGTCGGCAGATAAGGACCGTCTGGCCCATCTAGTCTGCCCATTTTTCCTACCTTTTACTTATGCAGATTGTAGCTGATCTGCGGCTTTCCCTCTCCTCTTTGTCACTAGGGTTCCCTTGTGCCTGTCCCATGCATTTTTTAATTCCTCCACCATCCCCCCAGCAATGTTGCAATAATACTTTCTTTTGCTGATTTACAAACAAAATACCACCTATACCGTACTGATTTCCATCAATATCTCCAGATTAGGCACTACAGCACTTCCCTATCATTGGGAGCCCACAATCCAACCAATGTTCCCCATATTATTACTTATAGCATTGCTTTCTTCCAGTCGGGATTACTGACTCATATGATTTCACAATTATACCATGTTCTTCAGGCTACCCTAGGGGTCTCCTCTATGGATGTGTCTCAAAATTGGGAATCTGAAACAAACTTCCCCATAGATACAGAGATGTGGACACAAGCATGATGGTCAATTGCAAAAGTAACAAGCTCACACCGCTGGAGGGAATACACATGGAAATAACTCACTGGATTCTTTCATACCCCGGGACCACAACACACAATCATCCTTCCTCCTCTGCTTCCTGCTGGAGGAACTGCGGGGAACATCGGGCTACATACTATCATATCATGTGAGACTGCATAATTATTCAACTATCTAACTGCTATTCAGACTGAACTCAGAGAAATATTTGATCCCTCCTTCCCTTCTACTTACCGCTCAATTATATCTTCTGCTGCAATATCCCAGGGGTCGCAGAAACTGTTCCTCTCATTATCTTTTGGGAATACTAGTAAACTGTAGCAAAGAAAGTAATCACCAAATTATGGTTAACTTCAACTCCCCTCCCCCGACATATCAACCTGAAGAGCACTGGTAAACCAAACATGCCATACAGAGAAACTCACTTTCTCACTCAATGACCGTACAGAGCAATGTTCTAACTGCTGGCAGTGGTGGCTAGTTTATGCCATTGACAGAGACCCTACTATAGTCCCTCAAAGACAGGTTAACATCTTACGGTATGGTGGGGCACCCTGATAGTTCAGTTAGACACTCTTTCTGTTTTTGTGCTTGACTCCCCCCCTTGACCTCTCTGTGCCCCCCCGCACTGTAGCCCTGAGTCATGCCTAGGGCTGGGAAATACAAATTGAATGTTTGAATTCTATCGGCCATTGAACAGCTTGTAAGGTTATAACTTTAACAGTTCCAAATACCTTTCCCCCCACTCTGTAAACTTTTTTGTTTGTGTGTTTGTTTTTCTCAGTACCTTAGGGGAGAAACTGTTTCAATATACTACTGTTCAAGGTAACGTGATAATAACGCCAACAAAAATGGCGCCGAACACAATGGCGACTACATATCAGCAAATGTCAAAATGGTGATCAGCACAACACCGACCACCACAGTCAGCAGCTGGAGCTTAGGAGTGCTGAAGGGGTGAAGTGTACTTACATTTAATGTGGGGGGCTGTACCCTTGCACCCCCCCTTTGTGGGGGGGAAGCCCTCCGCACTCCCCATTTCTATTATAATCAACTCTAGGAGGGAGATGACAATGGGGGAAAGGGGAAACTCGAGGGGGACTAAAGTTGGCAGGGGGAGAACACGGGGGGCCAACCAGCAGCCGGGGGGGTGACACAGATGGCAGGGTGGGGTAACAGGACTTCAGAAACCAACACACATAAATTTATATACCACTCAAAAAAAAAACTACAGCCAGTCCCGAACCTGGGTCCGCGCCAGACACAGAGGTGGTGACTCTAACCACCACACCAGACAGCCGGCTCAGGACTGACCCAACCAACATACTCCTCTATACTGCATAGAACTACTACTCCCTGAGGATGCAATGCCACTATACTTACTATGTGCTATTAAGTGCACATAGCCCATTTTACACTTGCCATTTTGATGTTGCCCAAATTCACCTACTTAAATTGATTTGCCCATATCATGGGATACCCTGTTCAGTGGGCCATTACCTCTGTTTATAGCTAGCCCTATGTGTTTATTCTGTATTATGTATTCATGTGTATTGATGACCCAAGCTGCACCTGGAAAAAGTTCAATAAATATCATATTGACAAAAAAAAAAAGAAGACAGTCTTCTATGACAGGTGGGAGATGTGCCACCTGTACACTGGTTCAAATGGCTTGCCCATGAGTATTGCCAGTACACAGAAACATAGAAACATAGAAGTTGATGACAGATAAGGACCACAAGGCCCATCCAGTCTGCCCATTTCTTTTTCTACCTTATGAATGTGCCATCGGCCTTTGCTCTGTCAATGGCCTATCTAGTCATACTCATCTGTATTGCTCCCTTATGCCTATCCCATGCCTGTTTGAAGCTCTGCACTGTATTCATATCTACTACTTCCTGAGGTAGACCATTCCATGCATCCACCACCCTTTCTGTGAAAACGAACGTCCTCATATTACCCCTTACTCGGCCTCCCTCTAATCTCATGCTGTGTCCTCTTGTCCTGCTATTTTTCTTATATTGAAACATGTTAGACTCTTTCACACTGTTAATGCCCTTAAGGTGTTTGAATGTTTCGATCATATCACCTCTCTCCCTCCTTTGCTCTAGGGCATACATATTGAGTGCCGTTAATCTGTCCTCATATGTTTTCTGATGCAGTCCCTGCACCATTTTGGTTGCCCTTCTCTGGACTGCCTCAATTTGGTTAGTGTCCTTGTGAAGGTGTGGCCTCCAGTACTGCATGCAGTACTCCAGATGGGGCCTAATCAATATCTTGTAAAGAGGAATTATTACCTCCCTCTTCCAACTTGTGATACCCCTTCTAATACACCCCAACATCCCCCTAGCCTTACCTACTGCTTTAGTGGTCTGCTTGGATGATTTCAGGTAATCGGTGATGATGATGCCCAAGTCTCTTTCTTCCCTTGTGACTGCCAGCAACTCCCCTCCTAGCTTATAGGTGGCTTCAGGGTTTCTCTTCCCTATGTGTATGATCTTGCACTTCTTTGCGTTAAACCCCAGTTGCCACTCTTTCAACCATTTTGCTAGTTTATCCAGATTTCTTCTCATTCTGCCCACCCCATCTGGATCTTCTACTCTGTTGCAGATCTTGGTGTCATCTGCAAACAGACAAACCTTACCCTCCAGTCCATCTGCAATGTCACTGATGAAGAGATTGAAGAGGACTGGCCTCAGGACTGATCCCTGAGGAACCCCACTTATGACTTGCATCTCTTCTGACTGTATACTGTTTACCACCACTCTCTGTTTTCTGCCCGTCAACCAGTTTGCCACCCAGTTGACCAACTTCTGACCCACCCCGATCCCACCCAGCTTATTAATCAATCTTCTATGTGGAACAGTTTCGAAAGCTTTGCTGAAGTCAAGATAGGCAACATCAACTGCTCCCCCTTGGTCCACCACTCTGGTTACCCAGTCAAAGAAATCTATGAGATTAGTTTGACAGGACCTTACTTTTGTAAATCCATGCTGTCTTGGATCCTGTGCTCCTGTGGATTCCAGGTGTTGCACTATCCTTTCCTTAAAGAATGCCTCAATAATCTTGCCCACTACTGAGGTAAGACTGACTGGTCTATAGTTCCCTGCCTCCTCCCTGCTACTACTCTTGTGGAGTGGGATCATATCAGCCCTTCTCCAGTCTTCTGGGACCTCTCCAGTGCTCAGAGACTCACTAAACAGTTCTGATAATGGTTCTACTAGTTCCACCCTTAGTTTCTTTAGTACCCTGGGATGTATGCCATCAGGTCCCATTGCCTTGTCCACCCTGAGCTTACTGAGCTCTTGTAGGACCCATTCTTTGTGAAATGACTAGTGCACACCTCCCTCCCCCCTGTGTCAATGTTGCTGAGCTGTGGACCCTGCCCTACCTTCTCTTCAGTAAATACTGAGCAGAAGTATCTATTTAGGATAGATGCTTTTACATGTTCCTCCTCCTCCTCCTCCTCACATGCCCCCTTATCCCCTTTGACCTTAGCAATACCAACAACAAGTCCCAAGGTGGTTGGGATTCCTGCACCAGTGTGAAAAAGTGTTTGAGGCCCTTAAAGAAGTGCCCAACCACCTTCTCCTGCACCACCACCATCAGCATATCAGCCCACACCTGGTAAGCAGAGATGGCTGTCAAGTGCACCTCAAGGGTCGTCGACCTCAGGCCCAACTGAGAGAGAGACCACAGGTAGTCCAGGATGTTAGCCATTGGGCAAGACAGGGGATCTAGATCCCTGTCCTGACACCAAATGGAAAAGTACCTCCACTTGAAAACGTAGCACTGGTGAGTTGACTCCTTCCGAGAGGCCTCGACAACATGAAGGACCTCTTTAGAGAGACACAAAAGCCTGGAACTCTAGCCACTCAGGAACCAGGTTGTCAGGTGCAGGGACTGAAGGCCCAGGTGGAGGACCCTCTCCTGAGAACAAGCAAGCAGATCTGGGAGGAGAGGCAAGCGCCACAGGGGCCTGCTGCTGAGACTGAGGAGACCAGAGTACTAAATCTGGCATGGCTAGTCCAGGGCCACCAGGATCATCCATGCCTTGTCCCCCCAAACCTTGATCAATACCTTGTGGATCAGGGGAAAGGGTCCAAGGCCTCATGAAGGCATTCCCCCATCAGTAATCTGCACTGTGGAGGGTGGGCACAAAACAGCCTCAGCTTTGCATTCTCCTGAAAAGGAAAAAGGTCGACCAGAGGAGTGTCCCACTGACAGAACAGGAGATTCACCACCTCCTGATGAAGAGACACTCATGAGACGCCTCTCCAACTTGACTGAGGGGATCTGCCAACTGGGTGGAGGCACTGGCCACATGGATCATCAGGAGCTCATTGTCCAGACTGCATATGAGGGTCCAGGTGTGAAGGACTTCCCAACACAACCAGAAGGAATGCATCCTACCCTGCTTGTTGAGGTAGTACATGGTTGTGGTGTTGTCAGTCTGGACCTGCACAATCTGACCCTGAACAGCTGGAGTGAAGGCTATCAGAGCGAGATGCACTGCATGGAACTCAAGCAGGATGATGTAACATCAGGACTCCTTGCTGGTTCTGAGCCCATGGGCCCTGTGGTCCCCCTAGGTGGGCTCTCCATCCACATTGGTAATGAGTGACCGTTGGCTCTGGGTAGAGGACTTAGACTCCTTCCTGCAGATGTTCTGGGATGAGCCACCACTGGATGGCATCCCACATTGGCTGCATCACCATGACCAGCTGGTTGAGGTGACAGAGGCACTGAGACCACTGTGGGCCAGTTCCCACTGTAGGGGTCACATCTGCCAGTGGGCCCACCTGACCACTCTGGTGCAGGATGCCATGTACCCGAGTAGATACAGGAAGTCCCAGGCAGGGCACAAGTGCCCAACCTGAAATGATTAGGCAAAGAAGGTAAGATCCGCTGCCCGGTCCACTGGAAATTGGGCCTTGGCCGAAGGGAGTCGAGCAGTGCCCCAATAAAGTGGATGACCTGTGAAGGGTGGAGTTCCAACTTGGCCGGGTTGACAATAAGACCCCAGGCTGAACAAGTCTGGAGGTCCAAATCCCTGCACCGCTCAACCTCCTCCCTGGTCAAACTGGCAATAAGCCAGTCATCCAGGTAAGGGTACACCTGAACCCCTTGGCATCGCAAGAACACTGCTACCACTGTTATGCACTTGGTGAAGACACTGGGTGCCAAGGAGAGGCTGAAGGACATGGCACAGGACTCATACAGCACCCCTTCTGAGCAGAACTGAAGGAACTGCCTGTGGGACAGATGGATCGGAATGTGGAAGAAGGCATCCTGGAGGTCCAGAGAGCAGAAACACATGTCTCACTCTAGAGATGGAATGATTTGAAGATCCAGTATGGTGCGACAGACCAACATCTGTTTTGGAACTATGAAATATCTGGAGACAAATTCCGGACCAGCCATGAACTGGCACTACAGTGTTTGTTAGAGAGATGTCTTCCTGAAGGGTGGACAGCATGTTCGGGAACACCATGGCCTCCCATGGGGCATGGGTTCGGAAGGGTGGAAGAGCCTCGATGTCTAGAGGCAAATCGCGACCCATCACATTGAGCACCCTTTTGTCAATTGTGACGATGGACGAAGTGTACGAGAAGTGGCTGAGCCAACCCCCCACAGGAATCAACTCCAAGTTTAAACTGCAAATATCTTCAGCAGCGTGTGCAAACTAAAGGCAGTCAGCTCAGCACAAACCAAATTCCAAAACAGTTTGCACTCCTGACATAGATAGAGTCCACACACAGGAATTAAATTTTCAGTAGCTTTAATGCCAAGTAAATAGTGTGAACAAATACAGCTCTCCACACACCTCCTTGCCCTGGCTTTCCGGGTAACAACCCTTCCTCATGGGGCATGCTGAAATAAATCAAACGTGCACTTTATATACAGTGAAATGCAGTCACATGACAATTACAATTAATTAAATACAAGAATAGAAAAGTGTATATTAATGTTTTGGATGTTGTGATTTTATATCTCTATATCAAAAAAGCCTTTGGAAAAAATCTTGTACAAAGCAACCTTCATTTTACAAAAAGTTCTTATACAAAGTTAATACATTACTGTATCCAAAACTGTATTCTGTAGTCACCCTGCAATCCAATTAATGTTGCAGCATAAAATAAATATTTATAGTAAATCAATAGCTTTGCAACTGTTTTCTAATGGCATACCCCCCCCCAACAGCAACACCAATACAACGAACTATGAGGCTGCCAACAAAATCAACAGTTCATCGTCAAGTCACTGTATTGGTGTGCCAGAGACAGGGGTACCCCCTCCCAAATCAAGTCCAACTCGGAGTTGGTTATAAATAAAATGAGGTGTGGGGGCAGAGCAAACAGGACTGGGAGTCCATCGGATTTATGTTGACCGCAACCTGCGGTCAACATAAATTCCGTAGCTATGACGCCGGTCGACGAAATTGTCAAACTGGCATCATAGAGCCTTTTCTAATTAGGTAACACAGCGGAGGGAGATTCCAGAAAGTGCTTGAGTCTATACTCAGATGAAAAGAGTTTTTACTCAAGCCACACAATTTTATATATATAGTGAGGAGGGAGTAGTAGTGACCCGCCAGTCCATACAATCTGCCATACAGCTCCATTTCAGGAAGAAATGCCCTAGTAAAACTGGAAAGAAAGAGAAAATGGAAAGTATGAATTTTGTTTAGTTTTTCTAACAGCAAAAGAACAATGTAGCTTAAAGGTGCTTAATAACATAGTGTCTATCATAATAAATGTATACAACATTTATTTTCTTGTTATACTTCATTTCAAAGAGTCTTGATAATTGGTTTATCCAGAATTGTATGCTCTAATTTACCCACTCTGTGTGGGGGAAAATCTAGATGGGCCTCAGCCTTCTTTTTTCCTTAAAAAACCTTGTAAACCTAGTAACCTAGCAAACAGACTTTAGTTCACAAAACCAGGGAAACTAAATCAAATAAATCCAAGGCTGGAGCAGGACGGGCAGGGGACTGACACCCCCAACCCATCACTGGACAGGATTGGCGGAGGCTCTGGCACTGACAGCCAGGGGCATCCCAGCTCCTTAGCCTCCGAACTTCTTGGGGCTGGAACCAGCAGGCTTAGGCTTGGGCCGCCAGGCCTGGGTCTGCCCCACTGGGGGCTGCAGCAGTCTGGATGGAGGTACCAGGTATGGCCGAAAGTGAAAGGGCTTCTTCTTTTTTTTCAGGCCCTTAAGAGTCCTTCTGAGAGGATGTAATGGAATCCGGAGTGGCATTGGATCTCTCAATCCAAGTAAGGTGACCATCCACTCCTGGACTAAACAGGTCAGTACCCAAGAAGGCGACATTTGCCCACTTATGTTGGGTAATCGCCATAAAGGTCAAGATCCTCAACCATGCCCAGCACCACATGGCAACTGCAGCAGCCACAAATCTGGTGCAGGAGTGGCGCAGGAGTGGCTGATGTCCAAGGCTGTTTGGAGTTGTTGTTTGGCAACCGAACATCCCTGGTCCTGGACCATCCTGACCTCCAACTGCAAGTCTGCAGGGAGGTGGGGAAGAACCTGGTCCAAGACACAGCATGATAGAAGATGGCTATTATGATGGCTGAACTAGCGAACTGCCGAAGGCCCAGGGAGGAGGAGGCAGCATACATTTTCTTTGCTGCATGGTCCAGTTTCTTGGATTCTTTGTCGGGAGGGGTTTATCAACATTCCCAGTGCTGCTCATCTGCTGAAACACCCAATCTGCCACCAGACCTTCAACTGAAGGATGGTCAGCGAAACCAGGTAGAGACCTGGTAGGTACTGCATATCTGTGGACCATACAGGCTGAAGACACTGAGCAGGAGGCTGGACATTGCCACAGCTTGAGAATGGGACTGAGAAAGGCTTCCACCATGAGAAGGCAACTCCTGGGGAGTCATCCCTGTGCAGGATTTCAGTCAGGGGGTAGTTGGCCTGCTTCTGGACTGGCTCCAATGGAATTCCCATGGGCTCGGAGATTAAGCGGCGCAAAGCCCCAAAGGAGATGGTCTGTGCTCGGTGGTGAGCTCCTCAAAGGACTCCTGGTTGAAGGCCGGTGTACAAAGGGAGTGCAAGGAGGAGTCCTCCAAGTCCGAGGACTGCTTGAATACCACCCTCTCCCAGGCTCCCCCTGGACAACCCACGGCTCATCTGTGTGAGTGATTTTCATGGAGAGCTGATCGGGGAGGCCAGAAGCAGGGTGGGCAGCCTTGGACCGGGCCTCATGGAAAGGCAGTGGAGGCTGTGTCTCCACCCAATGGGAGGAGAAGCCGGCATCAGCACAGCCAGGGTAACCTGAGTGGGCCTCAGCAAGGATGACAATGGAAGCACCAGGGACTGAGGTGGGGCACAGCTGTGGCCAAGGATCCACTGCTGCCATATTAGCTCTTTATAATGGCACCACAATTTGCAGCAGAGTCTGTCCTCATTCAACGATGAGGAAGATGAAGAGTGCAGACAGCGCTTCTTGGTTGACACCCGAGAGTGGGAACACCAAGAGTCCCTTGATCTCTAGCAAGACCCCAATCAAGACATCGACCAGGACCTCGACCACTGACAGTCAGATTGATGGGGGGGGGTAGACAGAGGGGAAGGCACTGTGTGAGCAACCAGAGCTGGGCCCCGAGGAACCCACTAGGGGTTAATCTCCTGAGGGAGACAGCCAGATTGGCTTGCCTATCCAGCCCCTCCTGAGAGAGGGCCATGAGGGCTGGGGTCCTCAAAAGTGAACTGTCCCCACTGTCCTCCAACAATGGGTCGATTGGGTCGAGAAAGATCTTGGCAAGTTGGTCAACCTGCGTCTTGACCAGCAGGCCCAATGGGGACATCAAGGGGTCAGCGGCCTGGACCAGGACAACAGGAGCATCAGCTGAAGCCAATGGCTCAACAGCCATCAAGCCAGAAGGAGAACCAAGGGAGCAGGAGGAGCGCATCTGCTCCCAGTCCCACGACCTGCGATGGGACCTCTTAGACTTAGAGGTCTGAGAAGACTTGGATCCTTGAGAAGGGCACTCCCTGAGAGTAGGAAGGGACTGGCATAAGTCCCAGAATGCTACAGAGAATGAAGCACCCAAGCCTGCCAGGAGAAGGGTGGAGACCGACGTCACGCCCGCTACAGCCTGGGCCACAGCCTCTTCAAAAACGACGAGCTATGCCACATAACCAGCTGCCATGGAAACTGCCTTACAGGCATCCTTGGACTGAAACAGGAGGATCTTGTTCATCTGGGCAGCCTAAAAAGAGGCAGTCATAACAGTCCTCCAACACTGAGGGCTGAAAGGACCGGCACAGGCCGCAAGCTTGCAGATCACGCAGGGCCCCGAGGCAATACATGCACGAGGTGTGAGGGTCGGTGAGTGACATTTTCTGGTTGCAAGTTGTGCACCGCTTGAACCCGGGACCGACTTCATGGTTATTGTGCTCCATTTGAAGTCAAAAATTGAAACTGAAATCGAGAATCAAACATCGAAAATTGAAGGTAAAAAAGTTGAAGACCAAAAATAGATGTACACTGAATGTAGGAGTTGTGAAGGAGGAGACCTGATGCTTCCAATGGAAAGGAAGATCTGATGTCATGGGGCAGTGCCATGGAGGATACCACCTGGGTGGGTGGGAAGAGCTAAGCTTGAAGACCTTCTGGCAAGAATTAAAGGGAAAGGAAGAGCTGCCTAAATGTGGATAGTGTACCATATCTACATCCCTAGAACACATTATTCCACCCTGTGAAAGTGAACTAAGCAGGAGATGGTTATCTCCTAGCAGTTCTGACTGTACTTTTAAGCAGCATGTGCACTTAAAGAATGTGCACTTATCAGGGCCTTTTAAACAAAAGAGTATTGGAGAAAAAATGTGAAACTGATAAAGTGTGCATTTAAGCGGGATGTGCACTTATCCAATGCGCACTTAAGTGGGCTCCACTGCATATAGAAATGTACAGCTCTAGCTGTATTAAATATTGGTTGGGTCCACAAGTGTTATATCTCCATTAGAGGTCTCTACACAGTTACTCTGTTACGTCCTTTGCCACATTAGGATTGAGCGCTGTGCCCCTTCTCGCATGAGCCAGTCCCTTTTGTTTCTACCTTCAATACATGTCAGCCTATGTCATGGAGGTGAGGGATTACACAGGGAGGGTGTCAATAAATGTGTGGGGGTCAGGTATATGACTACTGGGACAAGTTGGGGTGTCAGAAGATGGGTGGGGGTCAGGGATGTGACTACTGGGATAGGGTAGATGTCAGAAAATGGGTGGGGTCAGGAAGGAACTCTTGGCAAAGGGTGGGTGTCCACAGATGGGTGGCGTGAAGAATGTGATTACTGAGATAAGAAGGACGTCTGCAAATGGGTGGGGATCAGGAATGTGATTATTGGGACAGGTTGAGTAACAGCCAATGGGGGGTGAGGGATGTGATTATTGAGACAAGCAAGGAGTCAGTGGTATAATTAATAGGACTGGGGGGGGTTCTGTCAGCAGATGGGGGCTGGGGAGATGCTATGGTAGGGAGAGGCACTGGAAATGCAATATCATAACCCCCCACCCCCACAGGGTTAGGGAAATGAGTGTAAGTGTATTCTCTAAAGCAAAGAAAAATGGGAGACAAAGCAGAAGACTGTCCAGAATTGAATCAGAAACACCACAGAAAAATACTTTATTTTCTATTTTTAGTGCATTTTGTGTTTGTTTTCAGAATAACCGTTAATTTCCTAAAGGTTATGATTTGAATCAGAACCAATTAGAACAAATCAGGATTCTGATCTGGATCCCGGGCTTGACAATAAGGGTCAGGATCTATTTCCATTCTGCCTATCCCTAGCATGAACACATACCTGATCTCTGTGTTGCAGACTTCATTTCATCCTACTTTTACCCTCATCTGAAGTCATAATCCATATTTTTGGAAACTATAGTCACTTCCATAGCAAAAGACTGTGATGACACAAACAGAGCATTGTGACTTCAACTTAGAGAGAGAAGCAGGAGGAGTACATGAAGTCTGGGTGACCAACATAATGTGTTCAGTCAGTTATCTTCAGTAATAAAAACGAGGGGGGAGAAATGCCAAAAAAAATAGTGATATATAAATTAAATTGTGTCTATTATATTTTAAAAAATTTTCCTGGATATTGGGAAAAATGCTTTAAATGTGATAGGAAACCATTTTTCTGTACCTCTAGATGCCCTTCTGTTTTCCTTTTAGTGTCTATCCAATATTCTGATATGTTTGGCCCTTTTTTCTTAGATTATTACTCTATTTTATTGCCTTTGTAAGTACCCGGAATCCCTCTCTTCTCAACAGTTGCTGTTCTCTATTTTCATACTGTCTGAACACCCTGACATCAGTAACACCATTCCAGGCCATTCAGATTAATACCATGGAATGGTATAGCTGATGTCATGGACTGTTCAGAAATATGATTATAAATCACTGATGTGATTTCAGTCAATCAACACACAGCACTACTGCAGCTCTTATGCACTGTACAGTGTGCTCTTGTGTGGAGCACTAGGAAGGAATGCTCCACTTCAAAGCTAGGGAGTGAACAGCACAATAAAAAAAAACATTAAACTTAAATCACTTGAACTGAAGTCAAGTGATTTATAATAAGTTGATAAGGCCTCCGAGGGATGTCTGTTATGGTATAACAGACTTTTCTCTTAAGGACTGGGCAGACAGAACTACTCAGATTTGCTTCACGATCCTCTCGCCCAAACCTCAGGCTCAGCCTCTCTTATACCATAAGAGATATCCCTCAGAGGCCCTATTAACTTATAAAAGAAAGAGCAGCAGCTGATGATGAGAGTGGAATTCTATATACATCTGAAGGCTCCACAAAGCTAGATTATTTATGTATCAAAACTTGTTCAAAGCATAACCATATATACTGTGCACAGAAAGGAAAATGGGAGGGCAGTTACCTTCGTAAAAATAATTTCCTATCACCTTAAAGCAACATTTCTGAATATTGGAGTATGTTGGTGTAAACCTAGCAGTGGGGGAGTACTGTACCTATGCAAGTTGAGAATAAGTGAGGTTTACTTAATTTATAAAATACTGACTTCATTTTTCTAGGGTTTCCTCTAAATCTTTAATTCATTCATACAAACATACGGACATACAAATTTGCCAGCAGAAATAGGCCACCTGGTCTATCAAGTCTGCTCGAGTGTGCAGCTAGCACCCTCACCTTGCAGCTGCCCTGCCCCCTTCCCAATTACCCCCCTTACCTTGTCCCATCCCCTTTTGAAACTACTCATCTTACAGGCTACCACCTCCTCTGGTAGAGTATTCCATTCTGCCACGACCCTCTCCGTGAAAAAGTGTCTCCTCATTTCCATCCTAAATCATTCCCCTTCCAATCTAAGGCCATGCCCTCTTGTGTCCCTCCCCCTCCTCAGCCTGAGTGTCCCTTCAGTGCCTGCCTTGTTTATCCCCTTTACGTACTTAAAGGTCTCAATCATATCCCATGGTCCCTTCTCTCCTCCAAGGAGTCCATGTTTGACTCTCTCAGCCTCTCCTCGTATAGTCTGTCCTCCAATCCCTGGATAATCCTTGTTGCCCTGCGTTGCACCCCCTCGAGTAATTTCACATCTTTCTTCAGATATGGGCGCCAGAATTGCACACAGTTCTCCAGGTGCAGCCTGATCAGTGCCCTGTAGAGAGGCAGGATCACCTCCCTGCTCCTGGAGGAGATCCCTCTCGTGATACATCCCAGCATCCTGTTGGCTTTCACTGCCACCCTCCTACACTGCTCTATATTGTTCATCTTCCCCATTACAACCACCCCTTGATCCTTCCCCTCCTCGGTGGAATCTAGCTGCACCCCTCCCAGCTGGTAACCTCTCCCTGGGTTCTTTGCTCCAAAGTGTAGGACTTTGCACTTTTTCGCATTGAACCCCAACTGCCACGCTTCCGACCACCCCACCAGTTTGATCAGGTCATCCTGCAGCCCCTGCCACCTGCTATATCATCCACACTGTCCCCAGTTTGGTATTGTCAGTGAATGGACTGATCTTAGTCCTGACAGCATACGAGATGTCCACTATGAATATTCCAAACAGCACTGTCCCCAGTACTGACCCCTGTGGCACCCCTCTCGAAACAGCCCTTGGAGATGAGAGTTCCCCCCACCCCCACCACCACCAACACCACTACCCTCTGCTATCTCCCCTGCAGCAAGTTCTCAATCCATTTAACCATCTTAGTCCCCGCCCCCACGTATCTTAACTTCCCTCCCAACCTCCCATGCAGCACCAAATCGAAGGCCTTGCTGAAGTCCAAGTATATGACATCCACTGCATGACCCTTGTCCAATTCCCTCATGACCCAGTCGTAATACTGAACTAGGTTTGTCTGGCAGGATTTTCCAGAGACAGACCCATGCTGGTGACTGTCTAAGAGCCCATTATCTTCCATAAAGGTCACCAGCCTTTCCTTAAGTATTGTCTCCATCATCTTCCCCATGATGTAAGTTAAGCTTACCGGCCTGTAATTACCCAGCTCATCCTTTGGTCCACTTTGATGGATGGGTACCATGTGGGCCATCCTCCAGTCATGCGGTATGCACCCTGTGTCCAGGGAGGTATTAAATAGTTCCACCAGCAGTCCAGCCAGGATCTCGGCCATTTCCTTTAACACCCTGGGGTGTATGCTGTCTGGTCCTGGTGCCTTATCTACCCTCAGAGCCCTTAACTTCTCCAATACCCTACCCTCAGTGATCACCCCATTCATTACCCCTCTCCCCCACCCACCCCCTGCGGTAGCTGCCCTCCTTTCTCCCTCAACAATACAGAACAGAAATACTCATTCAGTGCTTCTGCCTGATCCACCCCTTTCTCTGCCCACCCCTCCATCCTTCTTCATCTTCACTAGCTGGTCCTTGGAGCTCCTTCTCTCCCATATGTATCTGAATAAGTCCTTTTCCTGGTCCCTGATGCCCTGTACCAGCCTCAATTCCCTGGAGGCCTTAGCTGCTCTGACTCCCCTGGTAACTTCCTTGTACCTCTTCACGTACTCCTCTCTATCCTCCTCCTTCCCTGATTTCTTGTATTTCTTGAACGTTGGTTTTTTAGCCCTCACCATTTCTAAGCCCCTTCTACTTAACTATCTCATTTATTTAGGGCTTCCCTTTTTGCTCTGCAGTCTGGTACATGGTTCAGTAGACTCCAATATCCCCAATTTTATTTTTTCCAATTTTTGATTCGCATCCCAGTGTGGCTGTATTCCTTCCAGATGCCCCCTTAAGATTTCACCCATCCTACCAAAGTCAGCCTGTCTGAAGTCCACCACTCTGGTCCCTGTACCCACTGCTTCTCTGTTTATATTAAGTGTGAATCACACTGAGTGGTGGTCACTCCCAGCCAGGGGGACCTCCACCCCCACTTCCCTTACAGCCTCCTCATTGGCCAGAACTAGATCCAGTGTATTCCCCAACCTAGTTGGCTCAGTGACCTTCTGTGTCAGGAAGCAGTCCTGGAAGACATCAGCACTCGAGGTGGCTGGGGTACCCCAATCCACTCCTGGTAGATTGAAGTCCCCCACGATCACTGTGTTACCTTTTCCACACACCTTCCTAATTTGTTCCACCAGCTCCCTGTCCAGGTCTTCCACTTGAGTCGTTGGCTTGTATACCACCCCCTTTCTGAGAATCCTATTCCTCATGTCCTGGAATTGCATCCACAAGGCCTCTGTCCTACCCTCCTCCCCCTCTTCCCTTGCACACTTCATCCCTTCTCTTATGTACATCACTACCCTTCCCCTTTTCCCTTTGCCCCTATCCTTCCTGTAAATCCTATACCCTGCGATCATCAGGTTCCAGTCCTGGTATTGGTTGGCCCATGTTTCTCTGATGGCAGCTATATCCACCATCACCTCTGCCAAAAGAGTCTGTAGTTCTGTGGTTTTGTTCTCCAGACTCCTTGCATTCAAGGAGACAACCCTCCAAGATGTTCCCTTACACTCATTACCCAATTTCCCACCCTTCTTAGCCCCGTCTTTTGATCCTTCCCTGCTTCCAACACAGTTTGTACAGGGTGTGGGCTTGTTTGTCTCCCCTCTCCAGAGAGCCTTCCCTTCAGCAACCCACTCGCCACTCCCCGCCGCTAGTTTAAATTAACCTTTGTTATGGGTGTATTCTTCTAACCTCTGTTTTAGCCCCCCCTTCCCCTCCCTGCTCAAATTTAATCTGTCCCCTGCGTATAGATCCCTATTGTCCCAGACCCTAACCCAGCCTCCCACTAACCAGTACCCCTTGGATCAACACCAATTTCCCAGCCAACTGTTGAATTCCTCTATCCTACCCTTCCTTGCCTTACTTACCCTGGGCACTGGGAGTGCCTCAGAGAAGTCCACTGAGCTTCCTACCTCCTCACTCAACTTACCAAGTTCCATGAACCTCTTCCTAATCACTTCTACCATTTCCCCTGCCAAGTCGTTTGTACCACCGTGCACCACCACATGTGGTTTATGCCTTCCCCTCTTTAAATGCTTGAGAATAGCCTGCCCTGCTTTATCTGCCATCAACCCAGGTATAGACTCTACCCATATGTGACTATGTCTTTCCCCTTTACTCCCCCATCTGACCCCCTTTAGTATGAAATCACCCAGCACTAGGACATTCCCCCCCCAAACTCTCTTTCCTTGCGCCTGCTCCGAGAGTCCACCTTGCCCTGCACATTTGCATCCCTATCTGTACCCTCAACTCCACCTCAGCCACCTACCCAGTGCTGCCCCTTCTCCTAACACTCTCTGACCCTGACTTGTCCCCTTCCCACCTGAAGCTCCTTCATCCTCAATGCCATCCCTACCCTTTGCCCTGCACCCCCACTTTTCATCCCCCCGTACTGTAACCTCACGTCCACCCCCACAGCTGGACCCTTTTTTCCCTTAACTGGGATCTGCTCCCCTTCCCTCAGAGCTGTGCCTCCTGAGAGACACATAATCTCCCTCTCCCTCCTGATGCCTGATCCTATTGCCATACCCCGAACTATTGAGTCCCTCACTAAGAGAAGATTCCTTCCCCCTTGGGATTCTCAGGCCCTGTCCCATGTGTCCCCCTCCTGGTGGGTCTGCCCTTCATCCCTGGTCACAACCTTGGGTTCCCTTTCAGGGCTCTCCCTCTCCTTGAGAACATCATATTTGTTCTTTAGTTGCACCGGGTGGGGGAAGGTGCTTGAGCTCCACCTTTCTCAATCTCCCTGAGCCCACCGTAGTCCATCCATGCCTCTGACTGAATACCCTCTGTGGCAGTGGCAGTGGCTGGTGGTATGGTGGTCTCTGGGTGGGGGCAAAGGTCCCCAGTACTCCTGCCAACTGTGCTCGAAGCCTGACAACCTCCTCCCTCAGCCCAGAGAGGTGCCTACAAATTTTATTTTTATTTATTTTTTTTAATTTTAAGAAGTAATCAGAATTACAGCCCTTTGAGTCAGGGACTCATTTACAAAGGCTCCTCAGCAGGAAGACAAATACATTAATAGCAAGCAACAGAAAACAAAGCAAATGGGGCAGCACCGCAGTTCCCAGAAAGTGCTTCTGAACACCGCTGCTCTGCACCCACTGCACTGCACCACTCCTTGTGCCATCATACATACTCCTTAAGTATGCTTCTACCCTCTTGTAGTGTTTTTTTACAGTCTCTCTCCCTTTTACAGAGTTTCTTTATTTATGACCCTGATATGACAATCTTTAATGTTCCATAATCTTTACATGGCTTGTTTTGAGAAATGAACAGAAAACCTCAGTGCAGCAAGAAGGCATGTTACTGGTGTAGGTTTATGTAAGCTGGGATGACTGCTCCATCTTTATCTGTTTTGTCCAGTTTAGTTCAATTCAATGTGTGTCAATCCTCCTCACCAATGGACCAAAACCTATCCTTATCTTATCCCTCTGAAATGCAGAGTATTACAGCTATAGATAATGCATGCATTTTGTATTTTCAGTTGATCTCTACTGAGCCAAAATAGATTTCTCTGTCTGGACTTGTTATTTCTAGAATAATCTAACAGCCACCGTTATATGATAAATAAATGAAACAAGGAGCAGACTGCAGAGCATTTGACTTGGAGGAAAGGAATTTGTCTCACTTTGCAGTAGGACCTGAAGGTATTAGTCACGCGGACTCATTTATTGTGCTGTTATCTGCCAGAAGGTTGTGACATAAGAGCAATTAAGACAAACTTTAGTCTTTAAGTTCATGCCTGCAATCTCTCTATACGCCAAACCAAGACAAATGTTAAGTCTTGTGATTGGAAGCCAAGTGTTTCTGCGGAGTACCATGGGGGTACTGCAGATGCAGGATTTCTGGTGTGTGTGATCAAAATTGAATGCTACTTGGAATTTAAAATATATATTGTGTTATGGTTACTAGGAACAACTATGAGCAAAGAAATGCTGCTTTTAATAAAAAGGTTGTTCATTACTAAACTGTGTCAAAGTGCATTTTCATTGCTTCCACTTTCTGGATTTCTCAGGTCTACCACATTTTGTTGATGTCTTCTGAGTTATGTGTCACTAATTAGTTCAGCCCATTGTCCTATATGATGTTATTCTTATAAAAAAGTAAAAACTATAAATTTATAGTGTTTAAATTAGTTTTAAAACTGAGTGGTCAAATTTGTCTCTTTTTTGGCATGTTGAAGATTGGGATTTGACTAAAATGTTCCTTCCTACAGAATGCTGTAGCTACAAAAACTTGGGAGAGATGCAGTATGATAATATAGAATTATACATATGCACCTGTGACAAACAAGGTGGTAATTTCATTGAGTGAAGCTGGGGACTGGATAAGCCACATGGGCAAAGGCTAAGTAGCTTCTGCTGTCCCCCTGCTTCATAAGATGAAATTTCCACTAAGTTCTACACAGGAACTTGTGTTTAATTTGTTATATTACATTGTTAGGAGGAGGAAATGTGTTTAGAATACTGACTGCTGGAGATTTTTTTAAAATATAATCCAGGTGGAGTTTTACCTAGAGTATTAGACATAACCATCTTGTGACTGACAATAGCTCCACCTCAGGTTTTCTCAGTGCTGCACTTGTAGCTCTAGCTGAGGTTTTTTTCTCTTTGTTTACATTTGGAGATTTTTACACTCTGTTTTACACATTGCATTATTCACTACTAGCAACAAATAACAGCATTTCTCAATCTCAAAATCCATGGGTAACAGTGGTCAACCATGTCATATATTTCAATATCATCCCTCCCCCCTCCCCAATCAATCAATTAATCAATCTTTTTTTTACCAGGTGGAACACCATTGAGTAATACTCATTTACAAGATGGACCTGGATGTTTACAAAATGTAACAAAGGAGGCAGTATAGTATAGTGGTTTAAGGCTCTGAGCTGCAAATTTGGAGACCTGAGTTCGAATCCCACAGTCCCCACTTGCATACTGTGTGACCCTGAGCAAGTCACTTAACTTCCATGTGCTCCCAGGTCACACCTGTAAACAAGCTTTCGGCTTAGTGTGTGTCTCTCCTGGTAAAACGAAAGAAGAAAATCAAGGAATTCATAAGGTAGTACAGGGAGTGTTACAGGCAATAGATAAAAGCATCAAGGAAGTTTATAATATATACAGTGTACAATATGCAAAATATGTGCACTGGAAATAATATATACACACTGGTGTAAGGTGAAGAGAGTGGAAATAAGGCAGAAGAGACATTTTAGTAGAAGGAGGGAGTCCAGAACAGATAGAGGGCTACGGTACCCAATCAGGGTGCTGAAGCATGAGCAGACTTGATAGATCAATAGGCCTACTCTGCTGGCGTCTAGCATGTTAGAACCAGAGAGGAGTATAGGTCATCGCTGAAAACAGTTGCAAGACTCAAAGAGGGAACATGCCAGTAAGGATATAAAGGTGGCCAGCTTGACAGGGATTGCTATTTTCAGGGTCTTTTGGATGCTGCCTCTGTCTCTCTCTCACTCTCAGCAAAGCCTACAAAAGCACCAAAAAGATGTGATAAAATGATAGTTGTGGGAAAAATGTATGTGATGCAATTAGGAATATGATATTAAGTTTAAATTACTCCAGAATGGCAAGGAATCTGTTTACATAAACTGAGGTCAAACAAAAAATAATGTGTACAGCATGTAAAAGTGATTTTTTGCAAAGTTATGTGTAATAGAATTGATTGAGTTTCCATCAGTATCTCAACACCCCCAAAATCCCATCTATTTTTGCCTTGTATTATACTAATGCTCTCCTCCCACACTCACACTTTTATTATACCATGGGTAAAATAAACAAAAAACAAATGTGACTGGTCAAATGTGTAGCCAAAGCACAATTGCACAGGCTACAAATATTACATTTTCTAAACCTCAATACTCAGTTGTAAAACAAAATCAAGAGTTCCATTTTCTAATTGCAATAGACATGACAGGGTGTGTGTAATATTGGGATAATATGCTTCCCAGGCACATAAGGCTCCTACTGGGTTGGAACGGACAAAGAGGAGGTCTTTTTTTTATGATTCTTGATGAAGTCTGGAACATGCTCTACCCCTACACCTGAGTTGGGGTTAAGACAGGAACTTGATATATTAAAGCAGCTGCATTGATTCTTTTTTTTTTAAGATCTGTGAGGGCAATCTCTATGTTTGCCCTCTTCAAAGGCGTGATTCATCACCATCTGTTAGACTTCAATGCAAACTCAAAGCCCCTAATCGTGTGTGTGTGTGTGTGTGTGTGTGTGTGTGTGTATATATATATTTATAATATATATATTTTTTTCATACATATAGATATATATATATTTATAAAATGGTTAGGAAAAATTATCTCTGCTGGTTGGTTGAAACACATCACATGACCGTGCGTATATCAGAGCGTAACCGCACACCTGCACTTTCACCCATCCAAAACAATTTTGCCATTTTATAAGACAGATAACCCACTCTAGGGTGTGCAGTCACGCTCCGATATAAGCACGCCTTGAGTGGTTGATGCACTCAGTCTGCAGCCTCGTGCATAACAATACACACCATGGCATGCATATATCAGAGCACGACCGCACACCTTAGAGTGGGTTATCTATTACATACATATATATATATATATATAAAATACCATCCAGAGTTTAAAGACGGCATTAAAAATATATTTACTTAGCCTAGCTTTTCTAGACTGCTCCTAGTTTTAGCTTCAGAAGACTGTTATAAATTTTAATATGATTAAGATTTTAGGAATTTACTGATCTTTTATTTGAAGTAGATTTTAATGATTGTCATGTTTGTTTGTTGTTGATTATGTACAAACGCTTTGGACTTGTTGGAAAGGCGCTTTTTACAAATAAATGTGATTTGATTATATGTATTTTTTCAGACTACCCAACAAGGTGGGCAGTATTAGGTTATGTCAGACAGGCCAGGGGGTGTAATGAAGCTTAAGTCTTGCAGTCTTGTGGATGTACCAGTGGGTGTTACTAGATCCTTTGAGTGTATCCTGGGAGCAGGTGCAGGGTTCAGGATTCTCCTTATCTACCTACCACCCGGTGATGGTGGAGAATTCCTGAAGGAGTTTGTGGACTTCATCGTCGACGTAGCGCTGGAGTCGCCCAGGTGGTTAATACTGGGCAACTTCAATGCTTGGGTCGACGATAAACTCTCGCCTTTTGGAAAAAATCTCCTCCAACTTATGACAATGTTGGGCCTTACACCAGGTGGTTACCTCTGCTACCCATGTAGGGGGTCACTCATTGGACCTAGTGTTCCTACTGGAGTTGGAGGTTGCACATTTGGGGGTGGAACCAAATGTGTGGACTGACCATCATACCATAAGATTTACCTTTGGGGCACACCTAAATAGGCCTGCTCCTGTGGTACAATATTGCCCTTTAAGTGGAGTTACCCCAGAAGGTCTTTTGAACCTATCAGGTATTTCGAGTGAGTGCATAGATCCAGGGGATCTCGTTCTTGCCTATAATAAGGCTGTGGGTGATGCCCTAGATCAAACTGCACCTGTTTGTGTTCATCCACTCACTCAGCGCCCAAGATCTTCATGGTTTGATGGTTCTTTGAAGGAGCTGAGGGGAGTAGGACAAAGGCTAGAGAGAGCTTGGCGAAAGTCCGGCCTGGATGCTGACAGACTTAGATTGATGGACCATTTTAGAGTCCATCAATCAGCAATCACCCGTAAGAAGGCAGAATTCCTGTCCAGGGAGATTGCTGCTGCGTGGAATCAACTAGCCAAACTCTTTCAGACTGTCGACAGATTGTGCAATCCACTCTTAGTCTGGAAGAGATTTTTCACAGATGAAGTGTGATGAGCTTGCTCGATTCTTCACAGATATGATTGCCAGCATCAGATCGGGCATCTGTTCTGCTCTCTCTTTAGGGAGTTGTGGTGGTCGGTGAGAGGAAGCAATCCCTTGTGTCTCCTGGTCTGACTTTAGTAGGCCGGCATTCACAGGTGTTGTGAGGATTATCCAGACTGTACGACCAACCAGCTGCAGTTTGGATCCGGGCCCTACACCACTGTTACTAAGTTGTGTAGATATTATCTGCCTGATCCTAGCCAAAATTGTCTGGAAATCTTTGGAGCAAGGGGTTTTCCCGGCCCCCTTAAAGGAGGCGGTCGTTCGACCACTCCTTAAAAAACCTTCACTGAATCTAGACGTCCCAGCTAACTACAGACCTATCTCTAACCTGCCCTTTGTGGGTAAGGTTATTGAAAAGGTGGTTGCAATACAGTTGGATGGCCATCTTATGAATCACAACATATATGAAGCTCTCCAGTTGAGGTTCAGGAAAAGACATAGCACTGAGACTGCCCTTGTCCGGTATTAAATGATCTCCTAATTGCGAGAGATCGAAAGGCTCATACTATTCTAGTCCTTCTTGATCTCTCTGCAGCATTTGATACTGTGGATCATGGTGTGCTGTTGGAGCGCCTGCGCTTCCTTTGTGGACTGTCTGGTACAGTTCTACATTGGTTTCAATCTTTCCTCATGGGGCGGACTCAGAGGATTACTATGGGGATTTACTCCTCTGATACCATCTCTCTGTCCTATGGGGTACTGCAGGGCTCCATTTTGGCACCCATGTTGTTCGCAGTCTATATGCTGCCATTAGGAGATATCATTAGGCGTTACAGTCTGGGTTTTCACTGCTATGCAGTTGATACCAAGCTGTAGTTGTCCTTTACTCCCGGTCAGGATGATGCAGTCCCTCTGCTTAACAGCTGTCTAGCTGAAATCAATGACTGGATGAGCGCCAGCTGTCTGAGGTTAAACCCGGATAAAACCGAGGTGTTGGTTGTGGACCCAGGTCACCTTGAGGCAGGTAATAGGGCTGAAGTACCATCAGGCCTTTGGCTTGGTGGTGTCCAGCTCTTGACCTCAGTCCAGGTGCGTAACCTAGGCGTTATTGTTGACAGCAGTTTGACCCTGAAATCACAGGTGTCAGCCGTTGTTAAGTCCTCTTTTTTCCATCTGAGGAATATCGTCCGAGTGAAACACCTGGTTCCTCCAGCTGACCTTCCTACTCTGGTCCATGCCTTTGTGACCACTCACCTTGATTATTGCAATTCCCTTTACCTGGGGCTACCGGGGGTTGAAATTCGCCACCTGCAGCTAGTGCAGAATGCAGCAGCCAGGCTTTTGACTGGAACATCTAGGTATAGTCATATTACGCCTGTTCTGCACGGGTTACACTGGCTGCCGGTACAATGGCGAATCACCTTCAAGGTCGGGTTACTGACCTATAAAGCCCTACACGAACAGGGACCACAGTATCTGAAAGATCTCCTTACTCCCTACTGCCCCTCTCACTCACTCCGATCTGCTGATGAGGGATTGCTAGAGATTCCCAGGGTTCATTTGAAAACATCTGGAGCTCGTGCATTTTCTTATGCAGCTTCTGCCCTGTGGAATTCTCGACCTCATCGGATACGTAGCTGCCTGATCATCGAGAGTTTTAAAACAGAGTTGAAAACTTTTTTATTTGTAAAAGCTTATGGCCTATGATTTTATATTGTTAATATTATATTTGTTTGTTTATTGTTATTTGTAAAGCGCTTTGATCTTTGGAAAAATGTTTTTAAATAAATTTTTACTTACTTACTTACTTAACGCTGCAGGTGGAGGGCTTTATAGCTCCTGGAAGGTCCAGCATAGCCAATACTATCCACTTTGGAGGGTATTATTGCACTTGGAAAATGGGCTACATGGCACATTTTTCTGTACAATTAAAAAATTAAAAAATAAATAAATAAATTACTATAAATGTAAGTGGGTTTTGTTGGTAAAGTAGTCCCTCTACTACAGTCAGGCCATGTCACATTCTGTTTATACAGACATATATTTTGGGATAAACGTGATTGGGAGTGTGTAAAAAAGAGCTTGTGACTTTGAAATGTGTAACCAACTTTCAGCTTTTTTTACAGATGCAGTATTTGCTTAGGCGTCATTTCTGAGAATTGCTACTGCTTCTATGTAACTCAGCGAGTGACACAGCTATACATTATGGACAGTACATAATGAAAAATTATTTATGTACTTTTTTTTGTGTTTGCTTTTGGGGGGCATTTGTTTGTTCAAAAAGCGAAAAAAAAGGATTTTTCTGCCATTTTTTGCTGATTATAAAAAGCATAAAGGGTATCTATAAATGAAACATTATTCATTACATAGACACTTTTGTGCTGAACAAATTTCATATTCACAGTACCATGCTATCATTCCTCTTTTAAGAGTTATTCACATTTGTTTATCAAACAAAGTGTGAAAAAAAAAACCAAATGTTCTGCTGTGTTTTGCTGATTATAAAAAAATCTAAAAGGTATCTACAACACCAGTCATTTTGTAGATATTTTTGTGTTGGACAGCTATCATGTTCACAGTACAATGCTATAATTTTTATGTTGTCTTGCGCGTGCGCAAGAAACATGTTGCGGTAACTTAGAATCGCAGGTTTTGGAGGCGTGGTCATGTTGAGGCCAGTGGCACCATTGCTTTTTGGGGCTGGGCTCCGTGGCATGAATTAGATTGCATGCTGTCTATGACAGCAGTGCAAAAGCATGCCACCAACTTAAAACGTTTTAGCCACTGCAATGAGGGAGCTCCACCTCATTGCAGGGTGTGCCTTTCCTGGTGTAACATTCCAATCAGACATGGCGGCGGCTGTGCCATCCACCTTGCACAGTCCCCAGAAAAGCCAATGTCGGGGGTGCCCAATCCCCCTGTCAGCATCATCATGCCCAGCTCCTGAGTTCATTTGCCAATGGGGAGCCCAATCCCCATTGACATCATGTCCCATGCCAGTTGTTTGCCGAGGGGGATGCACAATCCCCCTCGGCATCATCCCCCCAACACCTTTTATTTGCCAATGGGGTGCCCAATCCCCATTGGCTCCAGTCCCCTACCCCAAAACATGCAGGTGGCATGCTGGGAGCCCACCCCAGTGTGCTAAAAGTACCTGTTAAAAGAAAAAACCTTCCCACGATGTTTATTATTTTTTTTTAACCTTGTAAAGTAGAAAATGGTCTGTCGCTGTCTGCAGCCCACCCCGCTCAGCGCCCACCCACTGCATACCCCACCTCCCCACCTCCCCACACACCCTCTCACCCCTTACTTACCTCTGGAGCCCAGTGCAACAATCTTCGGTGGACCAGGAACACGTCTGCACTCTTCAAAGCCAACTGCCGAATTGAAGAAATGCTGGTAAGCTGTATAATGGCATAAATAGGTTTTTTCAACTTTGGTGCATATCTCGGGCATTTTTGGGAATTTTGGCACCAAATTTTCAACATGGGGTTATTGGGACCCCTCCTCATGAATTCAGTCACTGTCATGGCGTTATTCCGTCCCAAAAGGTGATTTCGCGGTCACTGCATGAAATCACCTTTCGAGACTGATTAATGAAACTACAGTGCCACTGTTGATGAGGTGGACTCTCAAAAAGCCTATGTTGCAAATATGGTGAAAAAATTACAAAATGACTGTTTTACAAGCGTGCATTGCGCAGTTTCCACGCACGCTTATAACTTCACAAATCTGTAATATTTTCACTCCAGATTTTCAACACTGGCATTTTTCCACACCTCCTTATGAACAGTACAGCTGTAATTTTTCACATCCTGTCCAAAATGTGTTTTCGCACTTCCGACGCAGAATAGTGCGATTCGTTGTATGAAATCAGTGTTTGGGACAGATTAAGAAAAATCACAGTGACACTGTTCATGAGCAGAGGTCCTAAAATGCCTATGTTGAAAATTTGGTGATGAACGTCCATTAAATGACTGTGCTATGAGTGTGCGTTGCACAATTTCCACGCGCCCTCGTAACTTCGCAAATTTGTAGTATTTTCACTTCAGATTTTCAACATTGCCATTTTTTCACACATCCTTATGAACAGTACAGCTGTCATTTTTCACATCCTGACCAAACTGTGTTTTCCCACTTCCCGTGCAGAATAGCGTGGTCGCTGTGGGAAATCAGTGTTTGGGACAGATTTAAAAAAATCACAGTGACTCTGTTCATGAGCAGAGGTCCTAAAATACCTATGTTGAAAATTAGGTGAAAAACGTCCATAAAATGACTGTGTTACAAGCGTCCATTGTGCAGTTTCAACGCACGCTCGTAACTTTGATAATTTTTAATATTTTTACTCCAGATTTTCACCATTGCCATTTTTTTACTCCTGCTTATGAATAGTACAGCTTTTGTTTTCCACATCCTACCCGAACTGTGTTTTCGCACATGTGGCACGTGGTCACTGTGGGAAATGAACGTTCGGGACAGATTAAGATAATCATAGTGCCACTGTTCATGAGCAGAGGTCCCAAAATGGCTACGTTAAAAATCTGGTGAAATAATTCCACTAAATGGCAGTGTTACGAGTGTGCAATGCGCAGTTTTCACACATGCTCATAACTTCGAGAATGTTTAATATTTTCACACCAGATTTTCAACATTGCCATCTCTTCACACCTCCTTATCAATGGTGAAGCCGACATTTTAATGTGGTACAGAATGGTGCGGTCACTGTGGGAAATCAATGTTCGAGACAGATTAACAAAATCACAGGGACACTGTTCATGAGCAGAAGTCCCAAATGCTTTCATGAGGTGGGGTCACAAAAAGGCCATGTTTTAAAATTTGGAGTGCAAATACCAACAAACGCCCATGGTTCTAACCATTATGTCCACCCTGTACATACTAACAGGAATCAGGGGTGTGTCTTTGGATTGTCTGCTGTACTGCTCATGCCATTGGTCCTCCACCCCCACCCTGCAGCCACTGACAGGCATCAAGGTGTGCCTTGGACCCTTCAGCCCCAAAGTTCAACCCATTCTCCTATGCTGCACCCATCTCAATGTACATACTAATGAAATAGGGTGAGCATAAGGCCAGATGACCCCTGAGCACAACACAACACTTGTCAGACTCTGCAGGGTAGGGTGAGGTGAAATAGCATGAGCATTATGGCCAACAACCCAAACGCACACCCCAATGCCTGTGACTCTCTGCAGGGTGGGGTGGAGTTGACGTCGGTTCTATACTTCACTGCTATTCCCATTATGCATCTCTCTGAACTCCTGCACTACCAATGCCAACACCAGCAAGACAACATTCATTTGGGAGGAAGTATAGCACAGTGGTTTAAGGCTCTGAGCTGAAAATCGGGAGACCTGGGTTTGAATCCTACAGCCCCCACTTGCATACTGTATGACCCTAAGCAAGTCACTTAACTTCTCTGTGCTCCCAGGTTGCACCTGTAAACAAGCTTTCAGCTTAGTGTGCAACTCCTGGTTAAACAATTGAAAAAAAAAACATTCAGCATTGACAAATGCTTGTTTGTTTAATGTTATACGCATTTGAGTGAGGTTAATACTCTTACTGAGGCTGAACATTTTAAACCTGTATGAGTTAAAGGGATTTTTAGAGCTGGGGGAAGGGGTGATAATTTACTTGAAAGTGAAGCTTGTGCTGGTTATAGTCATTCTGCAAAAATGTTGATAATTTTTCTGCAGTCATTATGGAATAGTAAGGGATCATAATGTGGCCCCAGTACAGTGGCCAGCTGATCCCTTCCACTTCCCAACTGATTTCCACACACCCACGCTCAGGTACATTATGATGTGCAGCAAGGGAGAGCACAGGGCACTCCATCGAAATGAACAGGGATTTTTTTTTATTAGCATTTTACACATTATGATGGTGAGTTAGATATTAATGAAGGCCACTGCTTGACTAACAATGCCCTTAGAGACAGTATAGTGTTGTGGTTTAGGGCACTGAGCTGTAAACCTGGAGACCTGGGTTCGAATCTCACAGACCCCATTTTTTTATTTATTTAAAAGATTTACAAGGAAGGCAGATTGAGCAGAATGGCTTGTTTCCAGGTGCGTCCTGGGGGGAAGGGGATGGGGGATAACATAAATAAACAAGAAGCAATATACAGTGACAAAGTATAAGAATACAACAACACTGCACGCAATAATTACTTCAGCAGTAGTATATACATAATCAGCATACAAGCTAAGGTGCAGTGATGGCAAAGACATTGAGTAGGGCATTCCTAACTGCTTAGCTGACAGAGAGGAGGTTGATAGGAGATGTATTGGAGTTATCAGTGTGAAGAGGGAAGGTAAGGATAGGAGCAGGTAAGGTAGGTGTAAGAACATTGCAGTGAGGTATGGGATGAGAGAGAGGGAGCATTACGAATGGAGGTGGGAAGGGAGTTCCACAACTTAGGGCACCAATAGGAGAAGGCGGATTGGCCAGCTGAGGTGGACCGGTGTGGGATAGCGAGGGATTTAGTGTCTGAGTTATGGAGAGAGTATGTGGAGTGGGTCCAGGTGGAGATGGAAGAGGTTAGATAGGATGGGAGAGACCCAAACCAAAATTTGGCCATGAAGCTGGAACTATGGGATAGTTGTCTTGACTCCAGAGATGGAAAGGAGAGGGTTTTGTACAGATCGCAGTGATGAATACGAGGGGGACAAGAAAGAGCGAAATGACAGAAGGCGTGGAAAAGGGTGTCCAATCTGGCCAGTGTAGATTTGGGGTCGCCATTATGGACCATATCCCTTTCAGGCCATCTGTGTGCCGGTCCAAGAACGCCCATCAATAGGCACCAATTTTCAAAAATACCCACCTCTTGTCCAGTGTCCGCCCCCCCAGAGTTAGAATAATTAGTTAGGGGGGCGCAGGGGACATAGCCCCCAGCATTAAACGTGGGATACGAATAAAAATCCCTAGGCGCCCTAATGACGGGCATAGTCGGACGGGCGCATTCTGATGGTGGAACCGACTATATCAGCATAGTCAAAGGAGGAGAGAATCATGTTCTGCACTAGAGCATGTCGCACTGTAAGAGGAATACAATCTTTGTTTCTGTATAGAGTGCCTAGCTTGGGGTGCAATTTCTGTCCAATTGCTTCCAAGTATGTAGAAAAGTCTAGGTTGTGGTCTAACCAGACTCTAAGATATCCAAAAGAGGTGACATTCTCAATGGGGTGCCATCCAGGGTGTAAAAGGCAAGGAGGGCGTGTATTTTAGAGAGAGTCTGCCTTGTGCCAAAAGTAATTGAGATAGTCTTTTTGGCATTCAGGAACAGTTGATTGTATAGGAACCAGCGCTGAATGCTGTCGAAATCCTCCTGCAGTCTAGCCTTCACTTCAACATGTGAAGCACCAGAGGCATAGAGGACAGTATTGTCCACATACATGTGAATGTTAGCTGAGGAGTAGACTGCAGGTAGGTCATTTAGAAAGATGGAAAATAAGACTGGACTGAGTACCGAGCCCTGTGGGATTCCAGTGTTGGTAGGAAGGGAAGGGGAAAGGAAAGGGAGGAGCCTAGATTGATTATACTCTGCCTGATAGGTCGGATTGGAGCCATGCTGTGGCTGAGGTGGATAGCCCAGCGATGGTGAGTTTTTGGAGAAGGAGGAAATGAGCTACAGTGTCGAAGGCCTTTGCCAGGTCGACGAATATAACTGAAGTAATGTGCCACTGATCCAGACTGGTGAGTATAGAGTTAGTTAGCCATATCAGGGAAGTGGTAATGGAGTGAGACTTTCTGAAACCAGACTGGAAAGGGGTGAAGAAGGAGCAAGAGTCAAGAAAGTGGGTGAGTTGAATAAGTACAAGACGCTCTTGGAGTTTAGCTAGGATAGGGAGTAGTGAAATTGGACAATAGTTTCCAGGGAGGGTGGGATCACCTCCTTTAGGGAGGGGGACAACTGTAGAGAGTTTCCAGAGTGAAGGGACTGAGGTGAGGGAGAAAGACAGGTTTAGGAGTTCAGCTAGAGGGGTGGAAACAGCAGAAGTGGAGAGATAAAGCAGTTTGTGGTCCAGGCCATCTGGTCCATTTCCTTTGCTAGGGTTCAGGGCAAGGAGGGCCATATGTGCTTCATTTGAGGAGATGGGGTAAAATGAGAAAATGGGGGTGTTATTTGGGAGAGAGGAGGAATAGGAGTTGGGGGTGGAGTTTGGAGAGGATGGAGGGAGACTGGCAAGAGTGAGGATGCACAGGAGCTACAAAATGTGTTGAAAGTTGATGCTACTGATAGGGGATCAGACAGTGTGGAATTGCCCTGTATGAGGATAGGTATGGGGGTTGGGTAGGTGGAGAAAAGAGGGGATAGACAATTTTTGAAAATTTGAAGGGTGGCTTAGGTTGTCGTCAAAGGCATTTGAGAAATACTCAGCTTTTGCGTGCCTTGTAGCTGTGGTACAGGCATTTCTTAAGTGACAGTATTTGAGATAGAAAGTAGGGGATCCAGAAGTCTTGTGGGCCTTCCAAGCCTGGTTGTGAGCATGCATGCAGGCTAGCAGTTCTGCATTAACCCAGGGGAGGAGAGATCCTCTGACTCTGGTGAGTTTGGTTGGTGCATGTTTATTCCAAACATATAGTAATTTGGTCTGGAAATAGCTGAGGGTGGTATTGAACAGTATGCTGTTGAGATGGGTGACCAGTCAGTGTGATATAGATTAGTTAGGAGGGGGGTTCGGTTCAGTAAGTGAAATGATCAAAGTGGGATAAGTTTGGGGGGTTCTTTATGCTGGTGGGCTTTGTGGATGCAGTAAATCATGTGATGATCACTGAGAGAGTCTGGCAGGATTCCAGAATCAATATTTCAATGTGGGTGTGAGGTGAGGGCCCAGTCTAATAGGTGTGTTTGAGTGATTTGAGTTTTAGTCTAGTTGGACATTTGTATACTGTGTGACCCTGAGCAAAATACTTAACCTCCTTGTGTTACCAAGCTGCACCTGGAAACAAGCTTCAGCTTAGTGTGCCTTTCCTGGTTAAACAACTTTTCCTTCCTCCCTAACTCACCATCATAATGTACAAAATGCGAATAAAAAAAAATACTCCCATTCATTTCAATGGGGCATGCCCCCATGCTCTCCCTTGCTGCACCTTATAGCATGGGGGCTTGGAAATCAATTGGTAAGTGTAAGGGATCAGCTGACTGCCTTGTCGGGGTCAAACTATGATCCTTTCCCATTCAATAATGGCTGCAGAAAAATTATCCACACTTATTCTCAGGAGCTATTGCCAGCACAAGCTTCCCTTTTCTGCAAGTAATGCATTTCATTTTGAAGTGCACAAAATCACTTTAAGAATGCATTATGGCATGGTGGTTACAAGGAAAGATACCAGTATGACATAATGCATCAAGAAAATATATCAATATCTTTGCATGTTCAGAGAGGTATTACTTTTTATCTGGCCAGTTACCTCAAAGCATATATTGTAAAAATAGGGGACATGACATGGCCTGACTGAAGATATCATGTTTATCTTCATGAGAGGCCAATGATATCATGATATCTCATGAGTGGCAAAGCCAAGAGTGAGATATCTTGATATCACTGGCCTCGATTGAAGATAAATATGATATCTTCAGTCAGGCCATGTCACATTTTGTTTATACAACATATGTCATTTAAAAAACTTATCTGGTTGATCCTGCCATTTTCAGACTGTCTTACTGAACAAGCAGTTTCACTTTTCTTGCTCTAATATAGTGTAACCGAGCACTGTTAATAGTGGTAAATGATATGCTGGCAGAGATTTAAAATAAGGCACTCTGTTCAAAAAGTAAGAAAACTTTGTTTTTAATGTTGGGTTTACTTAGCTTTGGGTAAAAGAATCTGCTGACTGTAATGAGACAAGAGCGAGCACATAGTAGTGAGCCGGTGGCTTCAGAAAAGTAGATGCAAGGGTGAGCATGTGTTCCTACAGCAACTGTCGATTGGGCTCGTATCTACTTTTCTGAAGCCACCAACTCGCTTGCTCTCCTCTGTCTACAGTCAGCAGCTTCTTTTATATAAAGCTAAGTAAACAACATAAAAAAACACAGTTTTCTTACCTTTTGAACAGACAGTTCTTTATTTTAAACCTCTGCCAGCATGTTATTTATCGCTATTAACTATGCTCGGTCACACTACATTAGAGCAAGAAAAGTGAACATGCTTGCATGGTAAGACAATCTGCAAATGGCAGGATTAACCAGATAAGTATTTTAAATGACTATTTGTTTACAAATGATGGCAGGATCTACCAGATAACTACTGCCTATAACCTAAACCTATTAAGCAATAAGGCATGAACAGGGGTTAGATTAACAGTCTGCTAATCACCCCCTAGGGGTGTAATGTGGCACGAGGCACAGCTAAGGGTGATTGACTGTTAATCATACTCCAGGGACTGCCTTATTGCTATTATAAAAATACTTTTTGAATGTTTTCCTCATTTAGAGGGAGATTTTTAATAAAATAATTCTTCAACCAACAGTTTAAGAATGCTGGTTCAAAATCAGAATGCATCATTCCAGTCATTCAGCAGTACTAGAGGATAAAATGCTGACAGGAAGAATCCATGTGCCATGGTGATCAGGCTGTACATGATGGTATAACATGGATTAATGTAAGACTGTTGAAATCCTGACAGCCAATCAGACTGCAGCATTTCTGAGACCCTTTTTATAATCATAGTTATGGGAGGATCAACCAGGCAAAATGACAACTGCAATTTGTTGTGAAATTCGATGACGTACTGATACATACAAGATAGAGACTGCTGGATGGGCAACTATGCACAACCAGTGTGTTCTGCCACAGAGGGGTTCTAATTCCCTCTGACCTTGAGAATGAAGCTCGAAAGGTCCATAGGAAACAGAACCCTGAGGTGGCAGAACACACTGGTTATGCATAATGTTGCTCATCTTGTATTTATATAGTGCATAGTATTATGTGAAATGTGTGTATTGTTTTTTTTTCCACAATGAAACTGACCTGTGCAGTTTCTAGAGGTTCTAGAATGCTGTTCTACCACATAAGGGTACAATCACATTCCATGACCTTTAAACTGTAGTACAACAGCATTTTTAAAAGGATGGATTTCTATATAGAACAATGGTCTACTATACACTATATACAAGTATGACGTATAGGAACATGGAAGATATCACTATGATGTATAGGAACATGGAGATATCATTGATATCTTTTCTGTCTGCATGAGATGGTGTATTTTATCTGTATTGATATCCCAAAACATATGTTGTATAAATAGGGGATAAGACATGGCCTTACTGATGATAAATATGATCTCTTCAGTCAGGCCATGTCATGTTCTGTTTATACAACATATGTTTGGGTGGTTTTGATATAGAAATGGTAAAAATTAAAAAAAGGAAAGAAGTACAAAATGTAAACTGTGCCCCTCTGTTCAACGGTTCTACATTAGAGGAAATGATGAGTACAAAGCTTACAGTCAATGGCAATCGCAATGGCAACCAAAAGATATCAGGGATCTCACATGTGAAGATATATTTCTGAGCATACTCGGTGAGCAACTTCAAAGATATTAGGGATATCACATGTGAAAATATATTTCTGAGCATGCTCAGTGACCAATTTTATATATCTTTGTATGTTAGGTCAATATATCACTTGTTATCTTGCTATTTATCAGCACACACGTATTGTATAAATAGATTATATATATTCTTTGCAAAAAACTGTGTTAATGCACCAGTTAAAGTTGAAGTTAATGCCACATAAGTAGGGAAATGCGGTGTTAGGGTTTCCAACCTTAATCCTTCTCCCCCCACCAGCAGCCAAAGGAAAAAACATTAGGATTTTGGGTCTCTGGAGTCCTGGCAAATTAGTGGTGGGGTCTTTCTTGGGGTTGTTAACCCTAATGCTCACCCCTGCCCCCAACCTGTAGCCTGCTGTCCGAAGCACAAGGTACAGCTCCAAACTACTGCCTCATAATCATACACTCTCAATGGTCAAGAAATATGTCTCACCACATGTTGCCAACACAATCTGTTGTAGCTGATGTAGCTTTCTTGGGCCCTGCATGAAGAAAGGAGATCAGATCTGACATTATTTGCTCAGGGCATGGGGTAGGCATTAGGGTTGACAGCCTGAAGGAAGACCCCACCACTGATTCACCAAGACTCCAAGACCCACAACCCTGATGCTTTTTCCTTTTCCTGCTTGGGGGGTGGGAGTGGGAGTTAGGGTTGGAAACCTTAATGCCACATTCCCTACTTTTGTGGCATTAACTGTAACACTAACAGGTACATTAATGCAGTTTTTTGCAAAGAATTTCTATTCTTTTTGAGATTGTGGAATCGTATCCTCATTCATACAGCATGAACACATGCAGACATGCAGGGCCCTCTGGGGCCGGCAGCCTGAGTCCAGCTATGGCTTCACATTTTGAGAAAAAATCGCTGCTCTCATATCAAGAATATGAGTGAATGGCTCCTCTTGCTAACCTGGGAACTCAGGATTTTTGGATGCCCAAAAATGTTATTTCCAGGGCAATTTTCAAAAAACAAACACCATAATCTAACTACATGGGTCATCCCTAGATTCAGGTGTTTTTTTTTTGAAGATACATACTTTTTATGTATTTTCAATGTTTCTGAGTAAAAAAACAAAACAAAATGGTGGCTGCCATGCTTTTTTTTTCTCTCTCATAACAAGTAAATCATTTTTCATGACAAGTAAATCATGAAAATAAGCCCTCACACCTGGTATTTCTTTATCGGTCGAGCTTGACAGTTATCTAAAAAATCCTTATAACTCTGGAACCGTATAATATTTTTTTCACGAAACCCTTGAAAGGCACTACCTCGGTATAGGCCACTTCTACACTGCAAGTTTCATGAAAATATTCTGCACCGTCAAGGTTGTATGTGAGGCCAAAAAAAAAACTATAGGAAAACAAAACACCAGGGTTTTTTTTGCATTTTTATGGCATTCCTTATCTTGAAAACCAAACAAGATGCCATCACAAAACATTTCACATCTTGAGACTCTGCCATAATTACTGCACATGCCATATTTTGGGCTAATTCATTAAACACTACTAAAGTTATTAAGGTGCGAAAATTGGGGTTTAACAGCTACTCAACTCTAACAATTGGGGTGCTATTGTGCCCCTATAAGACAATATATTATAGGGGTGTGGTTGTGCCCCTATAGTTAGGGTTGGTACAGCATTTCAATGTTAAATCCAAAATTTTGCACCTTAATACCTTTGGCATACTTTGATGTAATAGCCTAAAATTTGTCATGCACGGTCATTTAATATTGAAGTGCTGTACCATCATCCTATGAAGTTCTCCTCACCCATCTAACCCTCCCATCCACAGCCCCCATATTTATTTGCATCCTCTATGCCTCTCCCAAACTCACCCCCTGAGTTCCTCACCTTCTGTATCAACACCATCACCTCCCTCTCCTCAACCGGTGAACTACTGATGCTGGGAGACTTCAACTTTAACTGGCTCTCTCCCTCCTCCAGTTCCACAATGCACTCTATCGAAGCTCGATCATACCCATCTAAACCTCCACTTCTCCAACCACACCCTTCATGACTGGATCCTCTCCTCTCACCCACCATCGCATCTCATCAGCCAGAGTCCTACCTGTAGCAATAAGTGACCACTGCATTACTTACTGCATCAGACAGGCTCACTTCCCCCAATCACAACCCCAAATACATTACCTAGCGTGCACTCAAGCACATATCCCCTGATCTCCTCCTTACTGACCTTCACTCCGCTAACTGAACCCCTGTTCTTTCAGCCATTGATGTCGACATCACCCTCCAATACTTCTACTCCACTCTGACCTCAAACTGGTACCGTCACGCTCCCCTCCGCACATCCTGGGTAAGGTGTCACCATCTTCCTTGGATTATGCCCGACATCCTCTCTCTTTGTAAAGCTATAGACCGCAACTGGTCCCTCTTCAAAACCTGTGGCTCTTCCTCTAGCTTCAGGAATACCGCACACTCAGGAACAAGTGCACCAAAGTAATTTGCCAAGCTAAATCGAACCACTTCAAATCTCACCTCACCTGTAACCCCAACCTGTCCTCCTTCAGGTCTTCCAAAGACCCTTCTCAAGCCTCCGCCCCTGCCGTCTCCCCTACCCTCACTGAAAATGATGCACCAGTCTCTGACCCCCCTCTCCCAACAGCGGCACCCATTTTCATCAAATACTTCACTTCTGGTGCACTCCCTGAATCGCCCTCCTCCCTCACTCCCCATCCCATTCTGCAGGCTTCGACTCCCCCCCATTTCCTCCTCAGAGGTCTATCATGCCCTAGCTTCCTTAAATACCACCAAATTGAGCCCTGATTGCCTCCATTCTTTACTTCTGCACCTCTCCTCCCCAGATATCACCAGTCCCCTCACCCATATCCTCAGTCTCAATCACCAACTCAGTCCCCACACCATGGGAACTTGTCAAGGTCATCCCCCTCCCTAAAGGTGGTGATCCCTCCCTTCTGAATAGCTACTGGCCTAGCTCCCTCCTCCTCTCATTCACCAAACTTCAAGAGCCTCTGATCCTTTCCAGGTTGTCTGACTTCCTTTCCTCCTCAATCTTCTCCTCCGACTTCTGCAGAAACCACTTCACCATCTTCTCTGTCCTCTGAGTCTCTGACTCCATCCTTTCTGCCATGGACAGCAGGCACATCACTGCAGCGATTTTTGTAGACCTAGTTAAAGCATTTGACTCTGTTTCGCACCCACTCCTCCTCCTCCTACAAAAACTCCACAGAGCTGGCTTGTCTTCCTCAGCTGTAGAGTGGTTCAAAGTGGTTCAGTTCTACCACTGTGGAAGGTCGCAGTCAGTCTCAGTAGGCATTTCTGTCTCGCCTCCCTTTCCCATCCTCTCCAGGTTACCCTGAGGATCTCTCCTTAGTACAATTCTTTTTTTCTTTATTTATTACTGACCTTCCCAATGTCTGCCAACACTCCAGCATCCACCTCTATGCAGACAACACCATCCTCTACACCTCCAGTCCCACCCCCAACTCTGTCTACCCTACCCTCCAATCTGACTTCAACTGTATACTCCACTGGTTCCAAGACAACTGTCTAAAAGTCAACACCAAGAAAACTGTCTCTGTGGCTGTTGAGACCCCCCACAAGCTGGCTAAGCTTCACCCCCACCCCTCCTTCTCCACCCTGGATGGCTCCACTCTTGACTGTCTCCTCCTACAAATACCTGGGCATTTGGCTTGACCAGCACCTCGACTACTATGTCCATATTAAGTATATGTGAGCAAAGCTTTGCCCCAAACTCAGAGTGCTCCATCGGAGTAAAGACTCCATCTCCCCTCAGCGCGCCACATCCTGCTCTTCAAGACCATCCTCCCTCTGTTTGACTACGACAATATTATCTATGACTCGGCACCCTCCACCACCCTCTCCCGTCTAGACACCCTCCTCTATTCCTTGTGCTGCTTCACTACCAACTCCCCACTTCAGACTCCCCACTGCTCTCTTCTCCTTAAACCTTCACTCCCTCTCACACAGAAGGCACATCCACTCCCTCACCTTCACTGCCAAGTACTGGTTTGACCGCCTCCCACCTTATCTCACCTCACCTCCATCCTCATCCCTGTCCCTGCACCATCCTACTCCCTGCACTCCTATCACCCCAGCACCTTCTCCATCTCTGACAACCGGTCCTCTTCAGGCCTCTCCGCCTTCTCATCCCATTTCCCCTGTCTCTGGAACCAACTACCCCCAACTTTTCAGGACTCTCCCTCTATCCCTGCCCTGAAGCATCTAATAAGACTCATTCCTCCCCCATCCTGCACCTGCCTCCCTTCTCCCCTACCCCTCCACCACTTCTTCCTCTCTTTAACCCCTCCACTCCCCTCCTCCTTATGCCCCCTCCCCACCTCAGGCTGACCCCATCCAGTAATCGCTCCCCTCCTCAGCCAACCCCCTTCTTGCCCAACACTGTATCCATACTCGCCTTAAACATTTTCTCCCACTCCAAATCTACCACGGTTCTCCACATAGTTCTAAACTGTTTCTGTACAGTCCAACTGCATTAGAAATGAGCCCTGGCTCAGTGTGCTGTTCACGGTGATGAACGTTTAAATAAATAAATAAATTATGCCAGAGTCTTTAGACGTGAAAAGTTTTGTGATGGCATCTTGTATGTTTTTTGAGATACAAAGTGGTAAACAACATGAAAAAATCCACGCTTTTTCCATTGATTAACATGGGATTTTTTGCCATCATCTACAGCCCAGACGGAATGACATTTTTCTCTGAAATTTTCAGGCATGATGGGGCTTGTGGCAAGGGTATGCCTTTGGATGGTTTGGTGAAAATATATCTCACCATTTTTGAATTATAATGATTATTGTGATAGCTGCTAGACAGGCAGGTAAATTAAAACCATTTGAACTGTAAATAGTTAAGGATTTACTGTTCCTGCTCAGAGAAATACTGTTCATGATGCCAGCCATCTTTTTTTTTCACTTTTAAAAATGGTTCTGTAGTGAAATACTGCTTGGTAAAGAATGAACAAGATGTGTATTTAGCTCTCAGTCACCTCCTTAGTTCCATGTTTGTCTTACATTTTTGAAATGTACTGGGCAAATATGTTTTTTTTTACAAGAATCATCTCACTGACACTTGCTTATGTAAGGATTGTTCGACTGATAAATTACCATTCGCACTTTTTTAAAGTTCAAACTTTACTGTTCAAACTGAAAAGACTGCAAGCAGTTTTAAAAAGAAAACATCTTCCACTTTCTAGTTTCTCCCACCACCCAAGTTGCACCCCAGTCCGACCCTGTGAAAACCTACACACTGTCTCCCTGCTCGAAGATAACTGAACCTCAGCTCGTATGCCTGCTTTGTTTCCTCCCAAGTTTGACTGTCCAGGCAGCAGCATATTAAGGAAAGTGCTGGGAAGGCAGCGTTACAGTCATTAAATGCAAGCATACCTGAGTTATTCCTGTTGGTAGTCTAGTGGTTCCTTCCCCATTCTCTGATCACTGCGCCATGTATAATTTATATTCCCTGGTAGTCCCATGGTCCCTCCCCGTTCTCCGATCGCCATCCCTGTGTATAATTTATATTCCCTGGTAGTCCAATGATCCCTCTCCTGTTCTCCGATCACCGTCCCGTGTATAATTTATATTCCCTGGTAGTCCCGTGGTCCCTCCCCCATTCTCTGATCGCCGCGCCACATATAATTTATATTCCTTGGTAGTCCCGTGGTCCCTCCCCCATTCTCTGGTTGCTGCGCCATGTATAATTTATATTCCCTGGTAGTCCTGTGGTCCCTCCCTCATTCTCTGATCGCCACGCCATGTATAATTTATATTCCCTGGTAGTCCCATGGTCCCTCCCCCATTCTCTGATCGCCATCCCTGTGTATAATTTATATTCCCTGGTAGTCCAATGGTCCCTCCCCTGTTCTCCGATCGCTGTCTCGTGTATAATTTATATTCCTTGGTAGTCCAGTGGTCCCTCCCACATTCTCCAAATGCCATCCTCTTGTAAAATGTGTATTTCCTGGTAGTCCAATGGTCCCTCTCCTGTTCTCCGATCGCCGTCCCGTGTATAATTTATATTCCCTGGTAGTCCAGTGGTCCCTCCCACATTCTCCAAATGCCATCCTCATGTAAAATGTGTATTCCCTGGTAGTCCAATGGTCCCTGCCCTGTTCTCCGATCGCCGTTCCGTGTATAATTTATATTCCCTGGTAGTCCAGTGGACCTGCTCCCCTCCCCAGTTCTCCGATCACTGTCCCCGTGTAAAATTTAGATTCCCTGGTAGTCCAGTGGTCCCTTCCCCTCCCCTTTTTCTGATCACCATCCCTGTATATAATTTAGATTCCCTGGAAGTCCAGTGCTCCCTCCCTCTCCCCTGTTCTCCAATCGCCATCCCTGTGTATAATTTATATCCCCTGGTATTGCAGTGATCCCTCCCCCATTCTGTGAGCTATCTCTGATATGTGTGTGTGTGTTTTGTTAAAGCCTGGAAAGGAAAAAAGGTCCCTCGTCGATCAGCCCCCCACCCCCACCTCCCACTCAACACCCACCATCCCACACCCCCCAGTAAACCCCCACACACCTTCACTCACCTGAACAGGCCCCAGGTTCAAGATCCACTCTCCCATGAAGACATGCTTGTTACTAGAACCAGCGACTGCAATATGAGAAACTAAGGTAAATGCAGCTCAATGTATTTCAATGGGGGGTTCACCTTTCATGCATCACTCAGCCATTTCTTGACATTTTGACATCAAATTTTCAAAATGGCATTTTGGGGACCCCACCTCATGAACAATATCAGTAACATTATGCAGCTCCCACCTGAAAGGTGATTTTGTAGTCAATTGACGAATTCACCTTTCAGGTGGGATTTGAAATTTTTTCCTGCCCTTGTTCATAAGGTAGTGTCATAAGAAGACTACGTTGAACATTTGGGGTCAAAACATATAAAAACAGCAAACCCATTTGTTGTAATTTTGCTATGCATGCTCGAAACTTTGGAAATGTTAAATATTTTGACCACAAATTTTCAACATAACCTTCTTATTACCCTATCTCATGTATGTCACAGCTGTCATTTTTCAAATCCTGGCCAAAATGTGTTTTCACACCTGTGTAGTGGAATGGCATTGCAGTTACACAGAATTATGTTTTGGCAGGGATTCAAACATTTCTGTACCAGGTACATGAGGTGGGTAATAAGATGGCTATGCTGACAATTTGGTCACTGTTGTCCTATAAATGGAAGTACAGGGCCCTTCCACAGGTGTGTACATATATGCATCTATGGAGGGATGGTCCCACAGGTAAATGATACGATTACTCTATCTCAAAAACTATATATGGGTGGGAGTGCCCCCACAGGCAAATAAGGCTATGATTACACTATCTCAAAAAGTAAGGAAATTCTTTGCAAAAAACTATGTTAATGCATCAGTTAGGGTTGAGGATAAAAGCAACAAATATAGGGAACTATGATGTTAAGGTTTCCAACCCTGAAACCTCTGCCCCACCCCGAAGGTGTGAAGTTTTCCTTGGGGTTATCAATCCTAGCACTCACCCCATTGTATGCACTCATAAAACACACACACCTGTTTTCATCTTAGTTTTTCTCTTACTACAATGGGGTGAGCGTTAGGGTTGACAACCCCAAAGAAGACTCCACTCCTCATTCACTTCAGGGGTGGGACAGGAGTTTTAGAGTTGTAAATCTTAATGTCGGACTTCCGGTTCCGCCACGGCTCTGATCTGCAGCTAAACAAGCCTCTCTGCCTGATCTGCTAATTAATCCTCCCTTAAAACATATAGAAATCAATAGAAAACAGCTGAAATGGCTTCCAAAGGATTGCAGAAAGATAAAGGGTCAAGAACTCGTACCCCACACTCATGGAATGAAAAAGAAATCCAAAGCTCAAGGAAGAATTCTCCTGCACGAGGCCCTATCGCAGGTGCACACCAAAATAACCCTGCCTCAGCCTATGATGCTGACAAAGAGTCTGAACAACTTTCTCGATCTAGATTCAAGATTTTGTTAGGGGAACTGAAGGATACGAGGGCAGAAAACAAAATTGAATTCAAACAACTAAATCAGAAGCTGTCAATGGTAGAAAATCAATTGCAGGAGGCTGAGGACTGAACTGGCACTACAGAAGACGGCTTACAGCATATTGGTTGCACGGTCTCAGCGTTATGTCTGCATGCCATTACCACTGAGCAGAAATACTTGGACCAAGAGAGCAGGTCCAGAAGGGACAACCTGCACCTATATGGCCTAAAGGAGGGTGCAGAGGAAGGTGAAATGTTGGAATTTCTGGCAGATATGCTCCATGATGTCCTTAATCTCCTGAAAGACTACAAAATCAAAATTGAGAGAGCACACTGTGCCTTGGTGCCAAAGCTTAAAGATCCAGCAGCCTGACCATGCTCGGTGATTATAAAATTTCACAGTTTTAAAATTAAAGAAAATATTTTAAAGCGAGCCTGGCAGCAAAGGGAGGTCAAATATCTGGATTCGTGCCTGTTTTTCGATCATGACTACCCTCCAGACATACAGAAACAGCATCAAGAATACACCCCTCTTATCAAGATACTTTGTGCTGAAAACCCTATGCATTCAAACGCCATATCCCTCCAGACTTCATGTCTTTTGGAAGGAAGGCACAGAGATCTACAATAATTTTCAAGAAGCGCGGCAGGCTATAAAGAAAAAGGGCATTGAAGTTCCGGAACAACCACCGACATTGGGTCAGAAGACGTGGGATCAAGACAGAGCCTGTATTACTAAAATTGTAACTGTTCTGTGTCTTCATGTTCCTACAAATTTTTTGTACTCTGTTTTTTGTAAAAATGTTGTTTGCACTGTTTTGTCCTCTCTGTGACGAGGTGTCTTTGTAAATGAGCCCCTGGCTCAAAGGTTGTAAACTGATGTTTTAATAAATAAAAATAAATAAAATAGAACTTGGCAAACTATAACTTCAAAAAGGAATAAGCAGCAAGCCATGTCCACAAGTTCAGAGACCATCTATTTATTCCGGGACTTACTTAAGAAGCTTCCTGGCATTTCAGATTCAGGATCTTTTACAGATGGAGGGCTGAATAGAATGTTGCAGCTTGAGGAACCAGCCGATCCACGATGTACAGTGAGTAACTCTGAACACCGGTCAAGGTGGCTTGCCTACCTCTTTTGGACTCACTATGCAGGGCCAAGTAAATGCGATGACTAGGCCCAGCTAAAACCAGCTTGAACTCTTAAGATGGCTGCAGGGGCTTTGCCCAACTATATGCCTAGTGCATTGACTTCCTTCCTTTTTCAGTTTTTGACTGAGCTTTGTTTTATAAAACAATGACAACTAAGGGGTTTATATTCTTAGAGGTTGATTTTTTTGGGAGAGGGGTTGGGGACGAAGGTTAAAATGAAATGGGAGGCTATAAGGGAGTTTAGGAGTTAATCAATCCATTTCTCTAGCCCTCCAGCACCCTCCCCCCTTGGCTAATGCCTTAAAAGGAAAAACCCTAGTTTTTACGATTTGAGTTTGGTACATCAAGCAGATTGGGCTTAAGCTGTATTAAGTCACAAATTATAATGCTTGTAGGGTCCAGTGCTAACCTGACCCTAGAAGAGGTTATCCCATCCAGGAGGAGTTTAGTATTCTTCAACCCGCCAAAATAAACACCAGGGTGGGTGCAGAGGTCACTTGCTACAGTAGACCTCCTGCCTTGGAAGTTATTGCAAGGTACACAGTTTGGTGCCCAGTTGGCACCACCCAGTTTATCATTGTTATTGTCAGCTAGTCTTTATATACTGAGTTTAGATGCTGTTTTGAAGTTTAAATTATGTGGGTGTGCATGTGCTTTACAATATATTTTGCTGAAACAGGGGGCTATTTGTTTTTATGGGAGACATGCAATTTCTTCTGCAGTGCAATTTGAAACATCTTTAAAATGAGTTACACATTTTGTTCTTATAATGTGCATGGGCTGACTAGCCCTGTAAAACGCTCACAGATTTTATCTACACTCAAGCATGCTGGAGCTGATATTTTGTTGCTCCAGGAAACACATTTGTCCAATATTGAACATCAGAAGTTTGAGTGCTTGGGGTTTAGTCAGGTCTATGCTTCCTCACATAAAGGTGGGCAAAGAAGGGGTACAGTTATCCTAATTCCTTCTAGGGTCCCATTTCAGGCCACCGATCAGATAATTGATAAGGAAAGCAGGTACATTCTGCTAAAGGGGAAATTAAATGGGAAATCTATCGCTATGGCCTCAATGTATTTTCCTCCCAACTCTGATTTCACTACCGATAGGTCAATCTTACTTCAACTAACGCAATGGGCAGAGAGGCCTATTGTTTGTGGGGGCAATTTCAACTTGAATTTGAATCAAATGTACGATCCTAAAAAACAAAATCCTAAAGTATAAAGCAAGCTAGGGGACTGATTAAACTACTAAAGGACCTTGGATTGACTGATGTATGGAGGTATCTTAATGGTTCCGGTACTCACCATACCTTTTTTTCACAAGCTCATCAGAGCTACTCCTCAACTGATTATTTTCTAGTGTCACAAGAACATGCCCACCTGTCTCAAAGGGCTTGGCAGGTTGATTTTGTCCTCTCGGATCATGCCCCACAGTATCTCCATTTTAGAAATGACCACTTTCAGAAATCCACAGTCTGGAGATTAAATATATCCCTTCTTAGGGACAAAGAAGTTATACAAGAAATTAAAAATACAATTAAACAAACTTTATTAGATAATGACACGCAGGAAATTGATACATCTATACTTTGGGACACGATAAAAGCTATTTGCAGAGGTAAATTTATTGCTATAGCAGCACAAAAAAAAACTTAGAGAACAGAAAAAAAATTCTCTGCTTGCTCAAATACAATCCCTTGAAGAGCAACAAAATGTAAAAGTAACAGCTGCAACCACTAAACAACTAAAGATTCTGAAACATGACCTCCATTCCCTGCTAGACTACTACATGAAGTAGAAATTGCTCTTTCTAAGACAAAGATATTATGAAGGTGGTCTTCGTTCATTAAAACTGTTGGCTGGGCGTTTAAGAATGCAGCAACCCAGAGCCATAATTACCACACTGAGACCCTCGCTTAAAGACCCACCGCAACATACTATAACCACCATATCGGACATTTTTGTTAAATATCATTCTGGTCTTTATGCTGCATCTCAACCATAACTCCCCATAGGACAAATTCGTACTTTTCTTAAATCCTTAAATCTCCCAACCCTTTCTAAAACTTTTACAGAAGCATTGCTGGCCCCAATTACGGCCAAGGAAATAGATGGGGTAATAGGCAATCTTAAAACCAATAAATGTCCAGGAAATGATGGACTATCTGGGGAATTTTATAAAGCTTTTAAACAGGATGTTGTCCCACTCCTGCACCGTCTGTTTGTGAATATAGCCCTACCCAAGACCCCGATCTGCTCCTCCTGACAGTATGCTATTATTTCAGTAATCCCCAAGCCTGTAAAGGACCCCTCCCTGCCTGGTTCCTATAGCTCTATTTCTATTTTAAATACAGATTACAACATTCTGGCATCTATACTAGTACATAGACTATCAAAATTAGCCCCAGCATTAATACACCAGGATCAGTCTGGACTTATTCAAGGTCATCAAGCCCAAGACAATATCAGAAGGACCATATATCTAATTGAACATATTCAAAAATTTAAAAAACCTACTCTACTACTTAGTTTGGATGCTGAAAAAGCATTCGATATGGTTTCTTGGTCTTTCCTAAAGGAAGTTCTAACAGCCTTTCAGATCCCACTTCAATTATATAGACATCATATTTAAATTTAATCAGAGCCCCCAAGCTTATATAAGGTCTAATGGTCACGTGTCCCATAAATTTACTCTACGTAGAGAAACTAGGCAGGGATGCCCTATCTCCCCTCTTTTGTTTGCTTTTTATATAGAGCCTTTGGCTTATGTGATTCAACAGGACCCTACCATCCCAGGAATTCATATGGCCAGAAAGGAACATAAAATAGCATTGTTTACGGACTATGTTCTAATATATTTGTCAAATCCAGACACCTCTCTTCCGCATTTATTTCAAAAGCAACATTATTGTCCACCCTGGCTGTATATTCATTAAATACTAACAAAACTGATCTTTTGGTTTTTAACTATTCCCTGCAGAACAAATTAGGGGAATGTTTCAATTTAAATGGGACTCACGAGTAATAAGGTACCTGGGGGTAAACATTCCAAGTGACCTTAAGTCACTATTTAGGTTGAATTATGACCCCTTAATAAACACCCTTAAGATAGGGTTTAATAGCTGGACAATTATACCTTTATCTTTCTATGCTAGGAACCAAGGACTGAAAATGAATGCTCTGCCAAGATTATTATATTTGTTTCAGTCAGTGCCAAGTGAGGTACCAACACAATATTTAAATAAATGGCAATGAGCATTTTTGAATTTTCTATGGCAGGGGAAGAAACCCTGACTTAAATCACAAATATTAATGCTTACTAAGAACCTTGGTGGAATTGCATTTCCCAGTTTACATTATTATTGGAATGCCTCCCAAATGCGATTGGCCCTCCTTTGGGGAAACAACCACTATGTAGCACACTGGAAGCAAACTGATTTAGGTAGACCCTTACCTATACCCTTACCAGAGGTCCTTTGTGCTCCTTCTCTGATAAAGCAACTGCACGGTACCCTTACATATAGTACAGGTTCTATACTGGAGGGTTGGAGGAGAGGCTATTTGCATAAAAGATTTGCTAACCATATCTGGAAATTTATCTGGTTCTCTAAGAACCCTGCATTCTCACCAGCTCAAGAATATAAGTGGTATTCCCTTCAAGCCTCTCGAGGGTTTGTGGCTCCATGGCAAATAATGAGAAATTATACCATGCTGACGTTTATAGAAGCACAAATAAAATATGGCTGGGTCCCAAATGACTACATATACTATTTACAGATTAGGGATTGGGTCAACACACAGATAAAAATTCAAACCTCTAGATCACTGCAGGAGGAGGATAACAATCCTTTTATCCACATTTGGACAAACACTGAAAGTGATCATGCTATATCTTTGCTATATAAGTTTCTGAATACTTCCCAAAATCACTTCACTGAACTATTAAAACACAGATGGGAGAAAGACCTGGGCTGCCCGCTTCTCTAGCTGACTTGGCCAAGGGTTTGTTAATCTACTTGGTCTACAACCTTGTCTCCTAATTGGAAGGAGTATGTTTGGAAGGTATGCACAAGGTATTTTTTAGTGCCACAGTTTTTGGCAAAGCGTAACCCTAGGGCTTCCTTAAGGTGCTGGAGACAGTGTGATGCAATTGAGTCCTCTCACGCTCATGTGTTTTTATTTTGCCCTAAGATTATGCCATTTTGGCAGGCAGTCACCCATCAGATAAGTAATATATTATCTATTCAAGAACCCCCTCACTCCCCAGAATTTGTTTTTAGGTGTACCCCCCCCCCCCCAAACTCTTAGAGATAAAGATGCCAAGTACTTATGGTCTATATGTCTAGCTGCAGCTTATAAATCTATTACTAAGAGATGGCTCCTTCCCAATCCTCCTGCATTGCTAGAATTGAAGGACATAATAAACTATGTACAACAACTGGAACAGCTGACACATAATTTATAGGATAGAGCCTCAGCATATCAAAACCGTTGGACCAAGTGGAACTTGAGCAATTGATCTAGGTTAAAATTTGGGAAAAGTCTGAAACTGAATAAAGATTTTACTGATTGTTGTTATTGAAGTGGGTGAAAGGAGATTGCCATAATGTGTATTTTTTTTTAATTTTATCTTATTGAACCTTTATACTGGGCTCTGGTTTTTAAGAGAGGGAACCTATAGGATATTGAGCACATTCATATAAGATATATTACATTCTAGCCAGTATTTATCCCACAATTGGGTTTATATTATGTTATCCATAAGACAATAGCTGACAAATTTTGCTTTTTTTAGTTATGTCTGTAAGTTATTTATATGATTTATATGTTATTCACATAGCTGTATAATAATAATCAAATGGCTGTCAAAGCTCCATATGTAATGGAGCTAAGGCTCTTTATTGATGTGCTTTAATCAATTGTGAATTGTATTGTTATTATGCAAACTGTACAATAAAAGAAGTATAAAAAAAAAGTAAATCCTAATGTTATATTTCCCTACATTGGTTGCTTTATCCTCAACCTCAACTGATGCATTAATGTAAAGAAGATATATGTATATTCTTTGCAAGAAACTTTGTTAATGCATCAGTTAGGGTTAAAGTGACAAAAGCAGGGAAATGTGGTGTTAGGGTTTCAAACCATAACACCCCACCCCCCACCCTGCACAGACCAAGAGGCACTGGCTGGCAGCATTGGGGTTGTCAGCTCTAACACTCACCCCATTCCATTGGAAAATAAGCTGGGTGGATGCAGTATAGGAGAATGGGGAGAGAATTAAGGCTGACAACCCCAATGCTGCCACCAATGCCTCTTGGTCTGTGCAGGGTGGGGGTGTGGTGTTAGGGGGTTAGAAGCCCTAACACCACATTTCTCTGCTTTTGTCACTTTAACTCTTACTGATGAATTAACAAAGTTTTTTGCAATAAATTTCCTGACTTTTTTTGAGATAGTTTACTTGTATCCTTATTTGCCTGTGGGACAACCCTGTGCTCTCACCCTCCATAACTGTCCTGTCCTTCTTTGGCTATGGGAGCACAGAGACCATTTCCATGAGTTTTTGGGGTGGGAGCACAGGGTCCTTTGGACCCTGCACTCCCATGTGTTTTGAGGTGGGATCAGAGTCACATTTTGTAGTGGGAGCACAGGGTCCTTCATACCCTGCACTCCCACACTTTTTGAGGTGGCAGCACAGGGTCCTTCGAACCCTGTACTCCTCCCAAGTTTCATGGTGGGAGTGCAGGGTATTTTGAAAACTGCACTCATGTTTTGCGAAAAAGAAAGATGCTTTTTCCGCGTAAAAGGAATCCTTATTTTGTGAAAAAGGAATCATTTTGTTGTGAAAAAGGAATCCTTTTTCATGCACTCTTGAAAAAGAATTCCACTTGCAAAAAAAGGAATCTTTTTTTGTGAGCTCACAAAAAAGGAATCAGCTCGTGGAAAAGGAATTCTTTCTTTGCAAGCTTGTGAAAATAGAACCAGCAATTTGTTTTTCCGAAAAAACAGAAAACAAGTTGGTGGCTCGTGAATAAGAAATTTTTTCTCATGAAAAATGAATTTTGCTCTCATGAAAGAGGAACGGTCTCACAAGAGTGAATCATTTTTTGCAGATGCAAATTCCTTTTTCGATTTTTCTCCCTCTATCCTGAAAAGTGCTCTTTCCATTGAAAACAATGGGAAATGAAAAAGTGTTATAATTTTGCAACAGATCAATATTTTTTCACAAAACTTGGCATAGCTATTCCATTACCCAAGCTGGTTCTACCATAAAAAATCACACCAAAATTCCACACCCTCTGGGCACAGGTGATAAGGAAAAAAATGCAAAAAAGGATGACCTTATTACTTTTTGCACTGTTCAGATCTCAGTATCCACACATCCAAGCAGAACAAAACTGGCCACATCAAGAGATCTACTCCATGGGACAGTGCATACCATATTTTGAGCAAATCCATTGATCAGTTGCAAAGTCATTAAAGTACAAAATTTGAGGTTTAACATTAAACACGCTTACTCGACCCTAACTATAGGGGATGGAGATATATATATATATATATATATATATATATATATATATATACGATGCCACTATAGTTAGGGTTGAGTACCCCATTTAAGGTTAAAGTATGACATTTTGCAGCTTAATAACTTTGCCACCATATGACGGATTTGCCTGAAATTTGGCAGGCATGGAGCAGTACCATAGATCTCTGGATCTGCTAAGTTGCATAATGGTCAGATATACAGTTGCAGAGCTATAAAGCACAATAGAAAGTCACATTTATGCTTTTTTGCGCATTCTTTGCTTGCACCTACAGGTCACATGGTTTGCGCAACCAGTTCGAAACCTTCAAGAAACATGCAGTCAGGGACCCCAATGTGCCTTCTGAAGATTTTGTGAAACTATATTAAACGGTTCAAAAGTTATTCAAAACCCGACTTTCCCATTTTAGTCAATGGGGAAAAGTTAACAAAAAGTGTCACAAATGCAGTTTTTAGTGTTGCAAATGACCCCTTTAGTGTCGTGAGTCAGCCATTTTTTTTTCAGTTACTGGTCACAGAAATGTTTGGCATTTAAATTTGGGATGCTCTAGGGACACAATTCTTTTTGTGTTCACCTAGTTGAGCCCTGAGGATGATAGCCATGTCTTTTTTTTTGAGGGGGGGTTAAACACCCCAGAAATATGTTTTTCAAATTTTTGTAAACTGTAATGTCGCAAAGTAGTGTCGCACTTGCAACACTTTCATGATTTTTTTTGTGACAGTGTCATGATTTGCAACACTACTTTGCGACACTATGCCCAAAAGAATAGGAAATCTTTGCCACCCTGCTGCAAAAGAATGATTTGGTCTTTGGGCTGAAATTTGGAGGGAAGAAAGCCAAGATCCCACAGATGTGCCTTTTGGTAGTTTGCTGACAAAATATTAGAGGGCTGCAAAGTTATGGTACTTTGAAGTTGACTATTTGTCTCATAGACTAACATTATGGCGTCCACCGCACCTTTCGGGGCCCATATCTCGGAAACGCTTCAAGATATGGACTTTTCTTCAGAAAAAATGTTTAGCCCCCCCACTAGGGGGTTATGTACAAAACTAGCCAGGAAAGTCATAAATTATATGAAATTTAAATTTTATTTCTACGTCATACGGTTCCTGAGATATAAGCAATTTAGTATTCCAAGTGCTCATTTTCTGCTCCAAGGCCCATTATTACGCATACATTCTTTGTATTCACTGTGTTTCTCAATGCAGCTTTTGGGGGAAAAAAGGGTGTGTGCTTCCGTTACTGTTACAGTTAGCTTTTCCACTTGTGTTTCCATAACTGTTTGCATTAGCATTCCCGTCTACGCCACCGTGTGCGTTACCCTTTGCATTTTCATTTATGCTTGCATTTGCGTTACTGTTACCATTTGCATTTCCATTACTGTTTCTGTTTGTGTTTCATTTTGCAGCACCGTCTGCATTACCATTTGCGTTTGCATACACGCTTCTGTTTGCATTTGTGTTTCCTTTGGCATTATCGTTGGTGTTACTGTTAGAATTTGCATTTCCAGTTGCGGTGCCGAGAAAACATGCGCATTACCATTTGCATTTCCATACGCGCTTGTGTTTGTGTTTCCGTTTGCGTTACTGTTCACTTTGGCGTCATCGTTGCTGTTACTGTGACTGTTTGCATTTCCAATTGCATTACCATTACTGTTTGCGTGGTTGTCACCATTTGCCTTTCTGTTGGCCTTAGCATTTGCGTTTTCAGTTGCATTTCCATTGTCGATTGCATTACTGTTTCCTTCTACGGCACTGTTGCCTATACCATTTGCATTTGAGTTACTGTTTGCATTTTTCTTACTGTTTGCACTTCCATTTGCATTAGCATTTACGTTACTGTTTTTGTTACTGTTTGTGTTTCTGTTGCCATTAGCATTTGCATTATGGTGTGTGTGTTACCATTTCTGTTTTCATTAACGATTGCGCTTGCGTTTCTCTTACCATTTGCATTATCATTTACATTTGCATCACCATGTGCATTACTATTTGTGCTTGCATTTGCATTACCATTAGTATTACTATGCCACAAAAAATCACACGGTGGGAGCGCGGGCCCTTCCACCACCACATTCCATTCACTATTTATAGTGCTCATTCACAAAAAGAAGGGAAATTCATGGTAAAAAACTCAGTTTAATGCATCAGTCATGGTTGTTCCACAGTGACAAAAGTGAGGAAATTTGGTGTTAGGGTTGCCATCCTTTGCACCCCAAGCCCACCCCATCCCCACCAACAGGCATTGGGGTGTATGATGGAGTCGTCGGTCCTAACTCTCACTCCATTCTCCTATCCTGCACCACCTCAGCTTGTTTACACATGGGATGGGGTGAGAGTTAGGACCGATGACCCCAATGTACACCCCGATGCCTTCTGGTGGGGATGGGGTGGGCTTGGGGTGCAAGGGGAGGCAACCCTAATACCAAATTTCCTCACATTTGTCACTGTGGAAAAACCCTAACTGATGCATTAAATGGATTTTTTACCATGAATCTATTATAGTACCACTATAGTTAGGTTGAGTACCCCTTTTAAGGTTAAAGTGTGATAATTTGCAGCTTAATAACTTTGCCACCATATGACAGATTTGCCTGAAATTTGGCAGGCATGGAGCAGTATCATAGCTCTCTGGATCTACCAAGTTTTGTAACAGTCAGATATACAGTTGCGGAGCTATAAAGCACAATAGAAAGTCACATTTACGCTTTTTTTGCGCATTCTTTGCTCGCATCTACAGGTCGCACTGTTTGTGCAACTGGTCTGAAACCTTCAGGGAACATGCAACCAGGGTCCCCGATGTGCCTTTCAAAGATTTCATGAAAAGATATTAAACAGTTCAAAAGGTATTCAAAAAACAAGTTTCCCATTTTAGTCAATGGGAAAAGTGAACAAAAAGTTTGGCAGTGTCGCAAATGCAGTTTTTAGTGTCACAAATTACCCCTGTAGTGTCATGAGTCAACCATTTTTTTCAGTTACTGGTCACAGAAATCCTTGGCATTTAAATTTGGGACCCTCTAGGGACACAATTCTTTTTGTGTTCATCTAGTTGAGCCCTGAGGCTGCTATCCATGTATTTTTGGGGAGCTTAAACACCCCAGAAATATGTTTTTCAAATTTTTGTAAACTGTAGTGTCGCAAAGTAGTGCCACATTTGCAACACTTTCATGATTTTTTTTGTGAAAGTGTCGTGATTTGCGACACTATGCCCAAAAGGATAGGACATCTTTGCTACCCTGCTGCAAAAGAACGGTTTGGTCTTTTGGGCTGAATTTTGGAGGGAAGAAAGCCAAGATCCCACAGATGTGCCTTTTGGTAGTTTGGTGACAAAATATTAGAGGCCTGCAAAGTTACGGTACTCCAAAGTTGACTATTTTTCACATAGACTAACATTACGGTATCCGCCACGCCTTTCGGGGCCCGTATCTCAGAAACACTTCGAGATACAGACTTTTTATTGGAAAAATACTTGGCCCCCCACTATGGGGCTAAGTGCAAAACTAGACAGGAAAGTCATAAATCATATGAAATTTTAATTTTTTTCAACGTCTTATGGTTCCTGAGATATACGCAATTTAGTATTCCAAGTGTTCATTTTCTGCTCCATGGCCCATTATTATGCATGCATTCTTTGTATTGACTGTGTTTCTCAATGCAGCTTTTGTGGGAAAAAAGGGTGTGCACTTTCATTACTGTTACAGTTAGCATTTCCACTTGCATTTCCGTAACTGTTTGCATTGGCGTTCCTGTCTACGCCACCGTGTGTGTTACTCTTTGCATTTTCATTTGCACTTGTGTTTGCATTACTGTTACCATTTGCATTTCCATTACTGTTTCTGTCTGCGTTTCATTTTGCATCACCGTCTGCATTACAATTTGCATTTCTGTACGTGCTTCCGTCTGAGTTTGCGTTTCTGTTTCCTGTGGCATCATCATTGGTGTTACCATTACCATTTGCACTTCCAATTGTGGTACCGTGACCATATGCATTACCATTTGCATTTCCGTACGCGCTTGTGTTTGCATTTCCATTTCCATTACTGTTAGCTTTGGCGTTATCGTTGCTGTTACTGTAACTGTTTGCATTTGCAATTGCATTACTGTTACTGTTTGAATGTTCGTCACCATTTTCATTTCTGCTGACCTTAGTGTTTGCATTTTCAGTTGCGTTTCTATTGTCAATTGCATTACTGTTTCCTTCTGCGGCACCGTTGCCTTTACTGTTTGCATTTCTGTTTGCGTTTGTGTTACTGTTTGCATTTTTCTTACTGTTAACATTTCTATTGGCATTAGCATTTACGTTAGTGTTTTTGTTACCATTTGTGTTTCTGTTGCCATTAGCATTTGCGTTACCATTTCTGTTTTCATTAACATTTGCACTTGTGTTTCTCTTACTGTTTGCATTGTCATTTACGTTTGCATCACCATGTGCGTTACCATTTGCACTTGCATTTGCATTACTGTTAGCGTTACTATGTGACAAAAAAATCACATGGTGGGAGCGCAGGGCCCAAACTACCACATTCCATTCACTATTTGTAGTGCTCATTCTCAAAAAGAAGGTACATTTATGGCAAAAAAATCCATTTAATGCATCAGTTAGGGTTGTTCCACAGTGACAAAAGAGAGGAAATTCGATGTTCGGGTTGCCACCCCCTTACACCCCACCCCCACCCAACAACAGGTGGACTAAGCCTGTGTGGAGATTTCAAAGTCATAATTATAACTGCAGTGGAATTTTTTTTCCTAGTTGCTACGGTTACTGAGATATTGCCAAATTAATGTTACAAGGGTTCCTTTTCATACTATACTGCTGCTGTATGGTTCTGTACTTATGTGTAAGTGGGAGTGCAGGACCCAAAGGGCCTGCACTCCCACATACACATACCATTATGCAAAAATGGGCAGCATGAGGGGAGCATAGGGCCCGGAGGGCCTGCACTCACACAACCACATACCAGTTACTACTTACGTTACACTTTCTCAAAAAGAAGGGACATTAATTGCAAAAAACTTCATTAATGCATCTGTTAGGGTTCATAGCACAGCAACAAAAGTATGGAAATGTGATGTCAGGGTTACCCCTACTACTCCCCACCACCACCTCAACACTCCACACACAACAGACGAAATGGGTGCCATAGGGGTCATCAGGCCAAACTCTCACCCCATTCTCTTATACTGTAGCATGCCAGCCTGTTTACACTGGAACAGGGTGAGAGCTGAGCCTGATGACCCCATGGCACACCCTGACATCTGTTGGTGTGGGAGATGAAAGTGAGGCTAGTAAACCCTAATATCACATTTCCATACTCTTTGTCACTGTGTTATCAACCCTAACTGATGCATTAATGAAGTTTTTGCAATGAATAAACATATATATTTATATATGACATTTATACACATAGTAGATATGTCATCGCCATTTCTTCTCACAGTAAATACGTCATGTTCCCCCCACCCACCCAGCTGGTACTTTTTACACACATTCCTCCTGACTGCAACATTACTCTGTAAATGTGACAGGCATGCAGAACAGACATTTTTTTTAACCAGCCCAAACTCCCTGCGTAAACACTCCTTAATGCACACACATAACCCGAAAAGGGTCACTTTACCTTATAAAATCAAACACCAGTAACCTTTACATGCAGCATTCACATTCTACAGTCTCTGAACCTCCATGAAAACCTCCTTCTGGTTTTCAATGGCTTCAGAATGCTGCCTGCTGACTGAACCATGACCTCGCTCAGCACTGTAGCCACACAGAAAACAAATAAAGGAACAGCAGAGCAGACATTTCCCCCCCCAAAAAAAAGAAACTCCTCCTCACAGAAGCCAGGGATGATCAGTCACTGTCCCAAAATGACAAACATGGCTGCCATGTTCAAAAAACTCTCTGGCCATCCCACACCAAAAAATAAACCAATAACAATGCATGCTGTAAAAATGTCATATGTCGGCTCCATAGTAATGATGCCACCTATTCTAACAACGTGCCCTAACATGAGGAGGAGCTCCAAAAAGAATCCCACAGATTAATAAAAATTAAAAAACTTAAAGATACATAAAAAAAACACAGCACTAACCTGCCCTATTGTATAAATCAAATACATGATGGGCAGGAGTGGAATAGGGAAAATATCTAAACTCGTGAACAGTGACCTCGGGAATCATCATTCATAGCTCCGCTATGCTCCATCACTCATGAGGTATCCTGAGGTCACTGTTCACTCATTTAGATATTTTCTGAATTCCACTCCTGCCTCATCATATATATATATATATATATATATATATATAGAGGCATGGTCATGCCCCTATAGTTAGGGTTGAGTAGCATGTTTAATGATAAACCTCAAATTTTGCATGTGTGTATGTATATATATATATATATATATATATATATATATATATATACACACACACACATATACACATATACATATATATATGTATATGTGTATGTATATATATATATATATATATATATATAGATAGATAGATAGATAATAGCACCCCTATGGTTAGGGTTGTATAGATAGCTCTATGTTAAACTCAACATTTTGTCCCTTAATAACTTTGGAATTTTTTGATGAAATAGCCTGAAATTTGGTATGCTTGGTCATGCTGTAGATATCTCAAGATGTGGAATTTTTGTGATTCCATCTTGTATGGTTTTGAGATATAAAGTGGTAAAAACAGAAATAAAAAAAAACACTTTTTCCCATTGGTTAATATGGAATTTTTTGCTCTCATCTACAACATCTACTAATTTTTTTCCAGAAATTTTCAGGGATGATTGCAGCAGTGCCAAGGGTGTGCCTTTGGACAGTTTGGTGAAAAGAAATTTCACCATTTTTGAATTATAACAAATTTTGTGATAGCTGCCAGACAGTCAGGTTATTGAAATCTGTTCAAACTGTTATTTGTTAAGGATCTACTGGTTGAACTCAGAGAAATACTGTCTGTGCTTCCGTCATTTTTTATTTATTGTTTCCCTTTTAAAATTGGATTTCTAAAGAAATTCTACATGGTTAGTAATAACCAAGACCTGTATTTAGGTCTCCATCACATGCTTAGCAACATTATTTAATTATTATTTAAAAATTTACAGGCGAAGTATGTGATTTGGGGGCAAGAATTATATCACCCCTCATTCACATTGTAAGGATCAATCAAACAGAAAATAACTGCTCGAAGTTCTTTACAGTTTGAACTTTACTGTTTGAGCTGTAAGGACTTTGAACAGTAAAGATCTATGACAGTTCAGACTGTCATATCTCTGGTAGTCCAGTGGTACCTCCCCAGTTCTCAGACCACCCTCCCATATGCTGTTTCTGTAATGTATTTCATTTTTTATATCTGTAGTAGTCGAGTGGTCCATACCCCTGTTCTCTGATCATTTTCCCCAATCTTTCTCCCAGTGTCCAGTGGTACCCCCACCCTCTGATTATTGTCCCCATAGGTTTTTTTTATTTCCATGGTGTCTAGTGGCACCCTCCACCCTCCAATGTCAAGGCAGAAGCTGAAATAAAGAAAATGGCCCCTCAGTTGTTTTTAGAAACCTGTAAAAAAAATGGTCCCTCACCAATCAGCCCACCCCCACCTCCCACTCAGCACCCACCATCCCACACCCCAGAGTACATCCCCACACACCCTCACTCACCTGAACAGGTCCCAGGTTTGAGATCCAGTCTCTCAATCAAAGGCACTTCTTGCTGCTGGACCAAGCGACTGCAATATGACAAACTAAGGTAAATGAGGTTCAATGTATTTCAATGGGGTTTCAATTTTTATTAATAACTCATCCATTTTTTGAGATTTTGATCCAAATTTTCAACATAGCCTTTTGGGGACCCTGACTCATGAACAATATAACACTCATTATGTAACTCCTCCTGGAAAGGTGATTTCATGGTAACTTGTCAAAATCACCTTTCAGGCAGTATTTGATAATTTTTCCTGACCTTGTTCATTACGTGTGGATATAAGAAGGTTATGTTGAAAATTTGGGGTAAGTCTATGTAGAAATGGCAGCGTTATAACCATTTGTTGCTAATTTACTATGCACGTTCGTAACTTTGGAAATGTTAATTTTTTTTTTATTTATTCTTTATACTCCCCCTGCCCGCAGCACTCCCACTCTTCGGGAGACACCTATGGCCTTCTAGTCCCCGCCCTCTTTCCTGGAGTCCGGTGCAGTCCGTCCCCCATGTAGCCATGGTTATATCCCCCAGGCGGGCATGGGGCAGGGCCACCCCCGAAGTCCTTCTTGTTCTCATCGGGACGCTGGTACTGGGACAGGCGGGGCTCTGGGGATCTGGGCCTAGTGCTCCATCTACCGGGAGTGCTGCAGGGTGATTTTCCTTTTTCTTGTGGGAGTGGTGCATGCCCCAACGTCAAGGCGTCACCACCGACGTCAACCACTCCCAACCCCCTCTGTACCCTCATACACTTGCTGTGCCTCCAGCTTCCACCAGAGGCCAGTCAGGTGCCGAGGGTGTGACCCGCTCCCTCTTGGGAAAGGAGAGCTGTCCTCCGGATGCTCAATCCTTTCCCTCCCCTCCCAACCCCCGACACCCCGGGCTCGTTCCTGAACCCGGGTCACAGGCGTGGAGTGAGGTGTGGTGTCTAGCACCTCAACCCTCAGCGCCACCGGGCTGAGCGAAATGTTAAATATTTTGACCCCCAATTTTCAACATAGCCTTCTTATTGCACCACCTCATGTATGTCACATCTGTAATTTTTAAAATCCTTGCCAAAATGTGTTTACACACCTGTGGCACAGAATGGTGTTGCAGTTGTGCAGAATTACGTTTTGGCAGGGATTCAAAAATTTTCTGTAATGGGTACATGAGGTGGGTAATAAGAAAGTTATGCTGACAATTTGGCCACTGTTATCCTATGAATGGAATATATATATATATATATATATATATATGTATATATAATGGGCTCCTAAAATACTGTCTTTTGATTCATCCAAACAGGTCACCTGACCATTGATTAATCCCAGATATACCCACAGTTACATGTTCACAGGGCTTTATTTTACTGTTTTTTTATGTAATTCTCTAACATAACATTGCCCATGTTATAACAGGATTAACTCAGTCCAGGGTATGGATTTATGAGCATTAATCCATGCCTGGATAGTTGAAGTCACTCAGCTTTGCCACGTGACTCCAACCCCCTCCAGGTGTGGATTAGTGCTCAGAAAACCCGTACCCTGTCATGGGTTAATATATATATATAGAGAGAGAGAGAGAGAGAGAGACAGAGAGAGAGAGAGAGGGAGGGATGGGAGTGCAGGGTCCTACAGTAAAAGAAGGATGCCATTATACTATCCCAAAAAGTAAGGAAATAGTTGCAAAATACTACGTTAATGCTTCAGTTAGGGTCAAAGTGACAAAAGTTGAGAAATGAGGCATTAGGGTTTCCCTAACACCAACCCTCCCAAAACAGGCAGGAGAGCAGGTGTGGGGTGTGCCTTGGACTTCTCAAGCCTAATGCTTATGGGCCCTGCGCTCCCCATGCTCAGTGATTTTCCTTATTTTACTTCAGACCCTGTGCACTCATCCCTCCATAGACACGTGACCAAATTATCAGCATAGCCATTTTATTACCCTAGCACATGTAAACAGTGTCACAGACTCACTCAGCAGATCAGGCCCTCTGCTCCCAAAGTGCCAACCTCTGAGCGCAGTCTTGTGAACAGTGTAACAGACAAGGTAACCCCTCTTGTCTGTTTTTGTGAGTTTGGATCAACCTTTGGTCTCAGTTCTGGATGGATTCAAACTGTAAGCTCTTGCTAGCATACCCAATGCACAGGCTCAGATATATCTGTCTTTGGGGGGCCAGATATCTTTGCCTATGGGCATCTAACCAGTTATTCAGAGATGAACCCTTTAAAACTTTTATAAAGACCTCAGATTTAAAACTCTTCTCTTCTCTTTCCAGTTTGATACCACCATACAAGCTATATGTCTGCTGAACCATAAATATTTCTTACCAAAAGAAAGCAATTGAAAGACAGACCAGGTTTTCTCTAAAATTAGAGTTTTTACTAAAATATAGAATAATATGTCTAACATACAATACAGAACTCTTGTATCACAAGACATACACATCTTTAAACAAAACAAGGTTTTAAACAGTGCAATTCCTACAACTACATTTAGATTTTGTCTAGCTTTCTAAATACCTGTTTTCAGTGCTCAGACGTTTCCTTAGTCAGTGTCAGATAAAAAGTGCATCTATAGAGAAAGAGAATAATCTTTACAAGAAGTGTTGGCCAACCCCTTTTGGATGAAGTCATCCAGCCTCCCTCCGGTCAAATATCTAACAAAAATATATTTTTATACAACCACAGGATGTAATTTCAAAGTATTAATTCTGCAACCTTAGCATAACTCAAGTTTCAATTACACCTCTTTTGATCTCATGCTGTACCCTCTTCACACAGGCTTCATAGGGTCATTTACAACCTTATACCTCTATGTAACATCCTAGCTTCTCTTATTTTAACATCATAAACCTAGTTTATGATTTCTCTCTTAACAAAATTAACTTAACAACTCTGTAATTAGCTCAGAGAAACAGGATCCTTAATAAAAGTCTTGCAGTAACACATTGTTTCTAAAAACTGAGTGTGTGATACAACACTATCAGTGGTTCTCTTGGCCTGCATCTGTCAGCTGGAATCTGGGGGAATGAGTGAGGTCATTCCTAGAGCATTTGAATTTTCAGCAGAGATATTAATACATTTTACATAAAAAAATATAATACAGCACTCAGAATTGGCTGTCTACGTCACACCCGGCACAGAAAATTTTCAAATCCCTGCAAAATCATGATTCTGCATAACTGCAATGCCATTCTGCACCAGTGCGAAAACACATTTTGGCCTGGATTTGAAAAATGACAGCTGTGACATACATGAGGTTGGGTAATAAGAAGGCTATATTGAAAACCTGGGGTCAAAATATTTAACATTTCCAAAGCTACAAGCGGGTGTACTGAAATTGCAATGAATGGTCATAACTTAGGCATTTTTTACATAATTGTGACCTTATATTTTGAAAATAGTCTTCTTATGACCCCACTTCATAAATGCTATAGGTGAAAATGTTCAAATATGTGTGAAAATACCATTCCGCACTACAGGTGACAGCTGTACTGTTCATGAGGTGTTGTGAAAAAATGACTATGTTGAAGATTTGGAGTAAAAATATTACAAATTACCAAAGTTATGCACATGCATAGAAAAATTTCAATGACTTAGCATAACTCAGTCATTTTCAGAAATTATTTCACCAGATTTTCAACATGGCCTATTTGGGACCCCACCTCATGAACACTGTCATTTTATTAATCGAAAGGCAATTTTGTGCAGTAACCATGGAATCACCTTCTGGGCCTGATTAGCAAAACGACAGTAACGGTGTTCATAAGGTGGGGTCCCAAAAAGACCTTATTGAAAATTGGTGAAACAATACCTAAAAATGGCAAAGATATCAACATTGGTGGGTAGGAAGAAGTAGGCTACTGGTTAACTATAATCTGCAGCTTATCCTGTAGGTAGGGAAATGGGCAGACTAGGTGGGCCAAGTGGTCCTTATCTGCTACCAAAGTCTATGTTCCTATGTCTATAAGTTCAAAACACTATTGAAATACATTATAAGGCACTTATCTTGATTCCTCAGTTTGTGATTCGGCTTTGAAGAGTGCAGATGTGTCCCAGTCCATGGATGATGACAACACACAACCTCTGGAGGTAAGTATAGGATTGGGGGTTTGGGGAGGTGAGTGCTCAGTGGGAGAGTGGGGAAGGGGGAGAGGGATGTTGGGGACAATGAGGGACCATTTTCTTTTTTTCAGGGCAAACAAAAAGAAAGATATCGAGGACAGTTTTCTTTTTCAGCTAAAGAATAAATAAGTATTTTGGTACACTGGGAGTGGGCTCCAATGTCCCAAAAGTGCTGGAGAGATCCCACACTGCTGGGGGTGATGGCATGCAATATGAAAAGTAAGGATGGGCCCCCATGTCACAGCCAAACACAAGAGACTGTATGGAGGGCATCTGACACCGTGGGTGGGCATCTGGTGTCAAAATATGTACTACAACAAACAACTATGGGAATTGAGGGCAGGGGTGCACCAGATAACAGGGAAAGATATGGGAGGGTGGGGGTGCCACTAGACACCAGGGAAATGACAGCTCACAGTTAAAAGTGCAACTGGGAGCACAACTTCAAGCTGAACCTGCACAAGTGAAGAAAATCCCACATTTCTCATACAGAGAATGTAGAAGAAGTGGTCGTCCCAGTAACCTCGGCACTCAGGACTTTGAGTACCCACAAAGGGTGTTTCTGGCCAGTATTTAAAAAAAAATCAGAATCTAGTTAAACAGGTCCCGTTTAGCTAAGTTCTGATGTTTCTTTTTTACATTACATCTATTTTTACATGTTTTCTCTGACTCTCTTGCTAACGAGACAACAAGATGGTGGATACAACAGAGCTCTGTGAAAGTGCAGCATGCTCTATGTGACCCTACATGCAAAATAACGGTAGCTCCTGTGAAAAAAGGGAGCTCTATGAAAACAAACTAAGCTCTATGGGACCCAACCTCCTACGAAAACAAAAGTATTTTCATGCAGAACTTCAAACTTTCCCCATAGGAAATACTGGGAAAATTAAAAATTAAATAACTTTTGAAGGGATTAATATTTTTCACCAAACCTTCACAAGGCACATCTATGAGGCAAAGACTTTCTATTCTAATAATTTCAGACCACAATCTAAAGAAGTTTCTGAGATACAAGTGGACAAAGAAATGGCAAAAAATGATAAATTTAGGGAATTGTGAACTTTAATCATTTTAAAACTGCTCAATGGAGTCGTACAAAATTTGTGAAGTCATGACTCGAGACATACCCCTAGAGATTATGCATGCCAAATGTGCAAATCCATTCAACGGTTCAAAAGTTATTAAAGTTCAAAGATTTAGCTTTAACATAGGAGTTTGCACTCATCCCTAATATACTGGTGCTACTGCACCAGTATAATATACAAACATACAAAACTGCCAGCAGATACAAGCCAAATCTATCACATCTGCTCGATTGTGCAGCACAGAGGTTAGACTCCTGCTGCTCAACTTAACCACAAATTATCAACATAGCCTGAAGAAGTGGTCTCTCTTAAAACAGGGGAGAGCTTTAAAAGGGGGGATAGGGACAAAATATACATATATATATATATATATATATATATATATATATATATATATATATATATATACAACATAAATACACACATACTCTTTCTCACTGAAGTTTGCAACGTACTCAATTACCATTGCAAAGGAAACTTTCCTGTGTACTGTAGTGTTTCAGAGACTCCCCAGCCCATTAATGTGCAAATATCAGTTTCATTGCAGCCTACACCACGAGGAAGGAGTTGCTGTTATTATAACTAAACTTCTCTACTGGGACTATATTGCCCTCCTTCCTCCCCCCCCCCACCCTAAACCAGTTCTAGTTTTATAGGTACAGGATTTGACTGACAAAAGGAACTTCCTGTATTGGAGCAGGAAGTGAGAGATCACAGCTCAACAAAAGACTCACCATCCTAGAAAGAGCAGCAGCTCTTCGTCCCCCCCAGCTGCTGGAGGTCTGACTCTGAGCAAGGAAGGAGACCACTGAGAAATATAGGAACTTCTTGTCTCAGAACAGAACGATCAAAAGTTTAAAGGGCACAGAGGCAGTAAGTAAGTAGGGAGAAAAAAAACAGAGGAAAGAGTAAGTATTCCATACAACAGTTAAGGGGCCAGAAATAAGACATGATAAGAGTGGTGCAATGCAGTGGCTATGAAGCAGCAGTCTTCCAGGAGACATTCTGGAGGATGCGGTGTTGTCCCATCTGCAGGCACCTCTCTGGGCTGAGGGAGGAGGTTGCTCATCTCCAGGCTGAGTTGGCCAGGATTTGTTGGACCTCCTCTACCATCCTGGGACCACCAGTGCCACTGCCGTTGCCTCAGAGGTTGCCAAGGAAGAAGAGCGGTTGAACCACAATGGGCTCAGGGAGAGTGAGGGTGGTGGAACAGAGGTGCATCCCCCCAGTTGTACCTCTCCACAATTCATATGCTGTTCTGGCAAAGTGTGGTTCCTCTATGGAGGCACCCACAGTGGAGACCAAGGAGGATGCTGGGAACCTCCACAAAGGAGACCCACAGGAGGGTGGCATGAGACTCCACAGGGGAAGGAAACAATTCCTGGTGGGGGACTCCATTGTTAGGAAGGTAGAACTGGGGAGGAAGGGGAGAGGGAGGTAAGGTGCCTGCCTGGTGCCATGGCTTGGAGGGTGAGGGAGCGAATCCTCAGGATTGCTGGAGCAGTGGCACAAGGGGAGGGAGCTGAATGTCATTGTCTGCCTAGAGACAACTGACCTGGCTAAGAAAGGGATCAGATCAGTGCAGGAAGAGTTTGTGAAGTTGGGGAGAGGCCTTAAACAAGTAGCACACATGGTAACCTTCTCAGTGGGGCTGTCTGTCTATGGCATGGGTGAGGCTAGGGTGCTCCACACCATGGAATTCAATCAGTGGTTGAAAAACTAGTGCAGAGCTCAGGGATTTGGATTCATTCAGAGCTGGGGGTCCACCTGGAGGGATACAGGCCTATACTGGTGTGATGGTCTGCATCTGTCCAGGAGGGGAACCAGGATCCTAGGTGATAGGTTTAAATGCTTCATTGGCAAGCATTTAAACTAGCCAAGAGGGGAGGCACTGGAAAGAAGCAGGGAAATCCTAGCCCCCCCAAAAGATCAGGGTAGTAAGTGAAGTAAACACCAAGATAGAGATGTCAATAGGGAGACGGGCAGGGGTAAATGGAGAAAATGACAAACACAATAAGGACAGAGATGGGGCAAAAAGGGGTAAGGCCATCAAGAAATGGAGGGTAATGAGTACCAGTGCCCATAGTCTGGGTAACAAGCTCCCTGAACTGGTGGTCTTGATGGAAGAGGGATGCCTGGATATCGTAGCAGTCACAGAAACATGGTACACAGATAACCATGACTGGGATATTAACATACCAGAGTACACAACTTACAGGAGAGACAGAGATGGGAGAAGAGGGAGAGGTGTAGCTCTCTATGTAAGGGAAGGGATAAAAGCAACTGAACAAAAGAGTAAACAGGGAAGAGAGGAGGCACTGTGGGTCACCTTAGAGACTGAAAATGGGACCACAATCCACATAGGGGTTGTATACAGACCCCCATGTCAGGTGGAGGGAATAGACAAGGATATGATAGAAGGCAGAGAAAGGGGAGCTATTGTTGATGGGGAACCTGAATATGTCAGATGTTAACTGGAGCACCTTGGCTGCAGCCACACCCAAAAGCAGGGCCATTCTAGATGCCCTTTAGGCGGCATGCCTCAGACAGTTAGTTTTGGAACCCACTCATGAGGGAGCAATCTTAGACCTCATACTCTCAAATGGGGAAGGTGAGAGGATCTCAAATCTAGAAGTGGGTAGCCATCTGGGAACAAATGACCACCAAACAGTATGGTTCACGATAAACTCAGCTACTGAGTCAAGCCATGCAAAAGTGAGGGTTCTGGACTTCAGGAGAGTTGACTTTGGCAAGATGGGAGAGTGCCTTAGAAAAGCACTAGCAAATAGGCTAGAAGGAGGGGTGAAGCAACAATAGGGAAACATCAAAACTGCTATCACAGAGGCATAAAGCCTTTGTGTGAAGCAAATAAACAAATCAAAATGAAAGAAAAGACACTATGGTTCTCAAAAGAGGTGGTGGTGAAGGTTAGGGAGAAAAATATAGCATTTAGGAAGTATAAGGAAACACAGAAGGAGCAGGACAGATAACTGTACCAGTTAAGGCAGAAGGAAGCAGGGAGGTAGAATAGCAAAGGCCCAAACTGAGGAAAAGATAGCCAACTCAGTTAAGAAGAGGGATAAAACCTTTTATAGGTACATCAGGGAGGGTAGAAAGACAAAGGGAGGGATGATGAGGCTGAATAGAATGGATGGTGGGTGGGCAGAGAGGGACAGTGAAAAAAGCAGGGATACTGAATGAATACTTCTGCTCAGTATTCACAAAAGAGGAGGGGAGGTGCCTAATCCAATTAACAGAAGCACTCTGGATAGAGGGGTCAATCCCAGTCCTTTCACAGAAGAAAGGGTTCTGAAAGAACTCCTAAAACTGAAGGTGGACAAAGCAATGGGGCCGATGGAACTCACCCCAGAATTCTAAAAGAATTAAGGAAAGGACTAGTGACACCACTGACTGACTGAGAATGGTGTGGTACCTGAGGACTGGAGGAAAGTGAATGTGATACACCTTCACAAAAGTGGGAAGAAGACAGAGGCAGGAAACTACAGACCTGTCAGTTTGACCTCTGTAGTAGGGAAAGTGATGGAATCACTTCTGAAGGAAAGAATTGTTGAGTACCTAGAGGCCAGTGGGGCACAGGACCCAAGGCAGCATGTGTTCGCAGCAAGAAGTTCATGTCAGACAAATCTAATTGATTTCTTTGACTGGGTGATGAAAGTAGAAGACCAGGGAGGGACTGTGGACATGGCTACCTAGACTTTAGCAAGGCATTTGACACAGTCCCACACAAAAGATTAATAGTCAAATTAACCAGCCTGGGAGTGATCCCAGGTGGTAGCCTGGGCAAAACATTGGCTGGACAACAGGACACAGAAGGTAATTGCAAATGGAGTCCACTCTGAAGAAAGAGGGTTACTTAGTGGGGTACCGTGAGGGTTCATATGTTGGGTCCAGTCCTTTTAATGTCTTTACAAGTGACATTGCAGAGGGACTGGAAGGAAAAGATGTCTCTTTGCAGATGACACAAGATCTGCAATAGGGTTGATACACAAGGAGGCGTGGAAAGGATGAGAAGGGACTAGGCAAGGTTGGAGGAATGGTCAGAAGTATGGCAGCTTGGATTCAATGCAAAGAAGTGCAAAATAATGCACCTGGTAAACAAAAACCCAGGTGAAGATTACACAATGGGGGGGGAAGTAGTAACAACAACAAAAATGGAAAGGGGCCTGGGGGTAATCACATCAGATGAACTTAAGGTAAGCAAGCACTGTGAGAAGGCATTAGGGAGGGCTGGGGGCATACTGGGATGTAGAGGGAGAGGCATCACCAGTAGAAAACAGGAAGTTGTTATCCCTCTGTACAGGCAGTTGATGAGACCCCATCTGGACCACTGCGTCCAGTTCTGGAGACCCCATCTTCGCATGGAGATAGACAGGATGGAAGCAGTCCAGAGGAGGGCAACTAAAATGGGGCAGGGTCCACAAGAGAAGCTATACGAGGAGAGACTAAAGGAACTTAATATGTATACCCCTGAGGAAAGGAGGGAGAGTGGGGACATGATAGAAACTTTTAAGTACCTCAGTGGAATCAACAAAGTCCAAGAGGGTAGGATCTTTCAGAAAAAGTGTTGCGCAAGAACCAGGGGACACAATTTGAAGATAGAGGGGGACGGCTCAGGTGCGATGTGAGGAAGTATTTTTTCACAGAGTGGGTGGAGGATGCATGGAACAGCCTTCCTGAGGAGGTTGTGGGGTCTAAAACTGTGGGAGAATTCAAGAACGCATGGGACAGACATAAAGCAATTTTTGTTGGGGGTAGGAAGAAATAGGCTGTTGGTTAAATAGGATCTGCAGCTTATCTTGTAGGTAGGGAAATGGGCAAACTAGGTGGGCCAAGCAGTCCTTATCTGCCGTCAAAGTCTATGTTTCTACATTCTAAATGAAACTGCTTCAGTTTCTCTTTTTCACTGAGGCCTGCAAGTTACTCAATTACCATTGCAAAGGAAACTCACCTGTATGCCATAGTATTTCTAAGACTCCCAGCCCATTCAGAAAAACTCACACACACTCACACTCACACCACACACAGAAAGAGCAGAACGCACACAGAAAAAAATATTTCAAAAGCTTCCACTCCTATTGTATAAATAGCACACATGATGTGCAGATCGTGTGCTATGGAAAATAGTCTCATTCCTGCAGAGTGAGCTCTGCATACTCTCATTCATGGCTTCGGTACTCCTGAGCCCATCATGTAAATATATATATATATATATATATATATATATGTTTGTGTGTGTATTATACTGGCACAGTCATGCCAGTGTAGTTAGGGTGAAACTGCACTTCTGTGTTAAAATTCAAACATTGAGAGTTAATAACTTTGGAGCTCTTCAATGGATTTGCAAGACATTTAGCATGTATAATCTTTAGGGGCAGGTCTCTTGACCCACCTCCATTGATGGGAATCCATTGAGTGGTTTCTGAGATATAAAATGTTGAAAGAAAACAGAAAAATCAGGATTTTTTACATTTCTTTCGTCATTCTGGATCTCAGAAATGGCTTTATGTTGTGACTGAAATGTTTAGGACAGAAAGCCTTTGGGTCACAGAAGTGCCTTTTGAAGGTTTGGTGAAAATAATATTAATCCGTTCAAAAGTTATTAAAGTCCTTAATTGCCCATTATTGCCTATGGGAAAAGTTAAGTGTTTAGCACAAAAATGAACCATTTGCGAAAATGAGTATTGTCTGTGAAAATGGGAGTGACAGAGTTTTGCAAAGAGTGCCCTCTGCTGAAATAGCAGAAATGAAATGCATTGCACAGACAGCTCCTGTGGTGCTGTGGATTAGTGCCGAACATTCATTTTGTTAGCATGATGTGGGAAGAGCCATTTTTGATTCCTACTATCAGCCACTTTTTTAGTTGCAGGAATGTGTTTCCTATTTTTGGAGATTCCTACTACTACGCACTTTTTTAGTAGCAGAAATGCTTTTGTTTGTTTTTTAAAACAAGTATTAGTGAAGGCATGTGTTTTCAGCCACACCGCAGTTGTTATTGTAGTATGAAAATGGACCATTTGCAAAAACGAGCATTGCTTGTGAAAATGGACCATTTTTGGAAATTAGCACTGTCTGAGAAATAGGAGTGCTAGAGTTTCACAAAATGTTCTCGCCACTTGTGAGAATATATTACTCTTTACGAAAATGTGTTAGTCTCATTTTCAAAAATTTTTTTACGGTCAAAAACCATGTAACTCCACAAAATACGTTTCTCCAGTGATTCAGTGTTAAAATGTGAAAAATGCAGCACATTCGAAATGGAGCTCCAGCGACACACTGCAGTAGTGCCCATTAATACTTCTGTAATTTTGGCAGAAAGAGTACAACGTTCAATGCTCCTCTTTTTACCTCACACTCACATGGGTCACAGATGTGCTTTTTATGCATTTGATGTGAACATATTAGCTTGTTCATAAGTTACAATACTTTTAACTTTTTTATCATCTGCAACAAGAGCAGTTTTGTCTGGAAAATGAAAGTGTGTATCTTTTTGAAATTAGAGATTGCTTAATAAATTTATTAAGGGTGTGGGGATCGAACTTTGTACCCTTGGTGTCATATTTACAAAAGTATTGGCCAGCACTAGTCCACCTTGCCAGAGAAGATCTGTTGATAATGTGTTGCATTTCTGATATTTAAGAACAGACTCAGTAGTAAATAAAAAAAAAGTTGAAACCATTTTATAATTTATCACAGCAATGAAGACAGCAGACAGTGAGTTTCAAGCTAAATTAATATTTTTATTAGAACAGCAATTGACATATAGCAAAGAAGAATTTCAGCTCAGTTGCAGGTATATTTTTGAAATTAGAGATTGTTTGAGAAATTCATAAAAAAAGGAAGGGTGTGGGGATCAAACTTTGTAGCCTTGGTGTCATATTTACAAAAGTATTGGTCAGTACCAATCCACTATACCTGCAAAAATTAAACCAAGTTGTTTAAATTTTGAATGTGAATTACTCTGGACCTATTCAATGGATTTGCACAAAGTTTGGTATGCATAATCTCTTGGTGTATGTCATTTGATGTGCCAAATTTTGTATCAATGGGTTTTGCAGTTTTTGAGATATGGACTATCAAAACATTTTTAAATTAATGGCCATTTTCAAAAATGAAGCATTGACAGTTAGGGTGAATACCACATCGTACTATCTCAATGGAGGGATGTCCCACCATAACATATGAACGGTGTACTATCTTGATGGAGGGTTTGGACGCTGTGCACTCACCATGACATATGGATACTGTTCAGACCCTGCGCTCCCACTGTAACATTTGGACACTGTTGTACTATCTGGATGGAAGGATGGGAACACCATGACATTTGGACACTGTTGTACTAGCCAGCCCAGATTGACCAACTTAGGGTAGCTGGTTCATTCCACTGGGGTGTCATACAGACGAGGCACACTGACGAGTCATGGTAGGATGAAATACATGTCTGTGTCTTCTGTTGGCACCCTTTGCAGACTGTGTGAGAGGCCTTTCAGCACCATGCAATTTTGCTTAAAAGTTGAACCAGCATAATATTTTGTGGTGATTTGCATATATAGCCCATGATGCTTTGCATTATGGGGTATGTGTGATTTGGTATTTCTTTGAAACTTGGCTTCCTGGTCAATGTCCTTTGGGGTAACCCTTGCCTCAGTGCTTGTGCACTAAGGTTCTTTGTCTTTCAGCTTGTGTTTTGAGATAGATATATATATATATATATATATATATTATGGTAGCACGGTAGTGCTACCATAGTTAGGTTGAGGAGCCATTTCATCGCTAAACCCAAAATGTTGCAACCTTGATAACTTGCAACCATTTGATGGATTTGTTTGAAATTGAATGTATGATCAAGACCCATAGGCCTTGGGATATGCCAAGTTTTGTACTGATCGGATATACGGCTGTGGAGTTATTATGTGATCTGTGTGCGCTACGCTTTTCTGGAATTCTGTGGTCGCCTACAGGTTGTAATGGTTTTGGATGACTGGCCCAAAATCTTCAGGGAACGTGCAGCCAGGTCCCCGGCCTTTCAAAGATTTCGTGAAAAATATTAAACAGTTCAAACGTTATTCAAAAACAGTTTCCCATTATAAGTCAATGGGAAAAAGTTAACAAAAGTTCAACACTTTCGCAATGCATTTTACTTTCGCAAATGGGCCTGTTACTTTGCAAATCGGCCATTTTGTTTTCAGTTGGTGATCAGAAAATGGTTGACGTTTAAATTTGGGACCCTCTAGCAACCTAATTTTTTTGTATTCACCTAGTCGGGCCCTGAGGATGCTTGCCATGTCTTTATTTTGTGGTAAACACCCCAAATATGTTTTCAAATTTCTGGAAAAAGTACTTCCTTAAATTACTTTCGTGCTCCGCAGTGTCAGTAAATTTTCTAAGGCTTTTCGCAATATTAGTGCAGTTTTCTAGTCTGTGGAAAATGACAGCAATTCTTTGGCACTCGCGCTGCAAAAGAACCGTTGGGAGTTTTGAGCTAAAATTTGAGGAACGAGCCGACATCTCACAGATGTGCCTTTCAGTGTTGTATTGAAAAATATTACACAGCAGCAAAGTTATGGCACTCAAAGTTGACAGTTTTTCCCATAGGATAACATTACGGCTCCCGAAGCATTACAGGAATCCTTTGGCACCCTGCTGCAAAATTACGGTTTGGTCTTTTTTCCTGAAATTTGGAGGGAAGACAGCCAACAGTACACAGATGTGCCTTTCAGTAGTTTGGTGAAAAAATATCACATGGCGGCAAAGTTACGGCACTCCAAAATTGACGTTTTTCCCATAGGATAACATTACGGCGCCCGACACTTAACAGAAATCATTTGGAGCCCTGCTGCAAAACAACGGTTTGGTCTTTTTTCCTGAAATTTGGAGGGAAGACAGCCAACAGCCCACAGATGTGCCTTTCAGTAGTTTGGTGAAAAAACATTACAGGGAGGCAAAGTTATGGTACTCGAACTTTCTTTTTCCTATAGGATAACATTACGGCAGCCAGCCAGGGCCCGTATCTCGAAATGGTGCGAGATACGGACTTTTCGTCAGAAAATTTCTTAGTCCCTAATGGGGCTAAGATTCAAATTAGCCAGGACAGTTGTAAATAATATGACTTTTAAATTTTTTTCACGTCAGACGGTTCCTGAGATATAATGTATTTAGTATTCCAAGATCTCATTTTCTGCGCTCGATATCATTATTTTGCATACATTATTTGTACTCACTGTCTTTCTCAATGCAGGTTTTGGGAAAACCAGCCTGTGCGCTTACATATTGTTACTGTTGCCCTTTCCGCTTATGGATCCATACCCGTTTACTTACCATTGACGCCTGGCGCCACCATGTGCGCGATTCCTTTGCGCTTACATTTGCGCTTATGCTTTCTGTTATTTTTGCCATTTCTGTCTACAGTACTGTTTATCTTACTGTTTCACTTTACATCACCATGCCCATTGACATTTCTGTTTGCAGGCACCATGTTACTATGTGACAACACATCACGTGGCAGACCATTCCCCGCTCAGCCACCATGTGCTACCTTTCTGTTCTCATTCGGTGCTTGTGTTACCATGTGCACCACTGTTAGCATTTTGTTTGGCGTTGTTGTCCTGTTAGTATGCCACAACACATCACGTGGCGGAGCGAAGATTATGCAGCGGGAGCGGGGCCCGGCCGCTGCATTACATTCACTATTTCTCGTTATCATTCTCAAAGAAGGAATTAGAGGCAAAACTCCATTAAATGCATTAGTTGAGGTTGTTCCACATGAGAAGTGAGGAATGCTGTTAGGGTTGAAACCCCCTTGGACTCCTCCGCCCACCCCCAACGCGCATTGGAAAAGCGATTGATCGTGGGTTCTAACTTCACCTATTCTCCTATACTTCGCTGTTTTTATTAGTTACGTCATGGGTGAGAGTTAGGGCTGGACGTATCCCAATGCGCACTCCCAATGCCGGTTGGTGGGGTGGGGGTCCACAGGTTTTCAACCCTAACAGCGAACTTCTCACTTTTGTCGCTGTGGAACAACCCTAACTAATGCATTTAACTGAGTTTTTGCCTCTAATATATATATATATATATACAGTATCCTTGCAAAAAACTGTGTTAATGCAACATTTAGGGTTGAGGCTAAACTGACTCTGATTTTAGGGTTTGCAACCCTAAAATCCCAATGCCACTTCTAAAGCAAATCAGGGATGGAGCCTTCCTTGGGGTTGTCAACCTTAAAGCTCACCACATTAGGTGTGTATGCTTCTGGAGTGTATAGAGTGGCTTGAGCTTTTGGGTTGACAACTCCTAAGAAGACTCCACCCCTGATTTGCTTTGGGGGGGTGTTGGAGTTTTAGAGTTGGAAACCCTAAAGTCAGATTTCCCCACTTTTGTCGGTTTAGCCACAACCCTAAATATTGCATTAGCACAGATTTTTGGCAAAGAATTTCCTTACTTGTTGAGATAGTATAATGTATCCTTAATTTCCTGTTGGAGCACAGGGACTGGATGGGCCCTGCACTCATATGCATCCTTACTTTTTGAGACAGTGTAATCGTATCCTTTTTTGTGTGACAGAGTGCAGAGCCATTCAGGCCATGCGCACCCATCCCTCCATAGATGCATATATGTATGCTTATGGGGAAGCACAGGAATTTGTAGGACAACAGCAACCAAACTGTCAACACAACCTGTGTATTACCCTACCTCATCAGCCCAATAGTAAAAATTGTCAAATTTCCACCAAAATGTCATTCCATGCCACCGCAGCGTAATTCTGTGGCACAGGCATGAAAAGGAATTTTGCACAAAATGACAGCTGTTACATTCATTAGGTGGTGTAAAGAAATGGCTACGTTGATAATTTGTGGTTAAAATATTGAAAATTAACAAAGTTACAATCGAGCGTAGCAAAATATCAACAGATGTGCACAACTTAGCCATTTTAGCATATTTTGACCCTAAATTTTCAACATACCCTTTTTATAACCCCACCACATGAACAAGTATGGTGAAAATGTTGAAATCCCACCAAAAATGTGATTTCACCAACCGACCACAAAATCACCTTTTGGGCAGGATTTGTGAAATGACACCCACATTATTTATGAAGAGGGCCTCAAAAAGGGTACGTTGAAAATTTGGTGTAAAAATATATAAAAATCACAAAATTATGCACCATAGTTGAAAACCCCATTGAAACACATTGATTTCTCATACGAAAAAAGGTTTTTTTTTATGTGAGTCATGATACGAAACAAGATCTTTTTTCGTATGACACCAATATGAAAAAATAATTTAAATGTTAATAAAAACACATTTTAAGGGCATTTTTCAAGCAGTAAAGTGCAGAATACAGGTAAGGGGGTCCCAATAAGCAACTACATGTAAGTAAGTAAGTAAAATTGCAGTCATATTAAAATCAACAAAAGCTTTCTGGAAACACTTTTTTAAAAAGATAAGTCTTCAGGCCCCTTTTAAATGTCTCCACTGATGGGGCTTCCCTCAAAGATTTTGGAAACGAGTTTCAGAGGGCCAGGCCGACCACCTTGAATGAGCGATCTTCCGAGTTTTTCTGCCTGGCCCTTGGAACCGCTAGGAGGCCCTTGGTGGAAGAGCAAAGGGAACGTACCAGGATGGCAGGTGTAAGGAGGTCAAACAGGTAGCCAGGGCTTGAGCCTCATAGGGCCTTATAGGTGAACAAGCCCACCTTGAAGACAATCCTCCACCCGACAGGCAGCCAATACAGATCTCGCAGGACCAAGGTTACATGACAAGACCTAGGCAGGCCCATCAGCAACCTGGCTACCACATTCTGCACTAGCTGCAGCTGACAGAGCTTTCTTCCACTAATCCTGCAGTATAGAGTTTTACGGTATTCTAGCCTGGTGGCAGGTCTTCTGGCGGAATCAAGGGTTTAATCTAGGTGGCATTCCTTAAGTGGCAAAACTCACTTCGGACAACCAACACCAGAGCATCAAGTGTCAGTCTGTCATCAAGCACGACACCCAGATTTTTCACCTTAAGGGATGCCATCAATGAGGTAGATCCCAGGACCAAACCTGTTACTGCACTGGAGGAACTCCCCTCATGCCAGCAACCAGATTCATTCACCAGAACCTCCGTCTTGTCATGGTTCAGCCTCAGCCAGTTAGAGGACATCCAATCCTGGATTTTGGCCAGGCACTTGTTCAGCACTTCAATGACACCATTCATTCCAGGGGTAAATGACATATACAGCTGGGCTTCATCTGCATAGCAGTGGAAACCCACACTAACATCTAATGAACTCACCCAGGGGCAGCATGTACACTGTGAACAACATCAAAGGATCAAGCCTTAAGGGACTCCACATGACAGGAACTTTGAGGAGGAGGAGGAGAAATTCCCCATCACCACCCATTGCCTCCTGTCCAAAAGGTAGGACTCAAAATCATTGGATGACAGTTCTGGTGAGTCCACAATAAACTGTAAGGCAATTCAAAAGCATGATGTGGTCCACGGTGTCAAACACGATGAGAGATCGAGGAGGACGAGAATTGACCATTCCCCTCTATCTCTCGCACTGAGGAGATCATTTTGCACCCGAACCAACGCCAACTCTGTGCTATGCCTAGCCCTAAATCCAGACTGGAATGGCTCAGAGATGTCAAAGGCCTTGAGATGTGTCTCAAGCTGCAGAGCCACCACTTTCATGACAACTTTCCCTAAAAATGGGAGGTTGGAGATAGGTCTATAATTCGCCAGGATGTCAGGGTTGAGCAATGGTTTCTTCAGAAGAGGCCTCACCAATGTCTCCTTCATAGATATATCCTTTATTAAAGATGAGATTTTGAAGAAACTAAAGGGAATAAAACCAGATAAATCTGTAGGACCAGATGGGCTGAGCCCAAGACTGCTGAAAGAACAGGCAGAAGAACTTGCTGGACTCATTACGGAGCTCTTCAATGTGTCAGTTAAGAAAGGCAGCATGCTGGATGAATGGAAAGAGGCAAACATCACTCCAATTTGAAAAAAGGGAGACAGAAAGCAGGCCAGCAATTATAGACCAATAAGTTTGACATCGGTATCGGTAAGGTAATGGAGGGGTTAATACATCATTTAATTATGAAACATATATGAGTAGAGGGGTTAGTTGACATAACACAGCATGGCTTTGTAAGAAGCAGATCCTGTCTCACTAATTTGTTGCAGTTTTTTGAGCCTGTCAGTGCTGCTCTGGATGAAGGCCTTCCCATAGATATTATATTTTTGGATTACACCAAGGCCTTTGATTCTGTTTCACATAAAATTATGATAGAGCAACTGGAAAAAATACAATTACACCCAAGTTTAGTAAAATGGATGAACAGTTGGTTACAGGATAGAAAGCAAAGAGTGTGACTGAGGGGATACTACTCCTGAGTGAGGAGAGGTGATCAGAGGAGTGCTGCAGGAGTCCATGCTGGGCCCAGCATTGTTTAATATTCTTGTCTCTAATATGAAAACATCAGACAGAGTTTGGATCTGCAAGTATGCAGATGATAGTAAAATCGGGGCCATAGTAAACAATAAGGCTGCAGCTGATCTACTCCAGGAGGAACTAACCAACTTGGAACATTGGGCCTACAACAACAGACTTACATTTAATGCTGAAAAATGTTGAGTAATGCACTTGGGATATCAAAACAAATGTGTTACTTATAAGTTAAAAAACACTATCTGGCTTAAACTGAAAGTGAGAGAGATTTAGGGGAAATAGTAACCAGTACTCTGTCCTTTGAAATGCATGTTAGAACTACAGTTAAAAAATGCAACAAACCTATAGCATGCATTTTTAGATATATTAAGAGTAGGGATCCTTCCGTTATTGTTCCACTGTACTCTTCACTGGTAAGGCAACAACTGGAGTATTGCTCCCCTTCTGTGCTCCACAAAGCATAGGTAGTACCTAACTAGCTGAAAGAGTAGAGAGGCAAACAACCAAGAGGATTAAAAATATGAAGGACAAACAATATAGAGATATGCTGAAACATCTGGACCTGTATTCGCTGCAGTACAGGAGCTTGAGAGGTGATCTGTGCTTGGTCTACAGTGCAACACAAAATGAGGAACTGTGGGAAACTCTAGCTTTGGTTATGTACAAAAATACTAAAAATACAAGTTCACATAGATATACATTACTATGGGAAGTTTAAATAAAAGAAATGGTTTAGTCAAATAGTTACTAATCTATGGAATGCACTTCCAGATGCTGTGGTTAGTAGTGAAACTATGTATATGTTTAAAACGGCTCTGGATTAACATATGGGTTTAGAGAAATATATAGGGTTCCACTAGACAGAGGCGAGTTATACATAGGTCAACAGACATCCAATGCTTGTAAAACACCTATGAAACTATAAAGGGTTGGAGAATAGCCCCTTTGAGAGTGAACACTAGACTATTCCACTGACCAATGGCCTTGGCACATCCCACTAGGAGTTGAGCTGGGCCAGGGTCCAGTTCACAAAAGGTGGTCTGCAGCTTCAAAATCACCTCAACGACCTTAGCCACCTCCACCAGCCAAAACTATCCCCAGACAATAGGAGTGCCCCAGATCCAGCCAGGCTCATTATTGTGGGTCTGGTTTTGCCCCACTGGGTGATCACGGCCAGAATAGAGTACACCCTGTCTGAGAAGAACAGAGCAAACTCTTCACACAGTTCAATTGAAAATGCCCTTTTTGGCTGTAGACAGACTGGATGAAGTAGCCTGTCCACAGTCTGAAAGAGCTGAGCTGGTCTATTCTTCCCTGCAACAATCTCCCTGGACAGGAACTCTGCTTTCTTATGGTCAATTGCCCCTTGATAATCATTATAATGATTTCTCAAGGCCAGTCTGTCCTATATGGACCAGGTCCTCTGCCAACAATGCTCCAACTCCTGACCCTTGGTCTTCATCTCCTTGAGAGCCCCATCAAACCATGGGGGTCTCAAGTGAGAAGACCTGGGTTGTATTCAGACTGGTGCGATGGCATCGAGCACCCTGGAAATGAACCCATTAATGGCCACTGCCACCTCGCCTGAGCCAATTGCACATGCAGTATTCACGCCAGAAAAGTCAACTGCCACCAAGAGTCCCTCTGGGGGCAATCCCCTTAAAGGGCGATAGCTGACCATCTCAATGGGGGGGAACTATCAGGGGTCCCCAAACAAGAACTCCACTGTGCAATGATCGGACCAAGGGACCTGATCAGTCCTGAGGTCACTGACTTCAAGTCCCAGCGAGAATACCAGATCCAAGGTGTGGCCGTGGCGATGGGTTGCAGAGGCAACTGCCTGTGTCAGGTCCAGAGGTGTCATCATCTGGAGGAGGTCATGTCCAAAATGGGAGGATCTGTCTTTGATCCAGGCATTGAAGTCCCCCAGAATTAACCATCTAGCTGACTCCAAAACCCTGTCAGCAACAAAGTCTGCTACCTCCTGCAGGAACTCTCCCCCCCATCTCAGAGAACAGTAAAGGAGGAGAATCCTGCAACATGCACCTGGACCCCCACGCACCGCCACACATTCAAATGACAAGGCAGAGCCCACTGGGTACATGGAGAAGTTTAAGCTGGATCTAAAACAGATGGCCACTCCTCCACCCCTGTATTCCCTCCTTGGGCAGAGCACTACTGAATACTTGGCAGGGACCGACACCTCCAAAATCAGACCTGTGTCATCCCTCAACCCAGTCTCTGTAATGCAAGCCAGATCAACCAAGGAAATCAAGTCCGCCATAATTGCGGTCTTGTTCCCCATTGTCCTGGCATTGCACAGCACAGCCTTAAGGGGACCAGTGGAGATTGCAGGCACTCAATCTACCTGTCCGCGCAGTCCAGTGGGAACCCTTGGGAATGGATACCAACCACATTGGGCCTCTCTCATGGCTCTGTTTAACCCCAGGGAGCTTCCTGCTCTTAGCCACCCTGATACTGTTCACCTCCACTGTACACACATCACCCTGCCACCAGCCCACCCACCTCCTATTAATACTCACCTCCCAACAGCATCTCACTGCTGCAGCTGGGAGAGGGAAATCCACAATGAAGGCAGAGGTCACGTAGCAGGGTGGCCAAGTAGATGGTATGAGGGGGCATGGAACTCAAACACATTTTACTAACTCCTGCTGAAAATGATTTATAAATGTAAAACTATTTCTAAAACAACTTAATTTAAAAGTCCTAACCTAAACATGTGTTGATTCCTCCCCAGAATATCATTTATGGGGGCTCCAAATTTCAATTTTTGAGGCAAAACTGAAAACGAGATAGCAGCCAAATGAAACAGGATTTTCCTCATATGAAAAAGGATGATTTCAATATGAAAAAAAAAATATTTTTTCATTTCAAACAGCTATCTTGAGGTACCTACTGAGCATGCTCAGAACCAAATTTATGAAAATTTTAAAATTAAATAACTTTGGAATGGATTAATATTTCATCAAACCAGCAAACAGCACATCTGTGGGCCAGCCCCTTTCTACCCTAAAAATTTCAGACCAAAATTCCAAACCGTTTGGGCTGTACAGTGGACAAACAAAAACCCATTATAACCAATGGGAAAACACAAAAATGTACTTTTTGCACTATCTGGAACTCGTAATCCACACATCAGACCAGAACAGAACTTGGCACATCCAGAGATCTACCACACAACACCATGCATGCAAAATTTCATGCAAATTTGTTGAACAGTTGCAATGTTATTAAAGTGCAAAAATTGAGCTTTAACATAGAACTGCCAGTACAACCCTAAAAATTATATATATTATCTGCCGACAGTGTCTCTGTATGTATATATATATATATATATATAAATATATATATATATATAGAGAGAGACAGAGAGAGAAAGTGATTGATAGATACATGAGGGATGTGCAGGGGTGAGCGGTATGATTTTTATTTTTTATTTATTTTAAATTCTGTTGACCAGGTGAACAGCACTCGGCCACATGGCCCTTTTACAGGCTTGACCCAGTTAAAGACAAATCACGCATTACAATGGACATAGAATATATCCCTAATATAGCAAATAATAAACAGTATAAACAATAAAGGAATAATGCAATGACAGGGTGTATGTCGTGCTGGGATAATGCCACGCCTGGGGAGGTTGATCACAATGCCGAGTGCATCCAATGCCCCAGGCATGGCATTATCCCAGCACAACACACACTCTGGAGTGCATTATTTCTATTATTCAATGGCTTGTTGTTATATAAAAAATAAAAAATAAAATTTACAGAATGTTTTGGTTAGTGTGGAAATTTATTTTTATTTCTTAAAAGAAGATGCTAACAATCCTAATGCAAACGTTGCAAATTCAAACAATCTGTCAAGAGGTTCACAGTGCTGTGACTAGACCTGTGATGTTATGCTGGGATAACATCACAGGTCCATCTCCAGACTGACCAATCACAAAGAAACATAGAAGTTGACAGCAGATAAGGACCGCAAGGCCCATCCAGTATGCCCATTTCTTTTTCTACCTTATGAATGTGCCATTGGCCTTTGCTCTGTCAGTGGCCTATCTATTCATACTCATCTGTATTGCTCCCTTATGCCTAACCCATGCCTGTTTGAAGCCCTGCACTGTATTCGTATCAACCACTTCCTGAGGTAGGCCATTCCATTCATCCACCACCCTTTCTGTGAAATAGAACTTCCTCACATTACCACTTAATCGGCCTCCCTCTAGTCTCATGCTGTGTCCTCTTGTCCTGCTATTTTTCTTATATTGAAACAGGTTAGACTCTTTCACCTTGTTAATGCTCTTAAGGTGTTTGAATGTTTCGATCATATCGCCTCTCTCCCTCCTTTGCTCTAGGTTATACATATTGAGCTCCATTAATCTGTCTTCATATGTTTTCTGATGTAGTCCCTGCACCATTTTGGTTGCCCTTCTCTGGACTGCCTCAATCTGGTTAATGTCCTTGTGAAGGTGTGGCCTCCAGTGCTGCACGCAGTTCAATATTCTTTCTTGCCATTGTATAATCAACAATGAAATCAGAAATTCAGTCAATTGCTAAAATCCCTGTCTACAGTGAGTTCAGGTACTTTTACACTGTGTCTCATTTCTGAGTAGCTCCTTTAATGAAATCTCCAAATTGTAACCATTCTGCAAAATATGTAAATGATCTGGTAAGCCATTCTATATTTTGACTGCAGTTTGCTTGAATGATTTTTTTTTTTTGCTGTTCTGCACTTAGGTATTATTAAGGTTACTGTGTCTCGTGATCTTAAAGCTCTCATACTCTATTTGAAAAAAGTTGACATCGGATTATAGGGTAAGCAGTGCAGTAAATTGAAGACAAAACAAGACATATGAAGTCTATCTTTTTGTTCTACTGGTAACCAATTCAATCTGCTATATAAGGTACAATGATGCTCTGTAGTTTTGGTTGTCAGTGCAAATCTACAAATTGTATTATGCAATTAGATTCTTTGTTGTGTTATTTTTTTCTGAAGTTCACTCCCAAATTAAAACTCCCATACTCTACTGTTGGAAGAAGGCAAGTTCGTGCTTTCATTTTTCTTGTTTCGTTTGTTAAATAATCACTCACTGCATATAGTGCCCCATCTTTCTGTGTATTTTCTGCATGTATATTAAAATTCGGCTGATCATCTAAAGTAATACCCAGATTTTTAAAATCAGACACAATGTCTAATTTCTCATCCCCTCTAACCAGAATCTCAAATGATTCTATTGTAATTTTTTGTTTATGATTAGAGCAGAATAACATTCCTTTTGTTTGTTTTTTTCTTGTACATTACAACTTTGTTTTCCAATAGCCATGTTCCCAAATTCATATTCTAGATCTTGGTTTGATGTCTTGATATTTTTTTTGGCTGTGTATAACATGACATGGTCAGCATATAGTTCCATTTGAGATCCTGTGCATATTACAGGTAGTTCATTAATTAACAATGAAAGCAACATGGGTCCTAATGTGGAACTCTGGGGTACTCAATAGTGTACTTCCATGATGTCTGATGTTATTACATTTACTCATACTTGTTGTTCCCCATTTGTTAGGCAGCTATGTATCCAATTTAACACTGGTTCCCCAAAGCCAATATTGGATAACTTGGTTTCCAGTAGAGGATGATCCACAAGGTGGAATGGCTTGGTCAGGTTCATGAACACTGCACCCATATATAATCCTGCCTCCATATTCTCCTGCAGGTCATTCGTGAACCTAACAAAGGCAATCACTGTGTTACACCCCCTCTTGAAACCATGCTGGACTGATGTCAATTTGTTGTGTCTCTAAATAATCCAGAATCTGGGAGCGCAGCACCCTCTCCTGAATCTTACCAATCAGTGATAGGAGTGACAATGGCCTATAGTTGCTTAGGTTGTGAGTCTGTCCTCCTTTTAAAATGGGGATCACATATGCTTTCTTCCAAATGTCTGGCTCTGTTTGTATAATTAAAGATTTGTTGAAAATCATTTGTAAGGGATAAGCAAGTTCCTCTGCTGCCTGCTTCAAAATATTTGCCTCTACCAAATCTGGTCCTGATCCCTTTGATTTGCTGAATCCTTTTAAGTGCTTACAAACTTCCTTCCATGTGATACATTTAAAATAAAACGTAGGGCTAATTTCATCTTTTTGTTCCTCATTGTCTTTAGATGTTTCTTTAAAGCCACTCAGATATTTACTCATATCTATAAAAGTTTAATTTAAATGATTAGCGATTTCTTTGTTGTCAGACAGCTCCCAGCCCCCTTTAATTAAGCTAGTTATAGTTTCTTTATTTTTGGGAGCTTATAAATTATTCAATCCATCCCAGAACTTTCATTTTTACTCTTGGAAATCTGACATTTGTTTATTTTTGTAAAATTCATCTTTCGCCCTTTTAATTTTTTTTTTACACTTGTTCCTTAATTGCCTAAACTGGTTCCAGTTCTAGTTTTGAGTTCTCATAATGTACCCAAGCATCATCTCTATCTCTAATAAGTTTGATTACTTTATTATTCATCCACTTATTAAATATGCCTTTTATTCTTTTCTTTTTCAAGGGAGCTGTTATGTTAATTATTTCATTCTGTTTCTTTAAAAACAAATCTACTGCAACATTTACTTCATTTATCTCTTCCAACACCTTCCACTCAATTCCAGTTAAATAATTTCTTATGTTGGATATTTTATCCTTATTTAATGCCCTATTTTCTATTATTCTACCTTTTCCTTTTGGTCTTTTACTACTCCATATACAGTAGGTGGGCAGGTGATCGCTTTTTGCATCTGGCAATATCCCTGCTGCTTTGTTATTTCTTTCATTGCCTACCAGTATCCAATCAAGTAATGTCAGTTTTCCAGCTCTGTTGTTTAATCTTGTTCCTTCTTCTCCCACTTGATTTAAATGAACTTTCTGTAATAGGTTCCTGTATTTATTAACTTCAGTCCCTAACCAGTTTAAATCAAAATCACCCAGTATAGCTATTTCTCTATTTTTAAGATTTTCTAACATTTCAGTCAGTTCTTCTAAACCTTGGATCTTTGATTTAGGTGGGTTGTAAATACATCCCACAAGTAGTTTCTTTGTATTGCCAAGAACTATTTCTTCAAAAAGGTTCCCACATTCAGAGTTTAATTCCTTGGTTTCTACTTCTTTTATTACCAAGTGTTCTTTTGAATACATTATTATACCACCCCTCTTTTTACTCTGTCTGTCTTTCCTATTAATGCTATAGTAATCAATCTGTAACAGGTTATTGTTAATTTTAGGTTTTAACCAAGACTCAGTAACCATCATAATATTGGGATCATACGTGGAGATCCAGGCTTCCAGCTCATGTTGCTTTGGGAGTAAACTGCAGATATTTAAATGAGCCAATTTTAACCCCTGGGATTTGAACCATCTTGTTGTATGCAAGTGTACCTTAGGACCTGGATTTTCCTTGATGTCCCCTGACTGCAATAATTTCTGTAATCCTAAATTAGATGGGCAAAGATTAATCACCCTTGTCTCCAAATACCCTCCCAATTTTCTTACCTCACTCTTTTTTAAAACCCCTATGTTAAATACACCTATTTTATATTCACACTTGTAGTAGGTTTATTTAGCACCAAGATATAAAGCATTTCCTCAAGCTATATTATTCTCCGAACTAGTGCATCAAAAGAATAAAATAAAAAAAAAACATGACAGCCACATAATACCTTTCTTTGTCACTTTCAAGTTATTTATGATGGGTAACTCAAACAGTAGTCCAAATAAAATAAGATACCTAAAAAAATTAAATCCCCTAAATTGTAGTCCATGTATTCTGGTGCCTCAAATTGACATAAGCAAATGTGTCAGCAAATTTATATATGTTTAAATAATGTTACTTTCATACATGCATAACCATTATTTCAATTAGTTCTATGAAGTGTTACAGTTGTCAATTAATATCTACAAATACACCATAATTCAAATCAACTGCCTCCAAGCAAATCACCCCCCCACCGGGGTTTAACAGAATCTTGAACAAGCTCTACTATGCTTAGAGTCACAACTGCATTAAATAGCAGGTGTTGAATAGTTAAATATTTCTACAAGATGTTCCAGATATTGATTAATATCTATAGAAACACCAGAATTCAAGTCAGTAGCCTCCAAGCAAATCACCCCACCCTTTTACCAGAGTTTGATAGAAACTTAAAACTAGCTCTACTGTGCTTAGAGTCACAGTTGAGTTAAATAGTAGGTGTTGAATAGTAAAACTTAGGTGATTACCAGTATAATGGCCAGCTATAAAATGATCTATATTCTAGATGAGTTTATGAGCTAAAAATAAGAGCAGGGCATGGAAGTACTACACAACCTTAGATGCAGTGTAACTAATTATTTAAAATATTATAGACACAGTGTAACTATTTAAAATAATTTTACGGTTCTAATTTCATAAATTTAAACAAGCAATAAAAATGGCCAAAGTTATACTACAACTTCCAATATTAGTCTAAAATGCCTAACACTGCAGTATTTTTATGGATAACCACCATAGTTTATAGTTTAATGCAAACGAAGTATCAGACATTACTAAAAAGAGTCTTTACGTCACACTTGTCTAATATGGATTTGTCTCCTGAGTAGCATTTGCACCACTTGTGCTTGCACCACAGCACTCGTGCTGTGTGTAGCATGGGCTTTTGAAAGCAGCCACCCCACCTCTTCTGCTGATGCTTCCCTCAGCTCCTCCTTCACTGGTCCGGTACAGCTGGATCACAACCAGGACACCGGGACTCATTGTTGATGCAGGTACAACAGTCTCTCAGCAGGACTTGGTGAACTCTATTGCTGCAGGTACAAAAGTCTCTGTGAGAGGAATAGCTTAAGGTTCCAAACAGGCAGTCTGGTGGACTAGATGGTAACAGCTGTGATGAGACAGGCATGCTGTTACAGGTGTGCAGCTGGGGCTTTTGAAGGCTGCTGTCCCTCCTCCTCCTCTGCTAATGGTCCCTTTATATCCTCCTCCACTGGTCCAGTACAGCTGAATCACAACCGGGACACCGGGACTCACCATCAATGCAGGTGCAAAAGTCTCTCAGCAGGACTTGGTGAACTCTATTGCTGCAGGTACAAAAGTCTCTGTAAGGGGAATAGCTTCAGGCCCCAAACAGCCAATCTGGTGGACTAGATGGTAACAGCCATGATCAGACAGGTGTGTATGATATCTGATTTATCTGAACAAGTGCTGTTTGACCTTAACCTCACTCATGGCAAAAGCCATGAGTGAGGTATCCAAGTTCAAACAGCACGAGTATAGCTAAATCAGGTATCACACAAGCTCCCCCTTGCATGTTCCAGTTATGAAATGTGGGCTTTTCATGATAATGCAGAGAGGTTTTGTTTAAAAACATTTTTAATAAATTTTAAAGGACTATTTGTGCTCTGACTTTTGTACCTCCACTTTATGATTAGGTTACTAGGTGGTTACTAGGGACGCAACAGTGTGCAGACGCTCCTGACATCCCCAATGTGTTCTGTGATTGGTTGCTATAATTGTATTTGAATAATTAACAGTGGAAAATGGTGGCTCCTGTTAGCGAGAGGCTAAGACACTTGTAATTTTAAAGTATCTATAGCCATGTGAATGTGTTCTAAGCATCCAAAATTTAAGTTGTAACTTTTTAATTTTAATTCTTTCCATTATCTGAATTGATTAGGGAATGTTATTTTGCAGTCAGAACTCTGTTGCAGTGAGCCAGTCAGTGGTGTGGATTAAAAGGAGCAAGTTGCTATAGCATGGCTACAGGAAGAAAAGAGAAAACACAGCTTACTCAGCTTTACATTTGCAACAAAAGGCAATACTTAAATATTGTGGGTTGCAGCTTCAGTATTCTTTTGGTCCAGAAAGTTAGAGTGTGCTGAGCTGCTTTTGTGTGACTCACACTTGGCAGTGTGTGAGGCATGGAGAGATGGAGTACGACAGCTGGGGAGCCGCAGCCGGAAGAGTGGGTTCCTAAGAATTGTTTTCTTTTTTTTAAATGTATTTGTGCACCAACTTTTAAAATGACATGGGGTTTGTGTTTCCCTGTTGCTTGCCATGAAGTCAAATCAGGGAGAGTCAGCACATCCGGAGTCAGCGGGTCTGCAGTTGGTGATTCAGCAATAAAGGAAAAAAAAGTATTTTTCTTTTATTTTTTCTACAGGTTGCAATTTCTGCAAAAGAGGGAGGAGGTGTGTAGTTTGTTGGGGTCAGAGATACACTATGAACTGAGAGGGCATGAGGTAGAAAACATGTTCAGTTGGGAGTATGAGGAGAGATGGACTGGCAGGGGTGAGAAAGAAATGTTGCAATGTGAAGATTCTTG